>JAFEMH010003804.1:0-244509 GCA_022495995.1 Adenophora triphylla var. japonica
ATAGAGGTAGCGCAAGTTGGAATGGCTTAGGAAGTACTTCACTATTCGCGGATAGAGGTAACACAAGTTGGAATGACTTGGGCATTCGTCGCGCTGTTGGTCACTATTCGCGGATAGTGGTAGCACAAGTTGGAATGACTTGGGCATACGTCACTATTCGCGGATAGAGGTAGCACAAGTTCGGAATGGCTTCGGCATACGTTACTCCAGCTTGTGGCGCGGATTAGCAGGTAGCACACAGTTTAGAGCCCTTTGACAATTCGGAGGTTGTCACCTAGTGTATCCCGTTATGGCGGAATTAACGGAGGCAGGCTGGGAATAAAGCTTGATTGCTAAAGAGATAAGGATATTTGTGAAAAGATGTTATCTTGGTTAAAAGATAACGGAAATTGCATGCCCAAGTGGAAGGTCCAGGGCAGGATTGTAATTTATGCTCAAAGCGATGAAGCCGCCCAGGCATGAGATGGAGAAAAAGGGAAGCCGTACGGCTCAGAAGCCTGTTTTTCCAGATTATTTAAAATCAGGTTTTGAACGGGCATTGGGCACTTGTTGCCGCCCACTTCAGAGAGAGAGAGAAGAGAGAGAATTTCGAAATTCTTCAACTCCTTTTGCTTCCCTTTGATTTGAAATGGATCCGGAGGGCAATCCCGTCCAAGGCAAGCGAGGAGAAACATCTCGGCGGCCGCGAGAAGGAGGAGGAAGGAGCTCGGTGAGGGCGAGAGGAAGTATGACTTCCTTACGCCTCATCGAGAGCTTTGTGGGGAGAAGGGAGACACAAATCAACGAACCCGCGATCAGTTGGGGTAAGCATTCTCATTTTGCTCAAATCCGTCGATTTTGCTTGATTTTTGAATGATTTAGGGCTTGACCCAAATTATAGGATTTTGAATGATTCTTTGAATGATTTTGAGATGCATGAACAACCTATGAGGCTAAGAATATGCAATGTGCAATTTTATTTGACAGAAATTATGAGAATGACTCACTTTTTTCTCGCAAAATGAAGTAAGAATTTTTTCAAAATATGAGACGGAGTTCTTGCCTTGTGCTAGAACTAGGTCAAAATTCTGATTTTCAATGAGAAAACATGATTTTGGAAGATGAAAATGATTCATGCATGCCATTTTTTTGAAAAATAATGCTTATGTGCAAAAAATTGTGATTTTGTGCTTTAGGAAAGCAATGACGCGTTTCAAGTGATGAAAGACACGTTTTTGATGCAAAAGTTATGCTAGAAAAACTTTTATGAATGCTTTTCTTTTGAAAATATGTGCACTTTTGAATATATGCATGCTTTTGAAATGATATGAAGGACTGACGCTTCTTTTGATGTGCTTGTCTAGGGAGAACAAGTCTGGAGGACCGTCGAAGATGGCGGTCAACTTGGCAGAGGATGCCGGATTTTGAGAAGGATGGGGCAAATCCCAGCAGCTGGTGAGGGCTCCAGCTTGGATGCATTTGTAGAGGCTGTCGGTGGGGTGTCCACATCACCTCGAAGAGCAAGGGCTTGGTCCAGGCCCTTTCTGAGTTCTGGTGGGGCAAGCACTCATAGCTTTCACCTCAGCTGGGAGGCTGGCAGTGACTCTGCCGATTTCACCGCTATTGCGGGCTTCCAGTTCACCGGGAGGCCCGTGACTTGGAGGACCATGTTGCTGCGGAGGAGTTTCAGCTTTGGTCGGGTTTGAGCTGATTCCGAAGGGCTGGGGATGGAGACACGGAATGTGGAGGTGGCAGTTTCAGACTCACATGCAGAATTTTGCTGCTAATGATGTGGCTCCAGCAGGCTGGCTAGAGCATTCATATGGTTGATGCTGTCAGTCACCATCTTTGCCAATTCTGGAGGACGATCACTATGACTTGCCTCCTCGACTCTCTGGAGGATGTTGATGGGATTGGACGGCCTCTTGGGGAGAGGCCGGATTGGCGGAGCTCTACTTCTCGTTGGACATGTGCAAGTCGAACAAGGATGCTTCGTGGGCTGCTTTTCTTTTGCCCTTGAGGTAGTCTCCTTTTTTTTTTTCTTTTCTCTTTTCCTGTCTTGAGACTTTTATGAGAGAGAAAATGACCTTTTGATGTTTTGAACATGCAGGCCTGGTTTTGCGAGGTGATCGGGTTCTTCCCTTGGAACCAGCAGAGTGATGTCACCATGCTTCCCTGCTATGGTTCACTGGAGGGAGATGCGAGAGATAAATTCACGGGAAGACCCGGATTACCTTCGACTACAAAATGGTGAGGGCGGTCATCAGCAGGGATGGGCACGATGGAGTGGACTTCTAACCCTGGGGCAGGTATCCAGAGATTTTGCTGGGAGATGCTATAAAGGTGACGAGGCAGAGGAGGTGGCTCGCGGGCTGACATGTGATGTCATTGTCTGGGGGACCGCTTCTCGAGCGGCGTGGTCATGTTCCCCCGCTGGGATGCCATTACTCCTCTGACCCTCCAACACGGATGCTGCAGGCCCAGGGCTGAGGGGCGGATGAGATTGCTAGGTCCGCGCGCGCGTGGGCTGCGGAGGAGCACTTTGACATGGACACCCCCTGCGCTGTGTTTGTGGAGCGGCGCCTGAGGACGCCGCAGAAGCTAGTGAAGGCTGGCGGTCACTCGGGATATGGGGAGGATGAGCCTCCTAGCAACCAGGGGATCCTCATGCGCATTTGTCCTACGTGGTCCATGGAGTGCCGAGGAGGATGAGGATGCCTGTCCCCGATGCTAGGGAGCCCCAGTACACCTTCGCACTGGTAGCATGTAAGTGTACTCTTAGGGTCTTATTCCCTTTTTAGCTTTCAGATTTTCTGCTTTTACAATTTTCTGAGATTTTCTGAGATTTTTCTCTTCTTTTTCTCAGGTTCCAACTCGCACTTCGATGCGGCTGGCGCGGCAGAATGGGCTGGAAGGACATGTGCCGGTCTCTTCGGGAAGCTCGCTGCGCTTGGAAGGCGGCGCGGATGCGCAGGAGCCTGGGCGCGAGACGGCGCGTCGGGCACAGCGTCTACCTCATCGGCCTCGGAGTACTCTTCAGTGCCATGCCCTCGGAGGCGGGGACCCAACGCTGACATTCTCGGGCAGCCGCTGAGTATGGGCACGATAATGTCCATCTCTCTGATGTGAGCGACCAGGAGGACCTGATGAGGAGGCTAGCATTTATGCAGGTGAAGCGATGAAGATGAAGAAGAATCGGAGGCCTAGGAGGTCTCTAGAGTAGATTTGGAACAAAAACAAACAATTTACAATTTTTATGCACACTTTGTTTATTTTTTGCTTTATTTGGGCGCCGATAGGCGAAAACATTGTATTTATGTTTTAATTTGCTTTTCTAATTCATGCTTTTTCAATTTGCATGTTCTCTGAGCCTTGGGGCGACTTTTTTGCTTGGAATTGGGGCTGAAAATGGGCCAAAATGATTTATAATGGTGTATAAATGCTTGAATGGCTTTACTGGATATGTTTTTGTGCAGGTTTTGGTTGAAAAAGTGGGGTGAAAACTCCCTTGGGCAGCAACTTTGGTTGCTGCAGAATTTTTTTCTGCAGAGAGCTAATGTAGCCGTGCGGCATGGCCTTGAGGGCAAATGTAGCCGTGCGGCTGGCAGTTCTGTCAGACTGGTTATTTTCTGAATAAAAGCAAGGCTTGGCCATTTCATTTCATTTTCACTCTAGACTTGTCCCAATTGTTCCAGAGCATATTTTGGACCTAAAAGCACCATCTTTGATCATTTTGCGATGGAGAATCCCGTTAGATTGCAAAGGGGAAAGCGAGACCATTTTCTATCCGGTCTTCAATCTAGGCGAGATATAACTTCCAAAATCACAAGGGCTGCTTGATTCTTCCTTCAAGATCAAGTCTTTATGGCATTTGAGGGATCTCAGGCCCGATTGGGATCTGTTGAGAGCCAAGCAGCAAAGTTCTGGGATGTACAGAGACATGTTTGCTGCTTTTCTTACAACGAAATCGTCCGCACGAAGACTTCAAAGCCTTGATTGGGGGTCCCAACTGAGGCTATGTCTGTTCCGTACCATCGGAAGCGTAGGTGACGGTAAAGCTTGCATCTTTTTTGCAGATTCCTTTGGGAAAGGCTGAGAGGATGATGGTAGCCCCGGATAGGATTGACCTTTCTGATATCCGGGCAGGTTTGGGTCTCCGGTATGGCTGCGACCACGGTGGCTATGGATGCTTTCATTCTCTGCGTATTCTCTATTTTGTTCACTTCCTGAGTCCGTAGACCTGTCATAGTGGCCTCTTGGACATGGTCAGAGGGCTCAGGGCTGGGAAGGATATTGTCCGCTGGTTTTGGGAGAGACATTTCATGGGATTGATAGGATGGCTCGGGAGACCGTTTCATGAGGTCAGGAGTCCAGCTATGTTGACTTTGTGGCTGCAGGAGAGGCTCGGGGCTTTGCTGGGGCTTTGCCGACTCAGTGCCCTTGGGTGATTTCTCGGAGAGGTGCACCTGGCAGCGGAGCAGGATCACTGGGAGCTGGTGATGGCTAGGCTGTCCACTTCGGACATCCGTTGGTGGATACCACATTTGGAGGTTGCGGCCAGGAGGATATTTCAGGAGTCTTATGCTGTGAGGGTTCCAGGGATTCTGCTGGTCGTCCTTCTTGCGTCCTGCTTGGTATCCGGGCAGTTTGGGGCTTTGCAGGAGCCATTGAGTGATTGGGAGGACATCCGGACCATGGAGGTGGTGTCATTGGACATGAGAGATCCAGCCAGCTTCTCTTTCTTCTCGAGGGCTTGGACACATGCTGCTTTCCCACCCAGGGCTATCTTCAGAGGCAGGAAGAGCACCATCTTGACAGCTGTCTACTTGGGCTGGTATGAGAGGGAGATGGGAGCGACTCAGGTCATCTTGGAGGATGAGACGTCGAGCTTTATTGGGAGCTGGCTGTGACTCGAGTAGGACTCTGAGGGAGGCTGAGGCTAAGGCGAGTTGCCATGACCGGTCAGGTGACTTGGTCAGGGATATGGAGGCTCGGTACAGAGATTGTCAAGGGTCGCTCCTTTGGCTGAGGCTCAGAGGGAGGAGGTGCGGACTCGTGCTCGTATGAGAGAGCGCTCGTTGACACGGGGTTGGTAGAGGCTCCAGGTGAGGATACCGGAGGTCGGGATGAGGATACCGACATTATTGAGAAGAAAAGGAAGAAGACTCGGCGAGGCGAGGAAAAGGGAAGAAGGTGAAGAAGATTCGCGATGACGGCTGACAAGTCTTTTCTCAAGATCCTCTTATTGCCATTTGCAAACACATTAGTTTATTTAGGCATTTTGTTGTATTTTAGATCTTTTTAGCAGGTTAGCGAGTTAAGAGGTAAGCGTGCTTGAACTCATCAAGAAGTTTTTAACTTGTAATGAACAAGAAATATTATTTTAGAAATTAATCAAGACACATTTCATGGAAATTCAAATGTCTTTATTGATTGGGACCCGTTTTATGAAAACTGAAATACCCTTTACTATTTTTTAGGACGCACTTCATGGAAGCTTAATCGTCCTTTTTATTGCTTAGGACACATTTCATGGAAACTTAATCGTCCTTTTTATTGTTTAGACCGAACCATATATGGCTGCCTACGTTCCCCTTTTACAAGAAAGGCTAAGGGGCTCAGGTCTTCGTAGTTCATTCTGGTGAACTAATAATTTTTTTATGTGCAGCCCTGTCTTTTGCCTAGACTGCCCTTTTTGGGGTCTTCAGCCTAGCTGGGCATTACTCTTTTTGCACTTTTTTTTTTCTTCTTTTTTTTTTATTTATTATTTTTTTTTTATGTGAGCACTGTCTTTTGCCTAGGCTGCCCTTTTTTGGGGTCTTCAGCCTAGCTGGGCATTACTCTTTTTGCACTTTTTTCTTTTTTTTTATATTTTTTTTATTATTTTTTTTTTTATCTTTTTTTATCAGACATAGTATCTTCGGAGTTTATCACCATTGACTGGGTGGACAAAGGGATTGCCATCCAAGTCTGCAAGCTTCATTGCTCCTCCTGACAGTATTTTCTGCACCACATAAGGGCCGATCCAGACGGGTTCCCATTTTCCCAGGGGTTATCTCTGGTAGGGGCTTTACTTTCAACACTAAAGTCGCCCTCTTTGATGTCTCTGGCCTTGACCTTTTTATCAAACGCTCTGGCCATTCGCCTTTCGTAGGCTCGGGTGTGTTCCATGGCTTTTAGCCTTCTCTCGTGAAGCAGGCTAACTCATCATGCCGGCGCGCAACCATTCCACTTCATTGACACTGTTTTCCAGGAGGACCCTTAATGACGGGATTTCCAACTCCAGCTGGTAACACTGCTTCCATCCCGTAAGTTAGGGCAAAAGGAGTTCTCCTGTGGCTGTTCTGACGGACGTTCTCTAGCCCCCGAGTGCTAGGTGCGGCTTCGGGCCAATCACGACCACGGGTGGCCATCTTCCGGATGATCCGCTCGAGTGTCTTATTGGCAGCTTCCACGGCTCCATTGGTTTGAGGTCTGTGGGGACGGCTTGTGGCGAGTAACCCTGAACACTGACAGCGGTCTCTCGCAAGTCTCCTTCGAAGTGTGACCCATTGTCAGAAATGATCTCGTTGGGCACCCCATATCTGCACATTATGTTTTCTTTGATGAGACTGGGCCACTTTTCTGGAAGTGAGGACCTTGTAGGACTTGGCCTCTACCCACTTGGTGAAGTAGTCAATGGCGCCAACACGAACTCATACCCATTGCTTCCTCCGGGATATTTTCCCTATCACGTCAATGCCCCAAGTTGCAAACGGCCAAGGAGTCGTCATGCAGTGCAGGTCATGAGGTGGGAGATGGTTGAGGTTGGCAAACCGCGCATTTGTCGCGGGTTCGGACATTGAACGCGGTCTGTTTCCATGGAGATCCAGTAGTAACCCATTCTGAGGATCACTTGCATGGGGCTCTGGCATTCATGTGAGGACCGCGAGACCATTGTGGACTTCGATCATCAACTCTCTGGCTCTTTCTTGAGTGACACATAAGAGGAGTGGTCCTTGATACCGCTTCTTGTATAGGTTGCCTCCTAGAATGACATCCTAGAAGCCAACCTTTTCAGGGCTTGCAAGCTTTTGGCTCTGACTCCTTCTTTTGGTCTACCTTCTTCGTCTCTGAAAGCTGACTCTCCGTCTTTGAGGATTGGTAAATCTGATTATACCAAGGTTCCTTTATAGGCTCAGGGTCCCAGGTCCACTTCACAGCAGAAAGCTGGGGCTTCTCTTCTACCCACTCTGAAGGGCTTTATGGCTTTTCCCTCGGGGATCTCTACCAATGAGGCTAGAGTAGCTAGAGCATCTGCGAATCTGTTCTTTTCCCTCGGCAAGTAGTGGAAAGTCACTTCTCGGAACTGTCCAGTCAACTCCTCCATATGGGCATGATACCGTTCCAGTTAGGGTCTGCAGTCTTCCACTTGTTGGAGACTTGGTTGATGATCAGGGCTGAGTCTCCGTAAACTTCAAGCTCCTTGACATTTCTTTCTAAGGCGGCCTCCAAACCAGCAATGCAGGCTTCATACTCGGCGGCATTGTTCGTGGCAGGAAAGTTCAACTTGAGGGCTATGGGGGTATGCTCATCTTTCGGATCGACCAATAGCATTCCTACACCATTTCCTCTTTTGTTAGCGGCTCCGTCAAAGAACAGTTGCCATCTATTTTCAGGCTCAGCTGCAAAGATCCCTTCCATCTGGAAATTGGGGTTCAGCCCTCTGTCTTCATTCCTGGGGAAATTCGCAGGTGATCTGACAATGCTTGACCCTTGATGGCCTTTCTGGTCACATAGTTGATGTCGTATTCTGCCAAGAAGAAGGACCACTTCGCTAGGCGCATCGATAGGGAAGGCTTGTCAAAGATGTACTTGATGGGGTCCATTTTCGAGACCAAGTTCACAGGGTGGGCTTGCATATAATGCTTCAACTTGCCGCTCCAGACCAGTCCTGCGCAGGTCTTTTAGCACACTGAGTAATTGAGCTCACTCCCTTTGTAGCTCAGGCTGGCAAAGTAAATGGCATTTTCTACCCGAGAGTCTTTCTTCTCTTGAGCAAGCATAGCCCCGGCTGCCGTGTCTGTGGCAGTGAGATGAGCAGAAGAGGCTTCTGTCTCTGTGGGGGCATAGTGCCGGGGATGTACTAAGTGTGCCTTGATCTGGTCAAAGGCGTCTTGGCATTCTTCGATCCATTCTGTGCCCACATTCTTCTTCATGAGCTTGAAGATGGGCTCGCACATAGTGGTCAACTGATTGACAAAACGGTGATGTCCTGCAATTTTCCCATGAAGCTTTTGACTTATACTGGGTTTGAGGTGGCCTCATATCCATGATAGCTTTGATCTTTCGGGGGTCAACTTCTATACCTCGCTCCGTGACCATGTACCCGACACTTTTCCCTTGTCACTCCGAAGGTGCATTTGGCAGGGTTTAGTCTCATGGAGTGCTGTCTCAACCTCTCAAAGAATTTTCGTAGGTCAACAAAGTGCTGCCCACCTTCTCCTTTGGAGTGGATTATCATGTCGTCTACGTAGACCTCAATCTCCTTGTGGATCATGTCATGAAAAAGTGCGGTCGCTGCCCTTTGGTAAGTAGCCCCGGCATTCTTGAGCCCGAATGGCATTACTGTATAACAGTAGGTTCCCCACGGTGTGGTGAAGGCTGTCTTTTCTTGGTCTTCCTCGGCCATCTTGATCTGGTTGTAGCCTGCAAAACCATCAACGAAGGATTTGACTTCGTCGTTGGCAGTGGAGTCCACCAGGATGTCTATGTTTGGCGGAGGTAGTCGTCTTTGGGGCTGGCCTTGTTCAGATCTCGGAAATCCACACAGCAGCGCACCTTCCCATTGGCCTTGGTTACGGTCACGATGTTGGACAACCATGTCGGGTATTCAATAACTCTGATGAATCCTACCCGCAGTAGCTTCTTTGACCTGTAGAGACCATTCCGGCTTGATCTTTCTCAGTTTTTTGCTTTACTGGCTTGGCATCTGGTGCTAGAGGGATTCTGTGCTCTACTATCGAACTGTCTAGCCCCGGCATATCTTTGTATGACCATGCAAACACGTCGACGTATTCTCTGAGCAGCTCGATCAATCTGTCCCTTTCAACCCCCTGGAAGAAGCTTCCAATCTGTGTCTCTTTAGGTTCCTCAATAGTACCCAAGTTCACACTTATCAAAATCTCCTCGGCAGCTTGGGCCCGGTTTTCCTCTTTTTCTGAAACCTGCTTAAAGATTTCTTTAATGTATTGTTCGTTTAGTGTGTTTGCATCTTGTTCAAATGATTCATTATTAACTGTTGTTAAGTTTTGAGTTAATTTATCATTTGTTAAGTTGGCAATAAGAGGATAATCAGAAAGATTTGTCATTTCATTCAAGATAAGGGGAAAGATGACATCGATTACATTTTCATAATCCTCAGGCGTGAGGCCTTCGGATGACTCTGAGGGGCTGGAATTCGAAGATTCCTGACTCAACTGAAAAGACAACATAGACTCTGGACCCTACACTACTTATTGACTCGAGGGGAACTTGACAAGGGTTGGACCGGGATCTCACTCCTTCTTGCTGTTGCCCTGGGGAGTAGCAGTCTTGCCAGCGTTGTTCAGAAAGTTGGAGACTCTGAACTGATCAAAAGCTACGGAAATCATTAGCAGGCCGGTGCTGTGGAAAGATGGTGAGGGGAACTAAAGTAACTTGTTGCAATCTTTCAGCTAGCTCTTCCGTAGCGGCTGGACTCATTGGCTGAAGGGTCTGGCTCATCTTATCAATGCACTCCTGATAACTCATTTTCTCTTTCCTGATCTTGGACACCACGACCTGTCAGTGTAGCCAATAGAAGGGTTGGCCTGGATGATGCTGATGAAGTCTTCTTCAGAGGGGGTCTTAATTCTTCCTTGCCTGGCTACGTATTCAATAGGCTTTCTGTGTTCTGCTTCTAGGTCTGCTAGCTTCTCATTGAACTTTACGATGGCCACAAATTCAGCACTTTCTGCTTCAAGAGGATCACTGTACACGGGGGTATCAGGCTGGACTGTGCTTGGGGTGACGGGTTCCTTGGCAGGTTCCTTGGCATAACTGACATAGTAGTCGAACTTGCCTGAAGGCTCTCCTAAAGTTCCTACGCTCTTGTCCCCAGCTTCATATCTTTCCTTAAGCTTCTGCTGTGTGGACTTTCTCTTCTTCTTCTTCCTTGAAGGAGCGTCCTCATTGATCCATTCTTGATACTCATACTCGAGGCAGTCTTCGCAACCACATACATCATCCAGATGTGAGGCTTGGGTTGACTGGGATAGCCCCTCCCATTGCTTGGTCATTACCGTGGTGGATTACCATGTTGGCCATTTTGACACTGAAAAGCTGACAAAACTGAGGATTCTCGCGAGCCTGTGAGGATTTCTGCGCTAACAAGTCGCTGACCCGGTGTTCTCACCCACTTCTTTCTCGCTGCGGGAAAGGGATAGGAAAGGTTTAGACTCGGGGTAGGTGTTTAGGCTGAAGGCTCAGGCAATATGCAAATTAGAATCTTCAAGTTTACTTAAAACAGTGTCTTTTATTAATATCTATTTGGTTGGAAAAGGGGTTCTGCCCTTCTTTTTTCACAACTACTCTAGATCCTGGATCAGTGGGTTCCGTCACTACGTCTATAAGCCCCTCGTATTCCACCTGTGTTTCGACCTCCAGGGTGGGCGGCCCGGGCGAGGTCCTATAGGGCACGCGGATCCCACGGCGAGAGTGAAGACGCTCCTATCGGGTCTAGCGGGTCATAGGACCTTTCAGCGCACGAGCGATGCGGATTATAGTCAAGGCAATCCGTGAAAGTCTCGTCTCTCTGCCTCGACGGATCTTTGGCAAGTTTCGCTTGAGCGAATGACGGTTTTGACTTTCGGTAATGTCCGAGAATATAATAGGCATGGGTCGGGCGGCAAAAGCCGGATGACGCAGTGTCACATTGAACTTCGTTGCATACGCAGTGCGCGAGTCGGAATCAAAGTCAATGCCGGTCAAGATCTTGCCAATTTTTCCTTGTCGGAATTTTGGCAGAGCTTTGCTTGAGCGAAAGATCTTTTATTTTGGCAAAGACTTGGTCTTGACTCTTACGCATTCCGTGCGGGTCAAGGTCAATAGTCAATGTCAAAGTCAAGATCCCACAATTTTTCCTTGTCGGAATTTGGCAGAATTTGGCTTGAGCGAAAATCTTGGTTTCCGTTATGAGCTAAGGCTTGACCTTTACGTGGGTATGCAACTGGGCTATATGACACGGACTGAGACCAAAAACCAACCAAAAGTCACGGATTTTTGAAGCGTGTGACACGGGCTGTGCATTGGTCGACAGCTGGCTGCCATGGGGAGGTTGGGATGATTCCGTGCGCGCCAGGAGCATCGTAAGGCTGTCGTGGATCAGCTGGAACCACCCTCGGGTTTGAAGGACGTGCGTGCAAAAGTGTACAGGATATATCAGGTGCGCGTAGTGTGCGGTCTCCTAAAAATGTTCCTTTTTTGAGTTAAAACAGAGATTTTCATAAATGTGTTTTAAAGGAATGATTTTCGGGACGGGGGAAAATGCAACACATAAGCACGTAAATTTTCTGGGAGCCCCAGTCAGTCATGGAGCTGAATAGCCCCAAGCTGCTGGGCTCAGGATTAACCATGATTTTTCCTGGTGGAATTGCCACTGAGGTCGTATGGTCGAATCCTATGAGGATTGAGCCGTGGCTGCATGGATCAATTTTCCAGGTTCCACTCCTTTTGCTATTTTTCGGGTTGTTTCCCGTTCAAAGTATGCACAGATTCCAAGATGCAAATGATGCAATGCATGGTAAAAGAAAGCAAGCACGATTAATGAAATCGGCGATGGGAGTCTAACCCGCTCAAAGGGAAAAGCTTTTTTGTATTTTTTTTTTTTCAAAATTTTTTTTTCGAAAAGGGATACTGGTACGTGGGATTGTTAAACCACCTTGTTATCCCAAGCCCCGGGTTAGGGAGCGATACAGGAAGGGTAAGTGGGGTCCACCTATATACCAAGTATCGACTTTTGTTTTGAAAATAAAGCTTTTCTCCTTTGGGATGATCCCAGAGTCGCGAGCTGTGAATGTGTGCCCAAAATTTTTTGTTTATTGGAATTCACGCGAGTTTGAAGACATCCGAGTTATTTGAAAAACGGAGTCGCCACGCCATTTTGATTACCTCAAAACTTTGAAAAAAAGGTTTTATGGGTTCGGAGGTTAAGTTACCCCTTGGGAAGAACGTTTGGCGTTCACCCAAAGTGCCTTGCCGGAGCAAGTCTCCCTAGATTTCATTAATCATGTTTGCTTGCGTGCTTTCTTTGTGTGCATGTGTTTGAAAATAAGGGGGGGGGATGTCCCAAGTTGTCTTCCGGACGTACAAACCATTTGTTGGTTGTCGCTCGGGATTCCTTGGAATTTGTGTATTTGGGATTATGATCCCGTCCTCATCTTATGACTTATGATCATCGCATTTTAAACCTCGGGACCCTCGGGACTTGCGTGATCGAGAGAATGACTCTCTTTTGGGTCAAAGATGAGGTTCTTTAGGAAGGAATGTCCTTAGCCCATCAATCCTACGCTTTAAGACGGTCGAGCTCGTATAGAGGCTTCATACTCATTCTTAAGCGATAATCGGAGATATAGGGTTCAAGGTTATCCTTTTCCTAAAGAAATCATGAACCTTTAATGGAAGGAACGATGCAAAGATGAGAACTTTTACACCGGTCCGTTCCAAGGTTGGGGAAAGGGGAAATGCATGATAAAAAAATGACTCTTTAATGAAAAGATGACATTTTGGTTTTAGCAAATGATGCTTTTTGATTTAAAGAAATGATCTTTATGCAAATGATGCATAAAGATTTGATTTTTATGCAAATGATGCATTGAAAAAGGGGTTTTGATGCAAAGGATGCGTTTTTATTGAAAAAGATTTGATCTTTGTATGCAAATGATGCATAAAGATAACATTTTTATTGGAAAATAGGGATTTTAGGTGCAAAGGATGCACCTTTATGAAAAAGACTACATTTTTATGACAAATGAGGTCTTAATGCATGCAAAGGGGAAAGGGGGTGATAAAGATATGATCTTTATGAATAAATGCCAAGTCCCAAGCAAGATATATGAATGCAATGAGCAAGTATATCAATTAAAATGCAAGGTTAGGGCGTGCGAGGTTACCAATCGTTTCCTTCGCTTCTTTGGACGGAGCTAGGAGGAGAGGTTCTTCTTGGGTCTTCAAGGAGGAGGGAGATGGCTTCTTGAGCTTCTTCTTCGCCTTCTTGAGCCTTCAAGGGTTTTTCTTCACGTCTGGACTGCTATGGAGTGTGTGTGTGTGATTGTTTGTGTTGTTGTTGTTGTTGAAATGGGTAGAGGAGGGCTCTATTTATAGGCAGTCTGGATAAGGCTAATGAAGCCGTGCGGCTGCAGGCCCTTTGCAAATGAGGCCGTGCGGTCTTATCCACAATGACTCAGCATTCTAGAACCATGCAAGGTGGCATCATTCTAGAAGCTTCTCCCTAATTAAGAAAAACGTGTTTTCTTAATTAGGAAGGCTCCTTACAGCCCTAATTTAAATTTGGACTGTTCCAGGACATTTCCGGAACACTAGGAAGGTCCGGGGAATTACCGGGAAATTTACCGAAATGTCGGGAAAATTAACCGGAAGGCATGAGCCAGATTTGGGTACTTACACCTGCGCACCCGACGAAGGGAAGAACTGATAAAGGGTTTGCGGCCTCAGGGCCCCCGATGAAGTCCCCGCATCAAAGTTGTGCCGCTCTCAAACCGGTACCTCAGGCTGTGGCTCTGGCTCAGCCCTCGAAGAAGGAGTATCCACAGACCTCCTCAAAGGCATCGGCTCAAACGTCGCCGCGCTCCGCGAAGACCCGCAGGACATCTTCCTCAGAAGCTTCTTCGTAAAGGCCCTCAACCCCACATACCGGCGGGTGAGCACGTCCAAGGACCGCCCCGAGACCTGAACAAGCAAGCAACCAAAGAAACGCTCAGCAAAAGAGGTACAAAAATACTCGACAAAAGAGAAAAATACAGAAAAGATGCCAAGATGGAAAAGATTAAACAAACTCACCGCAGCATCCTGATCAACCCGATAAGCAGCAGGACCATGCTCTGGGATGGGTACTGACACCCTCCTCCTCGAAGAGTCCTCGCGAACATAAGTGAAGTCCGGACCAGGCACCGGAACATCTGGAGGACATGACGAGCCAGTCTGCCTCTCCCTCGCCAAACACCTGTGGCGTCCTCAACTTTCGCCTAACAAAGGATGCATACTCCTTGCCCTCCAGGATGAACTCCTCGGCACTCACGCCGGCCCGGTACCTCTCATACTCCAGCACGTCCATATCAAGATGATGTGATGGATTTTGTATACATTATTTTCCTAATTTTCTAGACATTTTATTATTATTTTGATGTAATTTAGACTAGTTTTGATGTAATTTTGAGTAAACTATGAATTAGTGAGTTTGTGGGAAATCTTTGTAATTGTGAGACATATTTTTGAGTGATTTTGTGTGTCCTGCAAAAGTATTAATGTGGAGGATAAAGTGCTATTATCAGAAGTGCAGGGATCAAACTGCGAGAAGCTGAAGTTCAAGGATCAAATTACAAAGCAGCAGAGTTCAAGGACCAGAAGGAAATTATGGAAATTTGAGTTGACCGTGGGTGTGATTGGCGTTGGAATGAAGGAGGATTTTTGGAAAGTGTTTTAATTGTCAATTAAGAAAATTGGAAATTGAGTTTCCTAAATCAATTCATTGAAGTGCACAGTGACCTAAGAAAACGCGTGGACCAAGGAGTTGGAGGCATTGACTGGCGTGGAATTGGAAGGAGATTATTATGATTATTATGAATTTTTTTTTCTTTTCCTTTTTCTTTTGGATTTTCCTTTTTAGTTTAGGTTTAATATTATTGGTTGGAACAAGTATAAATACTTGTTTAAACTTTAGTTTTAGGGAGACTTTTTATTATTTTTTCCTTAGAGATTTCAGCAGATTTTTTATGGAGAACTAATTCCATTGCTTCGGATTTGAATTCGGAACCGTTTTTTTAATTCAATTGAGGTATCGATTTCTTTATTTCTGAATCCCTATTCATAATTTTACTTGTTTTAATTGATAAATCGTTTCTAGGGTTTTGAGATTTGATCACCCTCTTTTCCCTTGTAATTGATTTAATGCTAGTTTAATCTTAAGTCTGTGTCAGATTAGGATTTTTCACAAGTAGCATCTTTGAGATTTATGCACGTGTCGTGGTAAATTAAAAAGGGGGTAAAACTAGGTTTTGATCTATTTGCAAAAGAATAGTGAAATTCTTGATCTTAATTTCTTAAAGCTTTATCAATCAATATTGTGAATCTAGACGTGTCGATTAGGTTTAGGTATTGATTAGGGGAATAGGTGAGTGTGTCACTGCTTATAACCATTAATAAGAAAGAAATAGGGGTTGAAATATATTCCGGATCAAGTGAATAGGGAGGAAGAGAAAGAAATTGTGCCGATGATATTGAATTGATAAACGGGGACGAAAACAAATCTAAAGTGCTTCCCGTTAATTGTTTTACAACATAGTTTTTAATTCCCGTTTTAGGACTTTAATAAAATCAATTTTAAACCCTCAATCTTGTCAAGTGACAATTGTGCGAATAAATAACTGTTCTTCAGTGGATCGACCCTGGACTTGTCCTAGCTGCAGTTTTTGTAGCCGAGTCTTGTCTTGGTATTTAATTTGTAGGCTTGCGACTTTAGTCCTATCAAATTTTGGCGCCGTTGCAGGGGAACGGTTTTATTTGTTTGCACTCTTATTCTTTTCTTAATCTATTTTTTTCTCTTTTTTTCTTTTTCTTGTTTCCTGTTTAGTTGAGCTTTACTATTATTGTCATCTTTTGGTGTGGAACCTTTTATGGTCCATACCCGTTCTGCTAATCAACTTACTAGTCCATTTGTTCCAGAAATTGAAAAATATTTTAGGTACAGAAGAAATTTGCAGCGGAACGAGATGGATAATAATAACGATAGGGGTGATCATAAGCCATCTGTTTGTGCTGTTTATGTGAGGAGGAAAAAGAAAGTTGATGGACAAATGGTGTCTATAGAGTCCGAACAGAAGGTTGAAAAGAGTGTTGAGCCAGATTTGGAGGTGGAGAAGGTGGAAGAGAAAATTCCTGAAGAGAAGTATATTACACCCGTGTCTCCTGTTTATGAGCATGTCCCTCCGTTTCCTTATGCATTGAAGGAGGAGAGAAAATCGGAGCCTGACAAGGCTATCTTTGACACATTCAAGATACTAGAAAGAAATCAGAAGGAAAGGAGTCAGAAAAAGGTGGAGATCATGGAGCATGGGTTTGCGGTTTACAAGAAAAAGAGCACAAAAATTTCTTGGAGGATCCCCAAGAAAAAGAAAAAGAAGAAAAAGGCCAAGAAAAAGGCCACAATTTTTTTTTGGGATCCACCCGATTTAATCATGAAGGGTACACATGTGTGGTGGAAAATTGTGGGTAGTTGTACTCATGAATGTGCGAGGTGGGCCAAAGGAAGAAAAGTTAAGATAAAAAAAAAAAACAAGGTGTCCACCTTTAATCCCCATTGAAATGAGAATTCGATCGGGCTAACGACCTTAATCAAATGCGCTTATTGGGAGGCTGCCCAAGAAGGTATGTTTTATTTGTTTTATTTATTTATTAGTGTAGTTTTTATTTAAATTTTTTTTTATTTTTTTGTTTAATTTGTTTTATTTTTAGAATCGGTGCTACTAAAGGTATGTTTTTGTTTTTGATGTTGTGCAGGAAATCTGGAGGGCACATGAGCTAGCTATAAAAAAAAAAAAAAAATTGAAATCAGGCGTCCGCCTCAATTCCCATGAGGCGCCCGCCTCAGAGACCGAACGAAGGGACTAAATTCACCAAGCCCAGGCGTCCGCATCAAGTTTAAAAACAAAAGGCCACAACAATCTGTATGTGTATGAGGCGTACGCCTCATTTTCAACACCAAAGAAAAAAATAATAATAAAGGCCTGAAATAAAAAAAAGGCCTGAAAAAGAAAATAAATAAAAAAATTAGAGGCCTGAAAAAAAAAAATCGTAAATTCGGAACGAAAGAAAGTTCCCCAGCCTTTGGCCCCTGTTTCTCGGCCACTAACCACTTGGGTCGGCCAGCCTAAGCCTTCACCAGCCACCAGCCAGCCCAACTTTCATTTTTGCATTTTAGCCCCTCCTTTTTCCATATTTTCACTGTAGCCCCCAAACTTTCTAAAACCAATATTTCTCCTTATTTTCACCTAATTGCAATTTGATCCCTTCTTTCCCCAGTTTTCCACTTTGACCCCTAACCTTTCCATCCAAGCTTATCTCCCCCATTTTCTATTTATTTTCGTTTTAGCTCCTATCCTTTTAAACCCTTGAAAATGGGTCATTATTCACCCATAATCTGCAACAATTTGAGAGTATCTCGAGCCAAGGAACACCATGGGGGCCAGATTGGGTCCCACCGCCTCAGTAGTCCCGGAAGGTATTCTTATCCCTTGCTTATTTATTTTGTACTTCTAGTGATGCATTAGGGACAATGCATGTTTCAGTGAGGGGGTGGGGTTTGTATAATTGTTTTTCTTTATTCTTGTTTCAAAAAAAAAAAAAAAATGAAAAATTAAAAAAAAAAAAAGAAAAAAAAATATGAAAAAAAAATAAAATAAAAATGAGAGGCTAAGTGAAAACCCGAAAGGGCGCTTAGGCAAAAGGTGAGAATTGAGTATTTCCTATATTTTATATCACCGGAGTTGGAGACATAAGGGAGGATTGGAGCGTAGGGTAGGATCATCTATTCTTGGAGTAGGAGGTTTGGTTTTAGAGGCGTTAGGCTAGAAAATCCTCGTTCTTTTCTGGAGATATAAGGGGGAGTAGGTGTTTTGTTACGAGGTAAAGTGTGTGCTTAATTATAAAGCATACAGAAAACTTTAGTTTATGAGGGAGATTGTAGTGTGAGATAAGCGTGGGGGAAAAATTAGGACATTGTAGTTCCCCCTAGCTTTTTGATGTGTGGGCCTTAGCTGGGATGTCCCGTTTTTGCATATTTGGAGTTGGGGTCGAGCTAAGGCCATTGATACCATTGTTATTTTTGGAGTGATAAGGAGCGGAGTTCCATTCTCCGAGTACGTTGATTGAGTTATTTGAGTTTGTTGATTCTTTTGATTGGTGGTTTAGAGGAGATTAGGAATCATTTTCCTCCCATGCTACGCTGATTAGACCGGTGCTTAGAGTGGGGTTAGGATATTACTCAGGGACGAGTAATGGTCTAAGCGTGGGGGAATTTGATGTGATGGATTTTGTATACATTATTTTCCTAATTTTCTAGACATTTTATTATTATTTTGATGTAATTTAGACTAGTTTTGATGTAATTTTGAGTAAACTATGAATTAGTGAGTTTGTGGGAAATCTTTGTAATTGTGAGACATATTTTTGAGTGATTTTGTGTGTCCTGCAAAAGTATTAATGTGGAGGATAAAGTGCTATTATCAGAAGTGCAGGGATTAAACTGCGAGAAGCTGAAGTTCAAGGATCAAATTACAAAGCAGCAGAGTTCAAGGACCAGAAGAAAATTATGGAAATTTGAGTTGACCGTGGGTGTGATTGGCGTTGGAATGAAGGAGGATTTTTGGAAAGTGTTTTAATTGTCAATTAAGAAAATTGGAAATTGAGTTTCCTAAATCAATTCATTGAAGTGCACAGTGACCTAAGAAAACGCGTGGACCAAGGAGTTGGAGGCATTGACTGGCGTGGAATTGGAAGGAGATTATTATGATTATTATGAATTTTTTTTTCTTTTCCTTTTTCTTTTGGATTTTCCTTTTTAGTTTAGGTTTAATATTATTGGTTGGAACAAGTATAAATACTTGTTTAAACTTCAGTTTTAGTTTTAGGGAGACTTTTTATTATTTTTTCCTTGGAGATTTCAGCAGATTTTTTATGGAGAACTAATTCCATTGCTTCGGATTTGAATTCGGAACCGTTTGTTTAATTCAATTGAGGTATCGATTTCTTTATTTCTGAATCCCTATTCATAGTTTTACTTGTTTTAATTGATAAATCGTTTCTAGGGTTTTGAGATTTGATCACCCTCTTTTCCCTTGTAATTGATTTAATGCTAGTTTAATCTTAAGTACGTAATCAGATTAGGATTTTTCACAAGTAGCATCTTTGAGATTTATGCACGTGTCGTGGTAAATTAAAAAGGGGGTAAAACTAGGTTTTGATCTATTTGCAAAAGAATAGTGAAATTCTTGATCTTAATTTCTTAAAGCTTTATCAATCAATATTGTGAATCTAGACTGTGTCAGTTAGGTTTAGGTATTGATTAGGGGAATAGGTGAGTGTGTCACTGCTTATAACCATTAATAAGAAAGAAATAGGGGTTGAAATATATTCCGGATCAAGTGAATAGGGAGGAAGAGAAAGAAATTGTGCCGATGATATTGAATTGATAAACGGGGACGAAAACAAATCTAAAGTGCTTCCCGTTAATTGTTTTACAACATAGTTTTTAATTCCCGTTTTAGGACTTTAATAAAATCAATTTTAAACCCCCAATCTTGTCAAGTGACAATTGTGCGAATAAATAACCGTTCTTCAGTGGATCGACCCTGGACTTGTCCTAGCTGCAGTTTTTGTAGCCGAGTCTTGTCTTGGTATTTAATTTGTAGGCGTGCGACTTTAGTCCTATCAAATTTTGGCGCCGTTGCCGGGGAACGGTTTTATTTGTTTGCACTCTTATTCTTTTCTTAATCTATTTTTTTTCTCTTTTTTTCTTTTTCTTGTTTCCTGTTTAGTTGAGCTTTACTATTATTGTCATCTTTTGGTGTGGAACCTTTTATGGTCCATACCCGTTCTGCTAATCAACTTACTAGTCCATTTGTTCCAGAAATTGAAAAATATTTTAGGTACAGAAGAAATTTGCAGCGGAACGAGATGGATAATAATAACGATAGGGGTGATCTTAAGCCATCTGTTTGTGCTGTTTATGTGAGGAGGAAACAGAAAGTTGATGGACAAATGGTGTCTATAGAGCCCGAACAGAAGGTTGAAAAGAGTGTTGAGCCAGATTTGGAGGTGGAGAAGGTGGAAGAGAATACCCGTTATGCTGCCCAAATTTCCCCAAAAATTTGGACCACTCGTCCGTCTCACATCGTGTTAGGTCTTGGTTAGGTATCATTACCTATTATTAATTTCAAATACAAAGCATTTAGTGTAATTTGAACGTTGCGTCCCTAGGTTTCCCCAAGGTGTAGTTTGCGTGAATAAAGGCTTCTCCTTTCCCAACCGTACTTAGGATTTAAATCACCGATTTATACTTGAAGATAAATAAATTATTTGCGCGAGTCTGTCCCTCTTTTCCTTTCCCTCTCCCGTGTTTCCTCAAAGTCTTCTTCCTCCACTGCCTTATAAACCCGTATCTACCCCTACAGCTACGGCAAGTTGGATCCGCTCATCTGTTCCAGGAGCTCGTTTGGTCCGTGTCGTCGAAGAAGTTCAAGCAGTTTAAGAGATTTTAGTCAGTTCAGAATCAGATATGGCCGGGAATGGTGATGTGTTTGCTGCTCAGACTGCTGGAGGCTCGGTTTCGATGGGTCAACCGGGTTTGAATGACATGTCTGCGAAGGAGTTGAGAATAACTTTGGAGGCTGCTTTGGCCAGGGAACGTGAAGCCCGTTTGTTGGCTCAGAATGCCAAGACCCGAGAGGAGGAAGCCCATACCCGTTTTGTTGAGGCCATGAGAGCCCGAGGAATCGCAGTACTCCACCGAGAAGATGGTTCTTACGAAGAAATCATGGAAGACAGCAACAACGGGATCAGATCTGCTTCTCCCGTTCAACCTGCTCAACCCAATTACCACGCTATGCCTCCTCCCGTGAGTTACGCCCCGCGCCCTGATCAAATGCCGTCTCTGGGAATGATTGTGAATACCCAAGGAAGGTTTCCTCTCCCAACTTCTCAAGTGCATAATCAGGTTGCTCAGCAGGGTCTCAACAAAAGTGGTGGCCAACCATCGAACTTCTTTGATCTCACTTCCTCTCCAGCTCCCAATGCCTCGGTGCCGCAAGCTCAGTACGGATCCCAGTTCCAAGGAAGCTATTCCCAACCCCAGTTCAACATGTATCCCGACAGTTTTCAGTGTGGTCAGTCCAACCTACAGCAGAATGGTCAGTATTGTCTTTCAGGCAATCAGATTTGTCAGGACAGTATTCCACAGTATCCGCAGTCTCAGCTCCAAAGCAACTTCCCTCAACCCGCAGTTTGTTCTCCTCTCACCCAGCACCTGTATGGTTCCACCCCGTATTCAGCTCCATGTATCAGTACCGGATTTTCTACCCATGGTTAGTTTGGAGGTCAATCAGTGCAGTTTGGTCCCCAGAATCCCAGTGTTCAGTTTAATGGTTACGACATGTACGGGAATAGGATTCCCAGCTCAGTCAGTTTGTTGGATAGCAGTATCAGCATCCCCAGTACTTTCGGTCTTCCCGCGGCTGCCTTACCCATTAGATCTTCTCCAGAGTTCCCAGTACCATCTTCAACTGTAGCTCCTGCTATTCCCCAGATTCCGGGAATGACCCCGGAAGTGACAGCTTTGCTAAGACAAATGCAACAGCAAATTGATAGATTGACTGTGGGTTCTAGTGGCCTCAAGGTGGTTGACCCAGCTTAAGTAACGCCTCTGCCTCATAAGTTCAAGATGCCAAAGATGGATTTTGATGGTACGGCCTGCCCAAATACTCATGTGGATACCTACGTCATGACAATGGGGGCGATGGGCTGCACGCCCGAGTTTATGGCTTCTCATTTTCATCTAACTTTGAAGGGTCCGGCACTCACTTGGTTTTTGGCTCTTAAGCAAGAATGTCGCTCCACCTAGAGCCAGATCACCGAGACTTTCTTGGAGAAATACCGGGGTAACCTAGAGTGGCATACTACCCGAGACGACCTAGTGGGTACCATTCAGAAGAATGACGAGTCGATAATAGAGTTCTATAAGAGGTGGAATGCCAAACTCAACGAGCTGTCAGAGCCAATCCCCCTTCAAGATCAGAAAGATATTTTCTTGTCATGCGTGAAACCGGTGCTAAGGGAGGCCATCGGAAAGGGTTGGTACCCAGATCTCAGAGAAATGGTCGGAATGGGCACTCGCAGTGAGAACAGGCTTTTTAACCAAACTTCGGGTTTAAATGCTAGCGATAGTAGCGGAAGTGGAGGATTCCGATATCGGACAACTAACCCAGTCTCTGCCATGGCACCGAAAGGAAAAGAAGTGGTTAAGGACAACATCGTCAATAATCTGCAAGGAGGAGGTAATAATGGGCCTAATAGTGGGAGATTCCAACCGAAGCAACAACGAAGGTTTGATGACTTGGGAATGACGACGGAAGAGATTTACAATGGATTGCTCAGAACCGGTATGATCAGGCCGCTGGAGAACTACAGTCCTGCTACTCCCAATCCCAATCTCGACACAAGCAAATATTGCCGGTTTCATCAATATCCGGGACACACCACCAATACTTACTTCACACTCAAGAAGATTATCCAAGGCCTTGTGGATGAAAAGAAGATTGAAAAGTCCCCTCGTCCTAACATCGTCAACAAACCTCTGCCCAGCAACAACGTGAACCTCATCGATTTTGGTCAAGATTATTTCGTCAATGTAATAGAGTTTGGAGAGTCTGTAAATGGAAATGCTAGTGGTGATTGTAATGAACTCATGACTGATGTAATTCCTTATTCCAATGAAATGAAAGACAACATTTGCTACGTCTTGTATCTTGGTGATTTGTATGATTTGAATAATGTTGTTGAGTACGATGATTATGAAGAGCGTTTGGTTGTCAACGCTATATCCTCTATGGTTCCCAGAGAGTCCCCAATCTCTTTGGAGGAACTCAGGATAGCAGCTAATTTGGAGGCGCCATTGTCTGTGAATGAGATAAGACAAGCAGCGTGGCCATACAGCACCCACTCCGCTCCACTTACACTAGTTGAACTCAAAGAGGCTAGCAAAAGTTTTGTGGTTGAAGATCATCAAGAGGTTAATTTGTTGACACGGTCGGATGGATAGTGCTGATCCATCCGGGAAAGGCAAAGGAGTTGCGGTTTCAAATCCCAAGGCCTCTCAGGATCCCTACAGATCAGCAGGAGATGAAGAAGTCCAAGAGGACCTGATCTTGACGCAGTTAAAGAGAACCCAGGCTGATATCTCTCTATGGTCCCTGCTCACATCTTCTTACTCCCACATGCTAAAATTAGAAGAAGCTCTATCTAAAACCAAGGTGTCTGTCAACGCCACTCCAGACGAGGCCTGCCAACTAATCGAAACGGCCCAATATGGGAACATTATCACTTTTACAGACCTTGATCTGCCTACTTACGGTTCAAAACATCACTACAAGGAAAATTCATTTTAGCTACGGCAAATTCCGTAGCTAAAATGAAGATTCCGTAGCTAAATCGAGTTTAGCTACGAATTTGTTCCGTAGCTATTCCGTGGGTGCAGGTTTGTCGCTAAATTGGGTGTCGCTATTTTGTAGCTATTTTAGAGACGAATATATCCGTCTCTAATTTAGAGACAGATATGGCCGTCTCTAAATTAGAGACAGATATGTCCGTCTCTAAATTAGAGACAGATATGTCCGTGTCTAAATTAGCTACAGATATGACCGTCTACAGATTAGTGACAGATTTTTCGTCTCTATTTAAATTCTCGTTTTATTTTCGAACCATTTTAGCGACGGAAATTTCTGTAGCTAAATTGATATTTTTTTTAAAAAAAATTATATATATATTTAAAAATATATATTAATATATTTTAAATATATATATATATATATATATATATATATATATATATATATATATATATATATATATATATTTAAAATATATTAATATATATTTTTAAATATATATTAAATCAGTCCCTTAATTTTTCTTATTCTCAAATCAGTCCCTTAATTTTTATTAATCTCAAATAAGTCCTTGATATTTCATAATTACACTTTGATCCCTAAACTTCTTTTATACTCAAACAGTCCTCACAAACTTCCACGGTTCCACCAACAGCAACCTTCACCGGCGCCGTCCACCGGAACATACCACCGTCCCACCGGAACCCTACCACCGTCTCAATCACCGGCGCCACCACACCGGATTCGCCACCATCGCCAGATTCATCACCAAAAAACCAAACCCAACAATGGAAAACAAATTGAAAAACAGATCAAACAAAGAAAACAATCGAAAATCAATCAAATCGAAAAATAGAAACTAAAAAACCAAACCCAATTTTGTGTTAAAGATTGATTTATCGCCGGATCTGCCGCTGCTTCTCCACCTTCTCCTCGATTGGCTCCTACCGAGGTTCGACAGAGACTACAAATGGAGAAAGAGAGAGATTGATGGAGGGCGGAGGGTGACGGCGGCGAGAGGTGACGGTAGTGGTGGCGGCGTAAGGTGAAGAGATAATAGGTTTGTTGAAGGGAGAGAAATAGAGAGAGTGACGGAGGGCGAAGGTATTAGTAGCTTCTCCGGCGACGGCGGAGGCTCTGAAGGGACGGTGAGGGAGCTGGGAAATGAGAGAGAGAGAGAGAACGGCGAACTGGGTTTGGGGGGTTCTGCAAAATCAAAATGACGGAGAGAGAGAGAAATGAGGAGTGAAATAGGGAGTGGGAGGGAGTAAGTGGGGGGGTTTATTTAAATTATTTTGGGCCTTTGGATTGAATGGATTGAAGGGTCAGATCTTGTTTGGCTCTCAATCCCCGTGAAATTTTTAAACCCAATCAAACAATCCCACATTACATACTTATATTTATTTCACACTATATTACTACATTAACTAAAATATTTATGCCTAATATTAAAAATAATAACATTTATTATTAATAATATTTATTAATAAATTATTAATTATATAATTGATTAATTAAATAATATTAATATTAAGTATATAAACAGTAATAATATTAATAATAGTATTAATAATAACTAGTAATTTTTATTATTTTTTATTGAATAGGAAAAAATATTTTAGATTTTTTTTATTACTAAAATTTACATGAAGTTATCTAAAATATTTACATGCTTTTATTTGATTTACCCAAAATTTTAGTTATAGTAGTATGCCTAATATCAAGAATAATAACATTATCAAATAATTAGTAATAATTCTTAATAATAAGACTAATAATGATGTTATTGTTAATTATTCAAATATATAATTGAATTTATTAATAATTATTATTATATAATTAGTAATAATACATAACATCAAAAATAATAATGTTATTAATTAATAAAATATTCATTAATTTATTTATTTTAAATGTATTAATAATAATTTAATAATTTAAACTTCTAAGAAATATTAATATACCTAAGTAATAATTGATATTAATAAATTATAAAAAATACTTACTAACAATAACAATAATTTAATCTTTAAAGAAAATAGTAATTAGTAATAATACTTAATAATAAGACTAATAATGATGTTATTGTCAAAATGGTATACGGCTAATTGAATATTTTTTTAATTTTTTTCTACATTCTAAATGACATTTAAAGTGTTTTTCATCTTTATGACTTTCCTCAAAATCCAAATGGAAATTGAGTTACAAATAGGGTTTAGGGGTTAGGGTTTAGGGGTTAGGGGTTAGGGTATAGGATTTAGGGTTTAGGGTATAGGGTATAGGGTTTAGGGTTTAGAGTATAGGGTATAGGGTTTAGGGGTTAGGGTATAGGGTTTAGGATTTAGGGTATAGGGTTTAGGGGTTAGGGTTTAGGGTTTAGGGTTTAAGGTATAGGGTTTAGGGTATAGGGTTTAGGGTTTAGGGTTTAGGGGTTAGGGTATAGGATTTAGGGTTTAGGGTATAGGGTTTAGGATTTAGAGTATAGGGTATAGGGTTTAGGGTTTAGGGGTTAGGGTATAGGGTTTAGGGGTTAGGGTATAGGGGTTAGGGGTTAGGGTTTAGGGTTTAGGGTATAGGGTTTAGGGTTTAGGGGTTAGGGTATAGGGTTTAGGGTATAGGGTTTAGGGGTTAGGGGTTAGGGTTTAGGGTTTAAGGGTTAGGGTATAGGGTTTAGGGGTTAGGGTATAGGATTTAGGGTTTAGGGTTTAGGGTATAGGGTTTAGGGTTTTTTTTTTTTTTTTTTTTTTTTTTGAGAAACCAGGACGGCACCTGGAAATTTTATTGATATAGATAAAATTACAATGATGATAGGGAAAGAGTCCCAACTCTAAATCCAAACTATAATAATTATAAGATGACTAAAAGAACCAAAAATGACCAAGGCAGAAACAGCTTGGCCATAGTTGGCCCTAAAATGCCCAAAAACCTTGGCCATAGTTGGCCCCAAAATGCCCAAAACCTGGCCACAAGGCCCAACCAACAGAGCCAACAGCCCATGCATGAAGTGGCCGCCTGGCAAACATGAAGCGGACGCCTCAACCACAAACCTTGGCCCCAAAAACTCCAAAATGATGCGGCCGCCTGAGAGAAGTGAGGCGAGCGCCTCGGCCACCGAAGCTCGACCCAACAAAACCCTAAAAAACAAAACCTGATGCGGCCGCCTGAAATCGAATGGGGCGTGCGCCTCGTCCAAAGCTTTGACATTCAGGATTACATCAGTAAAATCAAAAAACCAGCCACAAACTTGGCCTGCCTTGGCTACATTGATCCAACAGCAAACCAAACCACCAATAAACCTCAGATTCTCAACAAAATGACCTTTAACAATGACGATCCAAAACCATATAACAACCTTTTTTGTTGCCCCAAGGACCATCCTAGCATCAATGAGCCACCAGAACATAGCAAAGTCGACCTCTAGCATGCCTTGATTTGACAAGATTTGCATGAACAAGCTGCACATCAATACAAATGATTTACAAACCTGACTGTGCACATCAGCAGTAAACTGTTTTGAAGCCACAAGGACAGCAGCTACAAAGCCAAACATAGCATGAAAATCCAAACTCAAACACCAGCAAAAGACACCATCAAAAATCTGATTTTCCAAAGCATTGAAGTCCAAAAAAACAGCCATTAAAATCCAAAAAAACTTCCCCATGTTAACGGCGATAGACATAAACACCCACATCATCAAATCTCAAAGCATATATCACCTCCCCCGGCATCGCACTAACCGTAGTATACCTCCAATGTTGCCTATGAACATGCGCAACGGCAGCCAAACGGTCTGCTACTCCATTAGCCTCCCTTAACACATGTCGGATACCAAAATCTCCTAATAGACGAATACATTCCCGAAGCTCATATGAACATTGCCACGGACCCGAAAATCTACCTTGTAAAATCCCAACTGCCACCAAAGAATCCGACTCCACCAGAACCGATGGCAAAAGAAGCTCCCGACACAAACGTAAACCATCCCTCAAAGCATAAATCTCCGCCTTCATATTTGTTCCCAACCCATAATAATTAGAGAAGGCACAAATGAAGCCACCCCTCCAATCACGAATGATACCACCTCCCGAACACTCGCCATGTACCGACGATCCATCCGTGTTGAGAGTGTAACTGTAGTCACGAGCCGGCTCCCATCTCAATGATCGGGTCCTCCTAATCTTCACCTCAATCACCCTTAAACCCATGTTGACCAAAATACACCGACTTGCTGCAGTTGTTTTGGCCTTGGGAACCATTAATGAACACATATCCACCAAATCCTTCTTAATCCCATCAATAATGGCAGCGCACTCCATCTGTTTGCCATCAAAGATCATTTTACATCGCGCTTTCCATAAGTTCCAGCAAACAAACATCATTATTCCCATTCTAACCAATCCTATTTGAGCTCTTTTTGATTGTCCCCCACACCAAACCTCCCATAATTGCTGGAAATTCGAATATTGAAAATTGAACCCAAAGAACGACGCCCAATGCTGCCATAAAGATATTGCCATCGACGAGTGAAGAAATAAATGTTCCCTAGTTTCCTTGTTACCACCAGAAGGACAGCAAACACACCTGGCAGGAATGCAAAAACCCCTTTCCTCCAGCCGAGCATCCACCGGAAGACCATTGTGCATAAGTCTCCACCAAAATCCACTAACCTTAGTGGGGATATGCTTGTGCCAAATCTTAGCTCCCCAATCCACTAACGGACTGCGGACCCTATGATGCTCCCACCAAGCTGACGTTTCAAAATTCCCAGACCGATTCAAAGTACAAACAACCCGATCCCTCACAGTATCATCAATAGACACCCTCCTAATGTTATCATGTAAACGACTGGGAATGAACGGAAGCAAATCATCTAACACCAATAGACCATCCCGGACTAACAAAGTATGATCTACAGGCCTCGGGCCATCAATCCTCTCACCACACCAATTGTCCACCCAAAATCTGATGTGACCCTTACCTATAATCCATCTGCTGCATTCCTCAATCTGCTGTAAAAAATTAGCTGCCGCTTTCCATGCATGAGAACTAGATTCAGAGGCGTTCAACCCATACTTCTCGCGGATGAAAGTCGCCCATAAAGAAGATCCGTGCAAAGCCACCCATGTCAACTTGGCTAACATCATATTATTTACCTCTGTTAACGAACGAATCCCCAAACCACCTTCCTGTATAGGTTTACAAACCTCATTCCACGCCACCCATTGCGGACGCCTTTCACCCCCATTACTCCATAAGAACTGAGCCATAAGTCCTTCAATTTTTTTAATCACTCCCTTAGGAACCTTTAAAACACCCATGGAATAAATGGGAATACTACTCAACACAGATTTGATCAATGTAATCTTACCTCCAAACGACAGAAGGCGAGATTTCCATCCAGTAATCCTCTTCATAATCTTTGCCTCCAGCTCCGAAAAATGAACCCGCTGAATTCTCCCTTTAAACAACGGAATACCCAAATACTTCAAAGGGAATTGCTGATGCGTACAGCCAGACCACCTCCGAATGTTCTCAATTTCAAAATTTCTCATCTTCTTTCCAACATAAAAACCACTTTTCTCAAGATTTATAAGTTGACCAGATGCCCTCTCATATCTAGTCAACACCCCCCGGAGACCTTCTATAGAACCCCTCCGCCCGTTACAAAATATCAACATATCATCAGCATATAAAAGATGGGAAATCGTCACCCCACCTCTCCCATGCTCATAAGGGCGAAAAGTGTTCTCCCGAATCGCTCTATGCATGGCCCGCGACAATACCTCTTGCGCAATGATAAACAACAACGGAGATAAAGGATCACCCTGTTTCACACCCCTCGAAGAAGCAAAGAAACCATGAGATACTCCTCCCAACCTGACTGAGTACCGCTACTCCTGCACTAAACGCCACACCAAATCCCTGCATCTGCTATTAAACCCAAACGCAGCCATAGCACGAAACAGAAAATCCCACTCAAGACGGTCATAGGCTTTAGACATATCTAGCTTGAACAGAACATTACCTCCCACCACTTTCTGATCCACCCTATGTACTAGCTCATGAGCCAACGCAATATTCTCCTGAATGCCTCTTCCCTTGATAAATCCCGTTTGTTCCGGAGATATCACCTTATGAATTACTGAAGCCATCCGAATAGTAAGAATTTTAGAAATAACCTTGTTCAAGAAAGTCGATAAACTAATAGGTCTCAAATCCTTAAAGCTCGATGGCTTATCCACCTTAGGCAAAAGAATTAGGACATTAGAGGATAAACCCCTAGGCAGCGCCACCCCATTATAAAAAGCCTGAACCGCTGCCACAACATCCGCCTTTATAATATCCCAACAACCCCGAAAAAACTGACCCGTGAAGCCATCCACCCCTGGAGCACTATCGGCATTCAAAGATTTAATAGCATCCCAAACCTCAACTTCACTCGGAATAGCTGTCAAAAAAATATTGTCTGCCTCTGTAATATCTTCCCCAATGCCCTCAAATAGATTATCCTCAATCTCATACGGAGCCGATCTAAACATTTCTTCAAAATAAGTCGCACCCAAATTGCCCAAAACTGTCTCATTGGTGCACCATGATCCATCCGCCAACTGTAGCTTCAAAGCATTCATTCTACGCCTTTCCTTAATACTCGCATGGAAAAAAGCAGAATTTCTATCCCCATCTTGTAACCATAATTGCCTAGACTGCTGCTGTTTCATCTCATTTTCCCACCTCAAAACCTGAGCCAAATCACTCCTCTTCAGATTTAGTAATTGATCAATACTCTCATCCCACCCCTGCTGAAGTTGAACATCCAAACCCAAGATCTCATCCTGCAGTTTATTTATTTTTCGGAATATATTACCAAAAACATCCCAGTTCCACTTTCGGAGAGCTTGACGAAGAGCATGTAATTTCCTATGTAACCTTTCAAGAGCATTCCCACCATACCATTTATACCAAATCTCAGCAACAAGACGTTTAAAGTCTACATGATCAAGCCACATACGCTGAAATTTAAAAACATGAACCGGCTTTGAGACTGACAAAAAATTTACCTTCAACGGAGAATGATCCGACTTATCCCGAGGAAGATGAGTAACATTCACATTACCATGCTTTGAGAAGAAAGCCCCATTCACAAAAACTCGATCCAGACGCTGCCAAATACGCCTAGCCCCATCATGACCATTACACCAAGTATAAATGCTTCCCTCAAAATCAATCTCGGACAGACCAGCAGCAACAGAGCAGCGATTAAAATCATCCATACCCGCAAAATCCCAACCATTACCACCCAACTTTTCTGACGGCTGAGCAATAATATTGAAATCTCCCCCCACTAACCAAGGCTCATCATATTGAACCGATAGCTGCGTCAACTCTGCCCATAAAGACTGTCTTTCCACCCTATCACAACTTGCATATACGAAGGAAAACAACCCACAAGATTCACCAGCAGAAGTAACCCGAACAGTAATCTGCTGCCTTGAACATGAAATCAAGCTCATATCAAACCCCGTACTCCACATAACCCAAATGTGCGTGTTAACAGGATTCCCATGTAAAAAATGCCCAAAACCCAACTGCCGAGCAATCTTAGCAAGTCTATCCCCCAATATTTTGGGTTCTAAAATTGCTAAGCACCAGGGCTTATTCTGAGAAACCAATAGCTTTAACGCATCCATTTTTGCTATATTTCCAACCCCCCTCGCATTCCATATTATAACCGTCATTGGGAACTAGAATAAGTAGAAGTCACCCCCTTAAGCTTACTCCTGGTCACCCGAGGAGAAGCCTTTCGCTGCCCATTTTTATTACCCTCGTTACGAGAAATCTCTTCCCCTGAAAAGGACGACTCTTGAGACTTCTCCTCCTCATCCGACGAATTAACCGTCTCAACCCCCTGTGATAGCCCAATTTCTCCTGACGGATCAACCATAATCATATTCTTCTCACCCGGATCCTCCTCAGAACATTGTAACTGACCTGTTTCTTTTGATAACTTACCTGTTTTTACCTCCTGATCCTCACCCACCTCCTCCTTGTCGTTCGGAAGAGAAAAATGAGTTTTCTCCGAATCTTTAAGCTCACCATCTTCAACCAATATGACGTCTTCCACAGGATCTGTTGACAGTTGAATACCACCCATATAACAAAACCCAAAATCTTCTACAGGCTCAGTAGGTACTCCCCTTTCATCACCCTTAGCCACTTCCCCCGCCTTTGAATTTGAAGTCGGAGAACCCTTCTCCAAACTCGAAGACAAAGATGCTTCCTTATTCAATTGACACAATCCCTCATTTAGGACTCCGTTATCACCCTCATCATCGATAATCTCTAACGCTGAAAAAGTATTTGAAACTTCAACCTTCTTCCCATTAGCATTCCCATTTGAAGTACCCGCTCCGTTATTATTTTTTAACAACTCCACTTTCCCATATTCTAATGGTGTCGCATTAACCTTCAGCACATCCTTAGTACCTGCCTTATCATTCCCTTTATCACCCTCAGACACCACCTTCTTACCCTTCCCTACCTTGATTTGCCACTCCTTATTTGTGGATTTAGGCACCTCCCTTTGATTTTGAGGACCCCTAGGACCCCCCTCTGCAAACCGAACTCTATTCCTCATCTTTCCTTTTCTACAATTTCCTTTGGTATGTCCCAACAACCCACAACCCTCACAATATGCTAAATTGCCTTCAAACTCTAGTTCCTGAATAAAACCATTTTCTTTTGAAGAACCCAAGAAGATATGTTTAGGCAATGTCTGAGAAACATCCACCTCCACGCAAATTCTTGCAAAACCATGGTGAGTGAAACCCACCGTTCTATCATCCGCCCTTAAAAATCTCCCAAACATATTCCCTATATTCTTAAGAAAAGCATACCAATGTAAAGGGAGATTAGGTAAACGTACCCAAGTAGCAACGCACGGATTATCAACTCGAAAATCGAAATCCGGAGTCCATCTGAAGCTGCGGTAATTGCTATTTGCAATTACATTAGAGTCCTTAGATAACGCCCTTGTAAAGTCCGCTTCATTTGTGAGATAGACTAGAACATGCCTCGGATCTAGCAATCCAATATTGAATTTCTCCTTCAAACCCCATCCTTGACTGATGTGGTCATGAATCACCCGCAATTGAGGCCTTCCAGCTGAAAATTTTAAAATCATCGTGTACCTCAATCTATCTGCCGCAGCTTGAATCTCCCGTTCAGATAATATCAAAGCGTGGGTGCCATCCACCTTCGTAGCTGGTCTAGGGGGAGCTTCCAAACCTTCAAAAGGATTCAAAAAATTACCATCCACCCCCCTATCTCCCTTCACAGCAGCCGAGTACGACAAAGGAACCCTAGGTTTTACACCCTCATTCCCATGCACATGCAGATTCTCTAAAGCTGAAGAATTCGTTCCCTGCTCATGTAAAACGTCACCCATAATATTTCCATGACCATTAGTATTAGTATTTTCTCCATGAACCAACCTACCCCTTCCATCCAGATTCATATCTCCCCTAGTAGATGAAACAATCGGTTGCTGCCCAAAGCTGTCAGTAGAATTCGGCCCCTTCACTCCCAAATCCAGGGCTGAAAACTTCCCCCCCCCATTCGCCAACCCAGGAGGAAAACTTCCACTAACAGCCGCCGCCGGCAAGGCCATCTCCGGCCAAGAGGAGCGGCCAAAACGGCCAGAAAAATGAACGCCAAAAGAAACGCCCAGAATGCCCAATTTCTCTTCAAAGTCGCCTTTTCAAAATTTAACCAAAATTTAACTCCCAACCCAAAATTTAACTCCCAACAAAGGGGAGGGGGTTTTTTTGCCCACTATTAAATTAATATACCTAGTTTCATTCTGCCAGGGTTCGAACATGAGACCTCCCGGAGGAAGTCGTAGGCTCTTACCAACTGAACTGATGCTCCTTGGTAAAAATTTAACTCCCAACAAAGGGGAGGGGGTTTTTTTGCCCACTATTAAATTAATATACCTAGTTTCATTCTGCCAGGGTTCGAACACGAGACCTCCCGGAGGAAGTCGTAGGCTCTTACCAACTGAACTGATGCTCCTTGGTTCTTCTTACCCTTCCCTACCTTGATTTGCCACTCCTTATTTGTGGATTTAGGCACCTCCCTTTGATTTTGAGGACCCCTAGGACCCCCCTCTGCAAACCGAACTCTATGGTTTAGGGTTTAGGGTATAGGGTATAGGATTTAGGGGTTAGGGTATAGGGTTTAGGGTATAGGGTATAGGGTTTAGGGGTTAGGGTTTAGGGTATAGGGTTTAGGGTTTAGGGTATAGGGTATAGGGTTTAGGGGTTAGGGTTTAGGGGTTAGGGTATAGGGTTTAGGGTTTTTTTTTTTTTTTTTTTTTTTTTTTTTTTTTTAAACCGTGGCGGAACCCGGAAGGATTTTATTGATAACAAAAACTATAGAAATTACAAGAGGGGGACAACCATTCACTTCACAAGTGAGATGGAGCCTAAACCTCGACACCATTATAACAAGTTTGATACCAAACAACATACAATTTCCAAATCTACCTATACACTTGATATCCCTTCTTATATACTTATCAACTTTGACCCAACTATCTGCAATCAAATAATCCATAGCCCAGCTAAACCGCAATCAAGCTAGCCTCAACACCAACCGCAATCAAGCTAACCACAATCCAAACCGCATCAAAATCAATCGTACACAAAATTGCAAATTAAACCGCTATGAACTTGCTTCAAAACATACCGATGCAATATCAAAGCTGTAAACCCAGATCGAATCAAAACCGATGCCTGTTGTTGTTGCCGGCAAGTACAAGACCACAAGAATTTGCTGTGATCTTTATCCAAAGCCGATAAAAACCACAAAGAACCTCCGAAAATAACAACCTGGATCTCCTTTCTATACACTATGAAATTATAACAAGACCGCCAATTCCAATAACCTGAACCAAACAAAAGCAAAATAACCAAAATCTGCTCACACTCATTAAGCATCTGAGTATGAACCACATAATAGCCAAGCATATTGACCAAGGCTTCCATTAACTCTCCCTTATTCAACTTTAACCGATCAACAACACAACCAAGCGTATTCCACCAAGATTCCATAGCAAAAATTATGCTAAAAACACTCAACAAATACCAACACCGAGCACCATTAAGCCGTTGCCAATTAGCAATAGCTATAACCCTCGACAACCGGAAACACCGTAACAATTAGAAATTATTGTAGACTCACCCATCCTTAAATTGCATTTTGCATAAAAGCCCATATCCAAAACAAACAACATCTGAAACTTTGAATCCATTTGCCAATTATTTGTTCACACCTCTTGGTCTACCCCTTTTTGATTTGGAGTTAATGCTTCTCTCTATCTTCTTTTCTCTCTTATTCAACTCCTTTAAAGCATTTCGAGTAACAGGAGGTTGATACTCATCATCACTGCCACTTAAAGATCCCCCCTTACTGTTTTCCTCATTTTCTTTTCCACTAGAGAAACTACCAAAATCATTACTCGATTGACAAGAATTCTCCTTGTTCAAAGTACATGGACCTAAACACTCAACCTCCTCTTTATTCTGATTTCCAACTCTGTTTCCAGCTTCCATTAAGCTGCTATATCTTATCTCTTCCTCGCTAAGACCAATAGCATCTCTTTCTGTTAGAATCCGATGTTGTTCTTCAGTAGTTTGAATTAAAAACGGATTTTCCACTTTCGATTTTGAGATTGCCGCCCATGTTGTTGTTCTTTGTTTCAAACCATTATCGCAACATCCAAACAACTTTCTTCGATCTGTTCCACCCTGTTCGATCCAATTCTACTTGTAATACAATTCGAATCGTAGATTGCCGTTGTTGTTTTTCTTTTTGTCACTCCCAAAGATCAACTTGATCTCGGTTCTCCACTTGAATTGTTCTTGCCTTCTCCAACTATTCCATCGCCAGCTTCTTGACAAGAATTTGTTTCGAACTTTATCTACGTATTCATTTACTTTCTTTGCTATTTCTTCACTATCTCCCTTTCTCTCGTTCAACCCGCCCATTCAATGTTCTCGCAGTCTCCTTCACTTTTTGCAAATCATCTAGCTCACTACCATCAACATCTACCACTTCCACCGCAATTACATTATCATGAACTGTCTTCCCTACCAACTTATTACTTCCTTTATTTCCTTTTCCTGATTTTCTTCTCATTTCTTCCTCATGCATCTGTTCATCAGAGAGAATCTCCCCTGCACCATTATCTAACTCATTATTTGGATCCATATTTTTGCTAGTAGTTACCTTCCTATCATTTTCCTTTTCTGTGTGCATCCATGTCTTCTTAGGTCTGTATTCCACCCTGTTTTCTCCTTCAAAGTGCATTGGTTTCTTCCCATCAGCTTTCTCTTGTTGTTCCATTGACCATTTTGTTTTACCAAAGCCATTGTTCCCTCTTGCTTTCCTACAAATCCCAATCGAATGTCCAAGCAATCCACAACCACTACAATATGCAATGTTCCCTTCATATTGTATTTTTTGCCAAAAACCATTGTCCTTGGATTCACCTATCCACTACAATATGCAATGTTCCCTTCATATTGGGTTTAGGGTTTAGGGTTTAGGGTTTAGGGTTTAGGGGATAGGGTATAGGATTTAGGGTTTAGGGTATAGGGTTTAGGATTTAGAGTATAGGGTATAGGGTTTAGGGTATAGGGTTTAGGGTATAGGGTTTAGGGGTTAGGGTTTAGGGGTTAGGGTATAGGGTTTAGGGTTTAGGGTTTAGGGTATAGGGTTTAGGGGTTAGGGTATAGGGGTTAGGGCTTAGGGTTTAGGGTTTAGGGTATAGGGTTTAGGGTTTAGGGTTTAGGATTTAGGGTTTAGGGTTTAGGGGTTAGGGTATAGGATTTAGGGTTTAGGGTATAGGGTTTAGGATTTAGAGTATAGGGTATAGGGTTTAGGGTTTAGGGGTTAGGGTATAGGGTTTAGGGGTTAGGGTATAGGGGTTAGGGGTTAGGGGTTAGAGGTTAGGGTTTAGGGTTTAGGGTATAGGGAACCCTATACACTATACCCTAACCCCTAAACCCTAAACCCTAACCCCTAAACCCTAAACCCTAAACCCTAAATCCTGTACCCTATACCCTAAACCCTGTACCCTATACCCTAATCCCTAACCCCTAAACCCTAAACCCTATACCCTAAACCCTATACCCTATACCCTAACCCCTAAACCCTAAACCCTAACCCCTAAACAAATGAAAGTATATAGAAGAAAAGTCAAAAGAGGAACAGACTACCCTATATTTATTTTTTATTTTTTAAAAAAATTTTTATTGACTCGAAAACAATATTTTAGCCTTTGTTAATCAGTGGTTTTTTTTAGAAAAAGTTATAGAAAAAAAGATAGAAAAAAACTAAACAAATGAAAGTATATAGAATAAAAGTCAAAAGAGGGACGGACTACCCTATATTTATTTTTTATTTTTTAAAAAATTTTTATTGACTTGAAAACAATATTTTAGCCTTTGTTAATCAGTGGTTTTTTTTAGAAAAAGTTATAGAAAAAAAGATAGAAAAAAACTAAACAAATGAAAGTATATAGAATAAAAGTCAAAAGAGGGACGGACTACCCTATATTTATTTTTTATTTTTTAAAAAAATTTACTGAATAGAAAACAATATTTTAGCATTTGTTAATCAGTGGTTTTTTTTAGAAAAAGTTATAGAAAAAAAAAGATAGAAAAAAACTAAACAAATGAAAGTATATAGAAGAAAAGTCAAAAGAGGGACGGACTGCCCTATATTTATTTTTTATTTTTTTAAAAAATTTTACCGACTAGAAAACAATATTTTAGCCTTTGTTAATCAAAGTGGTTTTTTTTTTTAGAAAAAGTTATATAAAAAAGATAGAAAAACTAAACAAATGAAAGTATATAGAAGAAAAGTCAAAAGAGGGACGGACTACCCTATATTTATTTTTTATTTTTTAAAAATTTTTTATTGACTAGAAAACAATATTTTAGCCTTTGTTAATCAGTGGTTTTTTTTAGAAAAAGTTATAGAAAAAAAGATAGAAAAAAAACTAAACAAATGAAAGTATATAGAAGAAAAGTCAAAAGAGGGACGGACTGCCCTATATTTATTTGTTATTTTTTAAAAATCTTTTACTAAATAGAAAACAATATTTTAGCCTTTGTTAATCAGTGGTTTTTTTTAGAAAAAGTTATAGAAAAAAAGATAGAAAAAAACTAAACAAATGAAAGTATATAGAAGAAAAGTCAAAAGAGGGACGGACTACCCTATATTTATTTTTAATTTTTTAATTTTTTTTTATTGACTAGAAAACAATATTTTAGCCTTTGTTAATCAGTGATTTTTTTTAGAAAAAGTTATAGAAAAAAAGATAGAAAAAAACTAAACAAATGAAAGTATATATAAGAAAAGTCAAAAGTGGGACGGACTACCCTATATTTATTTTTTATTTTTTTTTAAATTTTTATTGACTAGAAAACAATATTTTAGCCTTTGTTAATTAGTGGTTTTTTTTAGAAAAAGTTATATAAAAAAAGATAGAAAAAAACTAAACAAATGAAAGTATATAGAAGAAAAGTCAAATTTAGAGACGGATACTAAATCTGTCTCTAAATTTTAGAGACAGATGTTGAATCTGTCACTAAATTAGAGACGGATTCAAAAATCTGTCTCTAAATTAGAGACGGGTTAAAATCTGTCTCTAAAGTTTCGAGACGGATTCTGAATCTGTCTCTAATTTAGAGACGGATTCTGATTCTGTCTCTAATTTAGAGACGGATTCTTAATCTGTCTCTAATTTAGAGACGAATTCTGAATCTGTCTCTATTTTAGAGACAGATATAAAACTCGTCTCTAAAATTTAGAGACGGAATCTGAATCCGTCTCTAAATTAGAGACGGAATCAGATTTCGTCTCTAAATTAGAGACGGATTCGGATTTCGTCTCTGATTTAGAGACGGATTCATATTCCGTCTTCGATTAGGAGACGGATTCATATTCCGTCTCTGAATTAGAGACGGAATCTGAATCCGTCTCTAATTTAGAGACGGAATCCGAATCCGTCTCTGATTTTTGGTTCTGTCTCTAATCTGTCGCCAAATTAGCTACGGATTCCGTCCGTCTCTAAATTTCCGTCTCTAAATCCGGTTTTCCTTGTAGTGCATAATGAGTCTCTACACATCATTGTGCCTTTGGAGGGGCGTCGAATCCCCCATGTGTTGGTGGACAATGGATCGGCAATGAACGTGCTCCCTGCCAAGATGATGAGTATGCTAGACATTGATGCACAGAGCCTTAAGCCATCCAACCAGACTATAAAAGCTTACGATTTGACATCCAGAGCAGTGTTGGGGATAGTCTCTTTGAATATGTTATTTGGGAGTAAGGAGATGATAGTAGAATTCCAAGTTATCGACATTCCTGTCACGTTCTCGGCGTTATTGGGTAGGCCATGGATTCATGAAATCGAAAAGGTAGCCTCCACCCTCCACCAGTGTTTGAAGTTTGTGCAAGATGGAGTTTTGACAACCATTTACGGGGATAGCATCACTATTGGGGAGACCAGCACCAATACCATGCCAGTGATGGAAATCAAGCTTGACCAAGATAACCTGATGCTTAGTGGTTTCACGATCGAAAAGCCTAAAGGGCAGGTCTGCACTATCGATTTGACAACTTCCTTGGACAAGATTCCCCCTATGCTGAAAATGATGAGAGGCATGAGCTACATCCCTGGCCTGGGGCTAGGAAAACGACAACAGGGACCATGTAATCTTGAGATGCCAGAACCCAAGAGAAACAGGCGAGGCCTGGGATATGTTGTGACTAGAGAGGACAAAGTGTATGATAAGGCCGAAGCTCTCAAAGAAAGGATGACCCTAGCTGCTGGCAAGAGATACAAAAGGCCCTAGGTGCGCCCTTAGAGCTGGTCTCTGAACAAGCACTTTGTTAAGGAGGATGGGGAAATGTTCGTTTGCCCGGAACCGAAGCTAAGTCCAGTGGAAGAAAGGATGAGAACAATTTGAAGGTTTGCCAATAGCCAGAACCAGTGAAGGAAATGCTTGTCAGTATGCCCAGAAGGCCAGGCGTTACTGCCACATATGAGAACAGCTGCCATTTTTGGGGGCCTGATTATGTCAACCAGTTTAAGAAGCTTGCCCTAGACGAGCCTGTGATACACAAGATCCATGGCGCTGACCCCGTAGACATTGATGGTGATTTGGCAGATCTGTTCAAGGATCAGGGGCTGTCAGAGCCTGAAAGCGACATGTTCACAGAGGAGATACCTGCAGAAGGGTTTGTTGTGGCTGAAGATCCCAGAGATTTGATTGACTTTTCCTCTGACAGTGAGGTAGTGGCCATGTTGGAATTTGAGAAGGGGCCAGTTGTGGATCTGAACAGTTTGGACACCGTTGCACAAAGGCCGTTGCAGAACTGGACTTCATTCCAAGGACCGGTCGCTGACAGGGAGATTATGATCAAAAAGCTTGGGCTCAAGCCTCGTCCCAGTCCCTCTGCGTCTAAATTTGTCCCCCGTGTCTTGAGTCGTTCCCCGGAATCCCTTGTAATTGAGTTCGAGTCCTCTGATCGGTCTGACGTCCTCACGACGGAAGACCGTCGTCGTGTTGTAGACACTGTTTTCCCATTTGCTCTGAATAAAATGGTCGATCTTTCTGAGTATCCCGTGATTGCAAATCTAATAATTGAGCGCTTAACAAAAAATAATCACCAAGATTAAAAAATAATTAAGCCTGATTCAATTGAAGATAATGCAGACTTAATAGATGAACAAATTTCAGAAAATAATTCAAAGCAGGTTTGCGAGCAAAAGGAAAGTCGGGCCCAAGCTGCCGATGAGATATTGACAACAGTGAACCTGGGAACAGCTCAGGAACCCAAAGAAACGCAAATTGGTAGCTTCTTCTCCGGAGTTGAGCGGGTTGCCCTGATCGAGCTACTCAAAGAGTTTGTAGACGTATTTGCCTGGTCCTATAAAGACATGCCCGGGTTGGATACATCTATCATGGAGCACCGGATAACCCTGGATCCAGAGATCAAGCCGATTAAGCAGAAACTGAGGTGGATTTAACCCGAGTGGTCCTTACAGGTCAAAGAAGAGATTGAAAAACTCCTACGGGTAGGCTTCATCAAAGTGATCGAATATTCGACTTGGCTGGCAAACATTGTAACGGTCACAAAAGCAAATGGAAAGGTTCGGGTTTGCGTAGACTTCCGGGATCTCAACAAGGCTAGTCCCAAGGATGACTTCCCCCTACCCAACATTGACATGCTTGTGGATGCAACAGCGAACTATGAAGTTAAGTCCTTCGTTGATGGTTTTGCAGGCTACAATCAGATTAAAATGGCCGAGGAAGATCAGGACAAGACAGCATTTACCACTCCTTGGGGCACTTATTGCTACACAGTGATGCCGTTTGGGCTGAAGAATGCTGGGGCTACCTACCAGAGGGCCGTCACTACCCTGTTCCACGACATGATCCATAAGGAGATTGAAGTGTACGTTGACAATATGATCATTCACTCAAAAAGGTCAGATGGACAGCATTTCACCGATTTAAGGAAGTTCTTCAACAGACTTCGGGGGCACTCCATAAGACTAAATCTAGCCAAGTGCACCTTTAGGGTTATTCGCGGTAAAGTCCTGGGCTATATGGTCACAAAGCGCGGCATCGAGGTAGATCCCAGAAAGGTCAAGGCAATTGTTGAGATGAAGCCGCCCAGAACTGTCTCAGAGGTAAAGATTTCATGGGCCGTCTACAGTACATCAGCCGATTTGTTAACCAGCTGACGTCCATATGTGAGCCAATCTTTAAGCTACTGAAGAAGAATCAGGAGATGATTTGGAACGAGGAATGCCAACTAGCTTTCGAGAGAATCAAAGCTTATCTCGTTAATCCTCCCATTATTTGCCCACCTTATGGGAGCAAACCCCTACTTCTATACTTGACTGTCACAGACACAGCCATCGGGGCCATGCTAGCGCAAGAGAAAAAGGACTCCAAGGTCGAGAATGCCATCTATTTTGTCAGCCGCAAATTCCAAGGTAGCGAGTTAAATTACTCTGCCCTAGAGAAGACGTGTGCAGCTCTGGTTTGGGTGGTCAAAAAGCTAAAGCACTACATGCTATCCCACACAGTACATCTGGTCTCCAAAATGGACCCGATCAGGTACCTATTTCAGGGTGACAAAGGCAACATTTCCACCAGATTGGCAAAATGGACCTTCTTCCTAGCTGAATTTGACATCAAATATGTGATCTGGAAATCAATCAAGGGATAGGCTTTGGCAGATCAGTTGGCTGACTCCCCCAGCACAGAAGCCCGAGGACCACATCTCCAGTTTCCAGATGAGGGGATTTTTGTCATAGAAAATGGCAACCAGTGGCAGCTATTCTTTGACAGTGCAGCGAACAAAAGAGGTAACGACATTGGGATGGTATTAGTAGATCCGAATGACATGCATACCCCTATAGCTATCAAGCTAAACTTCTCGGTTACCAACAACGCACCAGAATACGAAGCTTGCATAGCCGGTCTTGAGGCTGCCCTTGAACGACATGTGGATGAGTTGGAAGTGTTTGGTGATTCCCAACTAATAATCAATCAAGCCGCCAACAGATGGAAAACTACAGATCCGTGTCTCCAGAAGTATCATGCTTACATTGCAGAGCTCGTCGGCCAGTTTAAGGAAGTGTCATTCCAGTTTTTGCCATGAGATAAGAACAGATTTTCTGATGCACTAGCTACTCTGGCCTCTTTGGTGGAAATCCCAGAAGGAAAATCAATCAAGCCGTTCAGGGTCGGAAGACGAGAAAATCCTGCATATTGTTGTGAAATAGAGATCGAAACCGTTAATGAGCCATGGTACAACCAGATCTTCCAATATCTCAAACAGGGTAAAGCATCCTTACCCGTTGATAGAGAAGGAGACCTAAAAGGTATTCATGCCAAAAGTCTGCAAGCTCTGAAAAGGCTATCAGCACAGTACGTCATACTTGGCAACGAGTTATGGAAGAAAAGGGAAGGTTGCCCACTCCTGCTTTGTATCAGCAAAGAAAAAGCTCAGAGAGTAATGGAAGATGTTCGCAACGGTGCTTGCGGACCTCACATGAACGCTCAATCCCTTATGCACAGCATTATCAGACTGGGTTACTTCTGGATCACCCTGGAGACTGATTGCATCCAGTTTGTGCGGACTTGTGATAAGTGCAAGTGGTTCTCCAACCTAAATCACATCCCTCGTCATGATCTATACTGTATGACAACTCCTTGGCTCTTTGCAACGTGGGGGATTGGTGTCATTGGTAAGATAACTCCATCCGGGAGCAACGGACATTCATTTGTTCTGGTCGCGGTAGACTACTTCACAAAGTGAGTGGAAGCTGCTGAAATTACCCGATCTTTTCGCGCGCGGGCGGGGGGCGCGGAAAAGGCGGTTGTCTTTCGCGGAGGGGTTGGTGTCTGAGACCTCGCTTCATGGGAAGGAACAAAATGAGGAGTCGCCACGCGGTTTTTGTATTTTGAGCTCAAACGTTGAGAAATGGCTATTGTGAAAAGGTGTCGTTTTTATTGGTAGCAAAAACTTAGGAAAAGGCTTTGAAAAAAGGGATCATTTTTATTGGCAGCAAAATGAGTAAAAAGCTTTTTTTTGTACCAGAGATTGTTAGGTTCGGAGGTCAAGTTACGTTTCGGGTAGAGTATTACGAGATCGCCCGAAACGCCTCGCATGGCCAGTCTTTCTACCTTTCTCGAAATCGTGTGTGTGTGTGTGTATTTTGAAATGGGGGCTTGAATGACAAGCTTAATCTTGGTCTGAATGACAAACGTTGATTAGGTGACTTTTGAAAAGACGAGCGTTTGAATGACAAATGTCGGTTTGAGACAGAAATGAGCGTTTGTGTGGCAAACGTCGATTTTGAGTTTGAAAGGAGCGTTTGCGTGGCAAACGTCGACTTTGAGTTTGAAAAGAGCGTTTGCGTGGCAAACGTAGATTTTGAGTTTGAAAAGGAGTTCGAAGGTCGAACTCCGGTTTTTTGAACCGGGAATGTCATTGTTAACGATTTTTACGGGAAAAATGCGTATTAAATGATTTTAAGTGTCAAATGGCGGCTTTGAGTTTGAAGATGAGCGTTCGGAGGCCGAACGTCATTTCGCGCGTTTTAAAAGAGAGTTCGACGGACGAACTCCGGTTTTGAACCGGGCATTACATTGTTATCGATTTTTACGGGAAAAATGCGTATTAAATGACATGCGATCAACGAATCGGGTTGCGACTCGGACTTTGAAAAGTAAATACTATCACGATCCAAACAGATCGGACTTTGTAAATGACAGTATTTAAAGTGCGATATCAACGGAATCAAACGATCCGGATTCGTAAATGACGATCAACGAGGCCAAACGGCTCGGAATTGTAAATGACGATCAACGAGGCCAAACGGCTCGGATTTGTAAATGACGATCAACGAGGCCAAACGGCTCGAAATTGTAAATGACGATCAACGAGGCCAAACGGCTCGGAATTGTAAATGACGATCAACGGATCGATCGATCCGGAATGGTAAATGACATAAAAAAGTAAACGGAACGGGGTCGGAACGCCGTTTTAACCCGTGATTACTTCTCTTACGGAAAGAGAAGAGGATCGAGGGGCTAAAACGTATCGGACCGCGTTAGACGGAGGCGTCTACATTTTGATAACGACGTTCGAAACGGTTATAGCGACTGGCGCGTAAACCGAGACGGAACGGGAGATTTAGAGAGAGGGAGTTATACCTATGGCTAGGGTCGACTCCTTTGGCTTGGGAGGTGTGTACGGGACATGGAAAGTGATTCAAAAGGTTATTTCGAAGTTGTAAGGGGGCGTATTTGACTGAAATACGAAGATTTCACGCGAATCGAGACAGAACGGGAGCTCGGGAGGGGTAAAAACAGCTTAGGCCGTGGGGGTGGTGAGTTTTTGGAGTGAATTTTCTCTTTTTGTGCCTTTGACAGCAACTTCTATTTATAGGGTGAAAATTGCAGTAGGAGTCCGGACGGACTTGGCCTGAATCCAGGGGGTTTTGTGGTATTTTGAGAATTTGAAGGACTTGCTGGCAATTTCAGAAAATGTGCACAGTGAGTCCGTGGGACTTGGCTTGCAAACCAGGGTATTTTGGTCTTTTCCCTTTAAATTTGATTGAAGGGTGACTAGAGGGAGGTGGCATGGCTGCCACGTGCCCCTCTGAGTCACCGGCCATGTGGGATTTTGTCCCGGTCACGGTTTTGTCCGTTTTTAAAATAACGGTCAGGAAATGTCCGAAACGCCCGGAAAGTGCCGAAAAATGCGTTTTTCGGGAAAGCCGTGCTTTTACGTGTGATGACCACGTGTTAAGTACGGTTCGACGTCGAGATGCAGGCGATCCCGGACGTCTCGTTAACACAGCAACGGGGAGTTTAACGAGTTCGGTTAACCTGGAAGCGGGCCGATTAACGGATTTCGGTTAACTTTCGACGGATTTGGACGATCCGGATTTGGGTACTTACGCTTAGCCCCTCGGCGACGTCTCCTCCGAAGGACGTGGGGTCGTTGTAAAAGATAAGGATCCAAATCGGGATGCCTTACTTTGAAGGAGACACAGGCGGTCACCGGGCCGGACCCTTCGAAAAGGATTCCTACGTATCCCGAGCGGGAATCAAGCCGATCGTAGTTCAAAAAGGGGCAAGGGCCACGCATGGGGACCTTGACCTGAGCGAGACTGTTAGGAGGCGTCTAAACCTGGATGAGACCATTCGCGAGGTACCTGTACCTGAATGGAGACTGTTGGGAGGCGTCTGAACCTGGGACTTCTGAAACCTTCGAGGGCGTGTGGCGCCTCAAACCGGAGTTGCGATGCTGACGAGGGTGTTCGTGCCTTGGGTGCTGGGCTTATTGCTGTTGCCAGTTTTATCCTGCTGGGGATGAGCGATCGGGCTTACGACTGGCGGCCGGGGAGGGATTGTTGCGAGGCGTTCGTGCCTTGGGGTTCGGGCTTATTGCTGTTGCCGTTGAGGTGGAACGATCGGGCTTACGACTGGCGGCCGGGGAGATGAATGTTCACTTGCTGAAGTGAAAAGGTGTTCGGGCTTACGAGGATGGCCGAAGAGGGATTGTTGCAAGGCGTTCGTGCCTTGGGGTTCGGGCTTATTGCTGTTGCCGGTGAGGTGGAACGATCGGGCTTACGACTGGCGGCCGGGGAGATGAATGTTCACTTGTTGAAGTGAAAAGGTGTTCGGGCTTACGAGGATGGCCGAAGAGGGATTGTTGCAAGGCGTTCGTGCCTTGGGGTTCGGGCTTATTGCTGTTGCCGGTGAGGTGGAACGATCGGGCTTACGATTGGCGGCCGGGGAGATGAATGTTCACTTGCTGAAGTGAAAAGGTGTTCGGGCTTACGAGGATGGCCGAAGAGGGATTGTTGCAAGGCGTTCGTGCCTTAGGGTTCGGGAACTTATTCATGTCTTGCCGGTGTGGTGAACAGCGAAAGTCTCGATAGGAGAGTGGAGGTCGGACCGCGAAGGTCGGGATTGACTGTTTGAGATGGGACCATGAAAGGTCGAGATGGGAGATTGAATCGGACCGTGAAAGGTCACGATTGAGAATTGAATCGGACCGTGAAAGGTCGCGATTTGAGACATGAGATCGGACCGTGAAAGGTCGCGGTTGAGAATGGGGATCGGACCGTGAAAGGTCGCGATTGAGACTTGAAATCGGACCGTGAAAGGTCGCGATTAAGGATTGAAATCGGACCGTGAAAGGTCGCGATTGGGAACATGAGATCGGACCGTGAAAGGTCGCGATTTGAGACATGAGATCGGACCGTGAAAGGTCGCGATTGAGAACATGAGATCGGACCGTGAAAGGTCGCGATTTGAGACATGAGATCGGACCGTGAAAGGTCGCGATTGAGAACATGAGATCGGACCGTGAAAGGTCGCGATTGAGAATTGGAATCGGACCGTGGAAGGTCGCGATTGAGAATTGGAATCGGACCGTGAAAGGTCGCGATTTGAGACATGAGATCGGACCGTGAAAGGTCACGATTGAGGACTTGAGATCGGACCGTGAAAGGTCACGATTGAGAATTGGAATCGGACCGTGAAAGGTCGCGATTGAGGACTTGAGATCGGACCGTGAAAGGTCGCGATTGAGAACATGAGATCGGACCGTGAAAGGTCGCGATTGAGAATTGAAATCGGACCGTGAAAGGTCGCGATTGAGAACATGAGATCGGACCGTGAAAGGTCGCGATTGAGAACATGAGATCGGACCGTGAAAGGTCGCGATTGAGAATTGAAATCGGGCCGTGAAAGGTCACGATTGAGAACATGAGATCGGACCGTGAAAGGTCGCGATTAAGACTTGGAATCGGACCGTGAAAGGTCGCAATTGAGGATTGAGATCGGACCGTGAAAGGTCGCGATTGAGAATTGGAATCGGACCGTGAAAGGTCGCGATTGAGAATTGGAATCGGACCGTGAAAGGTCGCGATTTGAGACATGAGATCGGACCGTGAAAGGTCACGATTGAGGACTTGAGATTGGACCGTGAAAGGTCACGATTGAGAATTGGAATCGGACTTTGAAAGGTCGCGATTGAGGACTTGAGATCGGACCGTGAAAGGTCGCGATTGAGAACATGAGATCGGACCGTGAAAGGTCGCGATTGAGAATTGAAATCGGACCGTGAAAGGTCACGATTGAGAACATGAGATCGGACCGTGAAAGGTCGCGATTGAGGACTTGAGATTGGACTGTGAAAGGTCACGATTGAGACATGAGATCGGACCGTGAAAGGTCGCGATTTGAGACATGAGATCGGACCGTGAAAGGTCGCGGTTGAGAACATGAGATCAGACCGTGAAAGGTCACGATTGGTGAAAACCATTATAAATTTTAACGTCGGGAGACGGAATAGTAACTTGGAATGTCCGGAGACAGGATTGAACGTTTGAACGTCAAACGTCAACTGGACTGAATTTAACGTCAGGAGACGAGCGTTAGTGAAAACTAACTTTGATTTATCCTCGGGGGATGGGGTGTTAGAAATGTCTAACTGGGGGAAATATTACACTTTTGGGGGCCAAAAGTGGTAAAATTGAAATTGCCAAAAGTTGAGGGGCAAAAGGGGCAAAATTTTTCCTGGTGCAGTAAGAGTCCGGTCGGACTTTTACTGAATTTCCAGATTCCTTTTTAATGCCGAGGCTGGGGAAGGAAGAGGCCATTTTCTTCCATTGTTGCCGGCGAGAGAGGAGAGAAAAGAGAGAAAAATTCCAACCCAAATTGCAAGGTTTGCTCGAATTTGTGAAGGAAATTTGCTATGGAGGGTGAAGGAGGACCAATGGCTCGTCATGGAAGGACCGATGACGAAAGAACTCGATTGGTTCGGACCATTCGAACCACTACTCTTCCATTGAATCTGGCGGAGTTTTATCCGGCGAGGGACCGCCACAACTCCAAGGGAGGGATCGAAAGACAAGTAAGTTTCCTACAAATTCCATTAATTTTAAGAATGTGCATTCTTTAAATGTTAGAAATTTGTTAGGAATGAACTTAGGGATTTTGGTGCCCGAATTGGGGCTTTTGACTTTGCTATGAGCCTTTGTCGAAATTGACTAGGATGTAGTTCAATTGACACTATGGTTGGATGACATAAAAATTTTGGTTGCAAAATTCCATGTCTAGATGCATTTTCCAAAATTAAAGTAGCTTTAATTCGGGACGGAGCGAAATTTTCGAAAAATTCGAAATGTTTTGAAAGTTCCGGATTCGACGGAGTTTTCGAAAGATTTTGAAAGTTCCGGATTCGACGGAGTTTTCGAAATAAGATTTTGAAAGTTCCGGATTCGACGGAGTTTTCGAAATGTTTTGAAAGTTCCGGATTCGGCGGAGTTTTCGAAATGTTTTGAAAGTTCCGGATTCGACGGAGTTTTCGAAAGATTTTGAAAGTTCCGGATTCGACGGAGTTTTCAAATCCGGATTCGACGGAGTTTTCGAAAGATTTTGAAAGTTCCGGATTCGACGAAGTTTTCGAAATGATCTGAATATACGTAGGAAATGAATGAGAACCGTATCTGCATTGCATCCTTTTGACATGCGTTGGTGCATTTCTGTTGACGTTTCTTCTGTCTTGTTTGTCTCATAGGGACGGGGACGGTTAGTACTCATAACCGTAAGAGTCGGGGTGCCTTTGAGGCGGTGCGAGCATTGTGGGGCATTATCCCTGACGTGGCTCGAGAGGAGAGAGAGGAGTCCGCGACACCGGTGCTTGACTCCGGTTGGGCCGGGTTTATCAAATCAGAATGCCGCGACACCGATACGCCGAGGGGCAAACTTCCACGTATGTCGCGGCGAAGCTTAAATCGTGGGATACGACCCACACTTTCCATTTCGAGATGGGGAGGCGACGTGACTCCCACGGATTTTGCCGCTATCACCGGGTTGCCGACTTATGGCAACACGCTGGTGTAGGTTGATGGTTACACCCCGGAGCTTGATCTATGCAGGCTGCATTGGTTTTGATGTTACCGATGCTAGGGGCTTAGGCATTCGGTACAGCCGATGGAGAATCATTTGAGGGAAGGTGTTGCCGCTTATCCTGGCCGGGTCCTTGAGGATGACCGCGGAGCGTCCGGCTCGAGGGTTCCTTTGGTTTCTGCGTCGGCGACTTTATTCCCGACTTCGACACGTCTTGTCACTTCCCTTTGCTCGGGTCGCCGATAGACTTGGATGCCGTGAGGGGGTTCAAGCGTGGGGAGGCTGGATGGCCGAGCTCTACCACTCCCCGGACAGGTTCTCGCGGGGAGAGGAGCACTCATTTAGGCCCTTCACGCCCGTCTTGGATGTAAGTTCACGTACTTTTCTCTTCCTCGCCTCTTTTATGTACTCGTATGTATCCGCTTTGTAGCCGACATAACTTTCCGTTCTCTTGGCGGTGGGTGCTACGAGGTGTTCGGTCCGCGAGCTTGGGACATCAAGGAGCCGTACCGTCCCTGTTCCCCGCCATGCTGGTTTGGCGTAAGAAGGCGAAGAGGGCGGTGTCTTCGAGAGTTGGCACTCGAGTGTCATACGAGGAGATATCTCTGGCGCCGAACCCGGAGTTCTACGAGAGGATCCAGTGACCTGGTGGAGTAGGTTCGATCATGTCGCGGTGCAGAGCGCCAGCGAGACTACACGGCGGCGGAAGCTCCTGGTGGGACTTCACTGTGACGCCATGTATTTGGGGGAGAGGGTGACTCGTCAGCATAGGCAGGGGTCTCTTCCCTTGGTGCCGGTGGATCCTCCTTTGTACATGCAGCATCCCCGGGAGATGCCGATTGATGAGCTGGAGGGGTACATGCAGGGCGTGTACTACACTGAGTACATCATAGCGGGGGCCGCCTATGATGTTTTCTTGAGGATGAGGCTGAGGAGCCCGCAGGTACAGCATAGAGAGGGCGAGGTCCCTGGAGGTCCTCGAGATTTTCCGGTCCCGCGAGCTAGGCTAGCGTACGAGGGGCTGGACGGTTCGCGTAGGCGACTTGTGATCCCGCTCCCGGCTGAGCCGAGACCACGATACAGGGCGGACCCCAATGCTTCGGTGAGCACCCTTTTTGATTTTCTGCATTTGATAGTAGCATTCTGCACATGATGCATCTGTACTTTCTGCTTGCTTTCTGATGACTTTCCTGGTTCGCAGGTATCTGGCCATGCGTATAATGATGCCATGAGGCTGGTGGACGGGTGGTCCGCCTACGCCAGGAGGCTCGTGGAGTTCATGTGGTGCAGTTCCCGGAGGAGCGTGGATGTCCGTGATCGGGGGCCATCTAGGCCGAGAGATTCGCACCGCTCCCCACGGCGGTGGGGAGGACTTTACACGGGGTTTGGCCGGTTCGCGGGCGGAACGGCCGGATTTGGAGCTTCTTCTTCGTGCACTCGGGTGCGAGAGGGGAGTCCTCGAGTTCGCGTACTCGAGGAGGCCCTTTGCCTATTCCCGGGGGAGGAGTTCGGCGAGTTCTGTTTGCGACGGATCCGGCGGCGGCGGAGCAAGACGTCGAGTGTACGGATGACGAGCGGGACTCGAGTAGTCCCCTTTTCTGCTTTCTTTCTTTCTTCTTTTGTTTAGACAAAATGCATGTATTTGTCAGGAACAAATTTTGATTTGAACTGTATTTGCAAAAAAGGCGCCCGTGGGGCGGAACCTGTACTTCGCATATTTATTCTATGATCACCTTCTGTTATTTTCGATAAATAAGCAAATAGCTTAATCAAAAATAAATAAAAAAGAGAAATGCATTAAAAATTGAACGGGTCAAAAATTAAGCATGTATGCTCTAATTTTTAATTATTTGCACTGTTGCACGAGCCCGGGGCGGAAGGGATATTGACATTGGTTGAATGAAATCGTGGGCGAGGCACGCAGATTTCATAGGAGTGAAACTCAGGGCATGGTTTGGAAATGTTTCCAATTTTAAGAGGCAGTAGGCTGCAGAGTTGACCAAGTCAGCTGCAGAGAGTCCGCCACGACTAGAACCGAATTTCCATATTCTTTAAATTGCGGTTTCGGCTTTGCAATTGGTGAGAAAAGCCGCGTATTGCTTTGTTCATCCGGCTGAATTCCTTTCCCTTTCTTAAGGTTTTCTTCACCTTCGACATGGCTCCACTTTCCCAAGTTATCGTCTCGGATGCAAGAGCTGATATTTGGACAAATTTCGCCGTGGAGTACCCAAATTACCCGGATCCGGCTGTGCGCTGGCCCCAAAGATCTCGCATTTGTAGCTTTTCGGGAAGTCGCCCGGATCCGAGAGGCAGCGCAATCGCGCCCCGGCATCTGGCTTATTCCGTTTTAACGTGTTGGAGGTGTCTCGCTGTGTTTTGCTTTGTAGAGTCGCCACGCCGTTTTTATTAAGCCCAAAACATTGAAAAAGGGCATCGGTTTAAAATTAAACTGTTTTTGCGTGATGAGATTTTGAGTTCGGAGGTCAGATGACTCCTCGGGAAGAGAATATTAGAATCTTAGAGCTCACCCGAGTCGCCTCGTAAAACGAGTCATTCGGATACCCCTAATATTCTTTAACTGTTGTGTGTGTGTGTGTGTGTGCTTTTAAAAATGCATGCTGTATCGGATGTCTACATTGTACACTGCTTTATTGAAATGTATTGAAATAGTGTAGGAAGGAAGCCTTACCAATGTTGGTTCGTGTCTCTGCCTTCGGCCGGGGAATAGTGCTTCGAGGATGAAATAGTGCTCGGGACGGACCAGGATTGCTTCGGAAGGTGCCGGTTGTTCATGCGGACGTAACTTCGGCGTGCCTCGGGATTGTCAAGTGTGCACTCTGGGCGGAGTTTCGGCGTGGGTTGGAATCGTCGGTTGCTTCGGGCGAGGTTCGGCGTGGGTTGGAATCGTCGGTTTGATTCGGGCGAGGTTCGGCGTGTGTTGGAATCGTCGGTTGGATTCGGGCGAGAGGTTCGGCGTGATTTGGGATCGCCGGTTTGACTCGGAAAGAGCCGGACGCCTTGGGAAAGACCGAGGCAAGGCCTCGGAGTACCACGAGGGGCCTCGAGTACCTCGAGAGTGCCTCGGCGGCGCGGGAGCGTCGCGGGAGGCGCTCGGAGAGGCTTCGGAGCACCACGAGGGAGCTCGGAAGGCCTCGGAAGGATCCGAAAGGGGCGGGATTGCCCCGAAGGGTCTTAGAGGGGAGCCCGAAGGAGGGGGGAGAGGAGAGAAGAGGGAGGTGTGAAAAATGAGGGAGGGGAGCCCTCTATTTATAGTGTAGGAAAAGCGCAAAGAGGTCCGTACGGACCTCTTAGGTAATTATAGATTTCCGGGATTTGAGGGAATCTCGTGGACTTTAAGGGGATTTTCGTAATGATTATGTTCCAGGTGCAAAAGAGGTCCGTACGGACCTTTTGGCATGCAAAGAGGTCCGTACGGACTTTCCATGCTCTTGTGAATGTGATGGCAAGCTAGCTCTCGTCGAGAGCTTTCCAACCCTATATGGCACGTCTCAATCGGAGTTCGTATGAAGGAGTTATGACCTCAGGAAGTTTGCCTACTGTTTTGTCGTATCTTTGGGATGGAGAGCGATCAGTTGGGGTACTTACGAAGCCCCTCGGCGACGTCACTTATGAAAGAAGTGGGGTCGTCGATAAGATAAGGAATCCCGATCTGGATCGCGTCTTTGAGAGAGAAGGTGACCGTGTAGGTCAGTGCGTTAGGACATGGCGGTGTCTGTTGTGTGACCGTTTAGGTCGATTAGGCTGGACCTGTGATAGGATTCCTACGTATCCCTAGCGGGAATCAAGCGATCGTAGTTCGTGTGTGGGGTGAGTGTTGTGTACGAGGACGTGAGCTGTCCTCTAAGCGAGACTACGTGTGTGGGACGTGGTGGTGTCACGTGGGTGACCGCATAGGTCGATGGTGGACCACGTGATAGGATTCCTACGTATCCCCGAAGGCGGGAATCAAGCACAGTCGTAGTTCGAAGGTCGTGTAATCGTGAGTGTATGCGGACGTGGTGGTGCCACGAGGTGATGTGACCGCTAAGGTCGGCTGTGAGGACGTGGTGGTGTCCTAAGGTGATGTGGCCTAAGGTCGACTATGAGGACGTGGTGGTGTCCTAAGGTGATGTGGCGCTAAGGTCGATTGTGAGAGACGTTGTGGTGTCCTAAGGTGACCGTTTAGGTCGGCTTGGCTGGACCCGTGATAGGATTCCCTACGTATCCCAGTGGAAATCAAGCCCGATCGTAGTTCACGTGTGAGGTGATCTTACGAGAAGGTGGGTAATCTCACGAAAAGATGGGTAATCTCACTAAAAGATGGGTAATCTCACGAAAAGATGGGTTAATCTTACGAGAAGATGGGTAATCTCACTAAAAGATGGGTTAATCTTACGAGAAGATGGGTAATCTCACTAAAAGATGGGTTATTCTTACGAGAAGATGGGTAATCTCACTAAAAGATGGGTAATCTCACGAAAAGATGGGTTGTGATGTAGGAGGACGTGTCACGTCCTAAGATGATATTTTTGGGAGGTTTATACGGTCTTTCGGACCGAGTAATTTAAAGCCTTCCGGGCTACGGATAATGCTGGGGGAGGTTTACACGGTCTTAGGACCGAGTGGTTTAAAGCCTTCCGAGAGTGGAAATAGTGATGGGGGAGGTTTATACGGTCTTCCAGACCGAGTGGTTTAAAGCCTTCCGGGCTGGAAATAGTGATGGGGGAGGTTTATACGGTCTCCCGGACCGAGTGGTTTAAAGCCTTCCGGGCTGTCTGTGGTGAAGTAGTGAGGTTTGTGGTGAATGGACGTGGTGATGTCCTGAGTTGAAGTTTGTGTGAAGGCGTCTATACCTAAATGAGACTGTTTGGGGGTGTCTACCCTAAGTTGAGAGATGGCTAATCTTACGAAAAGATTGGTAATCTTACTAAAAGATAGCTAATCTTACTAAAAGATGGGTAATCTTACTAAAAGATATGCTAATCTTACGAAAAGGTGGGTAATCTTTCTAAAAGATATCTACCCTATGTGAAGGATGGCCAATCTTACTAAAAGATATGAGATGTCTATCAGGGAGATAGGGGGACGTATCTCACTACGAGGTAACATGGGAAATATTTAAAGACGTAAGTATGATTTTTTCATACCTTTGTTGTGTTTACCTGCAGGAGGAAAGGCCTTTGTGAGGAGGAAGTTGAGGACGTGGGGAGCCTCTGACCGAGATGAAGAGGACGTGGTGGCGTCTCGGCTGAATTGCTTGAAGTGTTTGAGGGCATGGGGCGCCTGCGATCGAGTTGTTGAAATGTTGAGGACGTGTGGCGCGTCGGCCGAGATGAAGAAGGACGTGGGATGCCTCGGGTTGAATTCTTTGAAGTGTTTGAGGGCATGGGCGCCTCTACGATCGAGTTGTTGAAATGTTGAGATGTGTGGCGCCTCGGCCAAGAGATGAAGAGGACGTGGGATGCCTCGAGGTCTTTGGGACAAGGAGAGGAGGGATGGCTCATCTTTTTTTTGATTTGACTTACTGCGGACGTCTTGGAGTATCCGGTCGAGGAAGGTGCTAAGTTCACCGAGGATGATAGAGTAGGCTGGCGGAAGCGCCGAGATGTGGGAGTTTTTACCGAGCGGTAGTGCCGATGACTTAGAAGTAGGACTCCCCTTTTTTTTCGTTTTGTGCACTGTTTTTTCGTTGCGGCGTGGTTCTATGAGAATCTTACGGTGCCCGGCCAGTAGGACTAGAGTGGATGAGAGCCATGTTCGGTTATCCCGCCATAATGTCTTTGAGCTCATTCTTTGAGGAAGAGGAGGACGGGAGAGGGGGTCGCGGCATGGCCTTGGTGTGCCCCCTATGGTTCCGAGGATCCACCCTTTGGGATGATGCATCTGTGACATGGATGTGCTAGAGTACAACAGTACACAGGCGGCGTGAGTGCCGAGAAGTTTATTTTGTATGGCGAGGAAGTATGGGACCTTCATCGGGGAGGAAGGCGAGATGCCACGAGGTGTTGGCGAGGAGAGGCGGGATGTTCCACCACGTCCCCGGATGTTCCGGTGCTGCGTCGGACTTTACTTATGTACGCGAGGATTCGTCGGCGGAGGGTGTCAGTACCCATCCCGGAAGGCGAGGCTCACTGCAAACCTGCTTATCGGAGTTGACCGGATGCGCCGGTGGGTGTGCTTACTCTTTTCCATCTTGACATATTTTACGTATTTTTCTCTTTTTGTTGAGTATGAATGTATCTCTTTTCTTGAGCATTTCTTTGGTTGTTTGCTTGTGCGGAGTCTCGAGGAGATCCTTTGACACGTTGACAGTGTTATGTGGCGATGCGGTCTTTTGCAAGGAAGTTCGCGGGAATCTATCTTGCGGAGTCTTCGCGGCACGCGGCGGTGTTCGAGACATTGCCTTTGAGGAGGTACGTGGATACTCCTTCTTCGAGGGCGAGCGGGGCCACGGCCGGAGGTGCCGGTTCGGGAACAACACAGGCTTTGATGTGGGGACGCCTTCGGGGCTCGAGAGGTCGCGAGACCGCTTCATCGATTCTTTCCTCCGCCGGAGGCACGGGGTGAGTTCATCCTCGTATCCCTTCTTTGATCCTTTCACCGGGTTTTGACCGCTTCGGAGTACTTTGAGTACCCTTGCGAGGAGAGTGTTGTATTCGTGACGAGGATGTGATTGCTCGAGTTTTACGAGATGCCCGAATTTCTCGTTTGTGGAGGATGATGATGATGAGTCGGATTAGGGCTCTTTTGCTTTCCCTCTTTCCGTTGTTTTTTTTTTGTAAGGTAACAGACATTTTGTACCTGTAATAAAACACTTGTATTTGCACAACAAAGTATTTTATTTTAAGATGTAATGACGTATTTGTGATTCCCGGGAGTGACCTAGGAATTGTTGCTAGATTATTATTATTTTTGTGCATGTCACATGAGCTGGGAATGCATTTGTGGTTAGTGGAGGCGAGGCGGGTTTTACGGCGGTTGGGGTGAAGCGGCTTTGACGGTTTCATGAGCGGCGGGAAGTGATGTCTCACTGGGGCGCATTTGTTGGATGTGGCGAGCCATTGCCGGGCTGGTGAGGACATCATTCCACTTAGTTTCGGGGAGACTTTCCACGGCATAGATCGCTTGGCGCTAGGGGCCGGTTCATGTGTGGGGAAGCCCTGCTTTGTTCGGCGGCTTTAGATGCTGCTTACGTATTTTACGAGGGTATGGAAGTATTTCGCTTTCCCTCTGTGGTGCTCCTTTGTATTTGGGAGAGTGTTGTGTTGAACAGAGTACCTGGATTGGTATGAGTAGCATATCGGGCGGACCCAAGTGGTTTTGGGGAGAAGGCGTGAAGCAGTGCAGGGCAAGGTTGTCGTCTCGGCTATAGCCTTAGGAGTGCGAAGCTTGGTCTAACCCTCGGGATGTCATGGGAGACGCTTTGTTTGACTACAAGAATCGAGTTGACGGGCGGCGGGAGAGGTCCCCTTTTGCGGACTCATAGGGAGAAGATCCGAGCCGAGGCACGGGTGAACGATGCTCTCGAGAGTGGCCCGGTTCATTTGACACGACTAGGAGGACTCTGATCTCGGAATGAGGAGACGAACTTCGCTCATATGGAATGAAAGATGACTCGTTGGGGACGAGGGAAGAAAGGAAAGAAGTGATGAAGGGCCAAACGCGAGTAGCATGGAATGACCTTACGAAACACTGAGTATCCATTCATCGTCGTTGCGAACACATTGATTGTTAAATGTTTTAAGTTGTCTTTTAGCATGTTGTGAGTTTGAGAGTAGGCCGTGCTTGAACTCATCAAAAGTGTTTTAAGCTGTGATGATTTGGGATTTACTTTTAAAGCTTTGTCGAGACACAAAATCTCTTGCTTGTTTCTTGTACGAGCCTTGATGACGTCAAACTATTGGGAGTTTTGTGTATTCCTTAGACCGAACCAATGAAGGCTGGCTACGTTCCCTTTGAGGGGCTCACTGCGTAGTTCGACCCTCTTTTGTGAGAGAAATGACTTGTAATGTACACTCACAAGGGCGTATTTATTTTTGAAAAGGTGGGAACGGGTCCCCTTTTGGGTGAATGTTGTAGGCACAAAAAACATACTTTTGGGTTTGACTCTTTTGAGAGAGTATGAGCACTGAAAAGCTAGTAAAAGTGTATGGAAGCCCTTCTTGTGACGGAAAATCGATGTTTAGCTTCTACTTTCCTATTTTGTAGAAAAAGAAGACTTGTCGAGACAATCGAAAACTCGATTTGTTCACATTGATCACATGTTTGCTTAAAACCCTTTTGTTGATGTTCGGGTTATTCAACAATTAAACTTGATATGCTTTGATTAATCACGAGGAGAAAGTCAACCGGTATCAAGGATCGAGTTGATGCAGTATGAAAGAAGGTTTGTGTATAGGAGAGGTCATTGATGAGACCGGGTTTGTGGATTTGTATGTGTTTATGGCCAGGACCATTTACGGTTGCCTACGTTCCCCTTAAGACAATGAGCTCGGAGTCGATGTAGTTCGGGTTTGAAGCTGTGTTTGGCTTTGGGGCCGGGCGTGAATATTTCGTGCGGCCTTTGGCGAAAATGCTCGGAAGGTTGAATGATGAGAGCACGGGCCTTGAGGTGATTTCTTGACAAGTCGTATTTGACGGTCTTTTTGACTCCCTTGCTTCTTGATCGTTGGCTGGGTCTTTGACCTCATTTTTGTGAAGCTTACGCTTGAGCCCCCTTTTTTGTGTAGCTTACGCTTGAGCTTTTTTAGCTTACGCTTGAGCTTTTTTTTTTTTGAGCACGTGAGGGCGAAGGCAAGCCCCTGCTTGAACTTTCTTGATGCACACGAAGGCGAAGGTAAGCCCCTGGGTTGTTGTCGACATGGGGTCAATCTTTTAATCTTGAGTGACCTTTTGTTGTCCTTTGATGTTGCCGCCGTCGTTTGACTTGGTCAAGGTGATGGTGGGGACATGTTTTGGAAAGTGTATGGCTTGATGGAGGCCTTTGTGTGGGGTATGGTAAGGTGGATGAGGAGCTATCGATTGACTTTCTCACACCAATTAATCAAAGCATTAATCGTTTGTGGAATTACTTGTTGAGCAATGCAAGTGATCACATAGAACAAAACCATTTCATTAAATGTAATGTGGGGTGCAAAATAATGTCTCAAGTCTAGCAAGAAAAGAAAGAAGACTTATGTATGGAAAATTGAAGACTTAATTACAATGTCCAAGGAGGACTTGATTGAATGAGAAAGGTACTAGAACCTACGAGGTTGGTGCCTTTTTGTGTTTTTTTTAGAGTGTAGAGGGGGAGAAGAAGACTCGATATTCTTTGGGCGAGTATCGTGAGCATTTTCTTATTTGCGTCTCTTCGGGCTCTTGGCGGTTCCCAAATTCATTTTGGTTAGAACCTTTCTCGGCGGCTTGGGCCCGATTTTCCTCTCGTTTGACAACATGCTTAAAGATTTGTTTTAATGCATTGTTCATTAATGTGTACTGCGTCTTTATCAAGTGAATCATTATTAAGCATTTTGGTTAGTTAATTTATCATTTGTTAAAGTGACAATGAGGGGATACTCGAAAGGTCGAACTTTTATTCAAAGCATAAAGGAAGCACGATTTTGTTACAAACGCGTAATCTTCGGGCGTAAGGCCGTCGGAGCGACTCGAGAGACTCAAACTTAAATACATGACAGGACTCGGGATCTTTTATTTTCGAAGCTAGACTCTAAGAGACGAGGGGTTAGATCAAGCTTCTCGATCATTATTTATGGGAACGGATTTGAGTGTATTGGGGCCGTGGGGCGCTCTAACTTTCCTTCTTCAATCAATCCTTGAATTGCTTTTCTCAAAGCGTGCGGTTGTCGGTTGTATGACCATGGTATTTGTGAAAAGCACACCTCTTGGTTACATCCCGATTGGCATTGGGAAATTTGGGGCTGGTAATTTTCCATAGGTTCGAGGAGACCTTGCTTCGCTACACGATCGAATACCTCGCTCAATGGCATCCCAAAATCATCATAGTCTTGTCGTTGTCTCGGGGGACCACCGTTTCTTTGTAGTGCTCCATTCTGAATATAATGGACTGCTCCGACAACCTCCCTTCCTCTGCTTCGGGCAGATATTGGATTGGGCGGGGGCTAGGGTGACCTACCATTTTTGCATGCTCGGTGTTTTCTCAAACTTGGTCCCAGCGTTGACCATGGCGCGAATATCGGGATAGAAGTGGTGGTGATCGGGGCCTTCGGGGAAGGTTTGAGGCGAGGAATGGAAGATGTCCATTTGCTCTTCTTTGGAAAGCGGATCCATTATCTCGCTTAGTTTCAGTTCCATCTCTTGTAGAACTCACCTACGGGCTCGTCGTCCTTTTGTTCGGTGGCTTGCGGAGTCATGGCGATTGGTTTCCCACTCAAGGTTGGCGCGGTACTTCTCTAGGAAGATGTCGCCGTGATTTGATCCCAGGTGGAGCGATTCTCGACTTTCACGTTGAGGAACCACCTTAATGCCGAGAATTTCGGGGAATCTTTGGAAGTGATCCGTCATTTGTTGTGGGGTTGCCCCCTTGGCTCTCATACCTAAGACGTAGGTATCGATGTGGGTCTTTGGGCATTACGTCCCATCGAACTTTTTCCATTTCTGGCATTCTGAAATTTGGAGGGAGTGGGACCACCTTGCTCGGATCCGTGGGCATGAGGGAGTCCTTCCGAGAGTTAGCCGGTTGCCTTGCATGCTCTTCATTTGTTCGACCAACCAAGCCATGTGAGGGTCGGCGGCGGAGGCGGCTGTCGTTTTTCGGGACGGAAACCGAAGATGGAGGTGGATTGGGTGATGAGATCGCCATTCGGGGAGTCTTGGGGAGGTAGTTGAGTGTATACCATCCCGTACTGGATTGCGAAATTGGAGCCAAGGGCGTGATTGCTCGAACCGCCAAGGGTTGTGTTTGGGAACTTGGGAAATGTTTCGCTTGCCCCAAGTGGTAGTCCAGCGGGTGGAAGGTTTGAGATGTCTGGATATCCGCTTAGGATGTCTGTCCCTAGCAGGCATTGGGATTTCAGATTATGGCTGCGAGTCTCGTATAGAGGCAAAGGATTGAATCCCGGGTATCGAGATGCATTGGGATGCAGTAGAGCGAGGCCGTACGTGTCTTTGTTAGTGCCGAGCTTGATGTGCGCAGGTCGGGAAATTGTCTTGAGGCGGGCATGTCGGGCTGCTTGGCCCAGGCGCTGAAGGAGCTTTGAGCGAGAGGCTGCTTTGCGTTGCTGGGATCTCGTAGCTTGGCGGAGGTGGGACCTGCAGATAGCTTTGAGAGACCGGGGGAGCCAGTATTTCTTCGTCTTCTATGAGAACGAAGGTCCCATCAGTTTGGGGAACAACAACGGTTCCACGAAGGCGCAGGGTGTCTACGATCCAGGCTTGCTGCTCTTCTTGGCGCTTCTTGAGAGTTTCGAAGGCTCGCAGCACCTCCTCCATTATCTGGGGGTTTCTTAGTGGCGGGGTTCCGTTTCCCTCACTGTTATCTGTTGACCCTGCCATGGGGGAGTAGCGGACTGTTCGGACCGCGGAATCGGAAGGAATTTCGGACCTTGTAACTTTGACACTGAAAAGGCAACTCTCGGGTACTCTCAACCACTCTCGGTTCGCTGGAGGGGGTGACGGGTAAGGTTTAGACACGGGAAGGCCTTTTAGATAAAAGGGGGGAAAGCTCATGTGACATGCGGTTTCCGCTTTTTTTTTTGTTTTAATTTACTTAAAACAGTGTTTTCTTAGAATCCTAGGTAGGTTGGAAAAGATTGCTCTTCTTTTTCGCAACTATGCTAGATCATGGGTCAGTGGAGACCATCTGTGCGTCTATAAGCCCCTAGTTTTGCACCTGTATTTCGACACCCGGGGTGGACAGCCCCGGGCGAGGGTCCTATAGGGCAAACGGTTTCCACCGGCCTAAAAGAAAAAAATCGAACCTAAGGACTGAGTCTGTCATGTTCGTTTTAATGCGTTAGCCATGTGAATAGTGAGCCGAGCCGGCGCCTGAGTCAAGATCAGGTCAAGAGTTCGGCATGACCTCTCTTTACCTTGCTTGCGCAAGGGATCTGTGACGTTAGGCGTTGGCTGGGTCATATCTTCATGGCTGATGTATTAAAGGCTTGATGACATGGTGTCATGTGGGCATGGATGTATATCCTGGACGGAACATCGTCTGGGTGTAGCTTCGGAAAATCAAGATCGGGTCAAGATTTTAGCATGACCATTCATCGCTTTGCTTGCGCAAGGGATCTTGAGTTTCGAGCTTCGACTCAGAAAATGGCCGGCATGGTATATGTATCCATGCTTGTATGACACGGTGAGGTAAAAACCAGCCGAGTGCGGACGAGTGTGACTCAAGACTCAAACGTGCGGGGTTGACGCTTGGCTAGGATGGGATGTTTGGGATGATCCGTGCGCGTCCAAGAGGCGTAGGAAGTCCAAACGGCTGGCGAGACCACCCGGGTTAAGGGTTGTAGTGTGCAGTGTATCCGAGGCAGCAGTGCGCGTAGCGTGCGGTGTACCGAGGCAGCAGTTCGAGTAGCGTACGGTGTACCGAGGCAGCAGTGCGAGTAGTGTGCGATCTCTAAAAATTTTTTTCTGAGTAAAATAGAAGTTTTTAAAGAATTTTAAATGTATGTACACAGATGTATATTGATGCATTTTTTTTTTTGTATTTTTTTTTTGTAAAATAAAAAAGTAAAGCACATGCACACACACACAACAGTTAAAGAAAGGGGTAAAATGAAAGTTTGACCCTCATCATCGTTTTAAAAATCTTTTGTTTTGTTTAAAAGTTTTTAAAACAAAATTGTCCCCAGCGGAATCGCCAACTGAAATAGCCCGGATCCGAGAAGGCAGCGCGATCGCGCCCCGACATCTGGCATTTTCGCTGCGTTAGAGGTGTCTCGCTGTGTTTTGCTTGTAGAGTCGCCACGCCGTTTTGATTAAGCCCAAAACATTGAAAAAAGGCATTAGTTTAAAATAAAAATAAACCGTTTTTGTGTGATGAGATTTTGAGTTTGGAGGTCAGGTTACTCCTCGGAAAGAGAATATTAGAATATTAGAGCTCACTCGAGTAGTCTCGTAAAAATGAGTCTTTCGATACCCCTTCTTTTTTTAAATGTTGTGTGTGTGTGTGTGTGCTTTTAAAAATGCATGCTGTGTCGGATGTCTACATTGTACACTGCTTATTGAAATGTATTGAAATAGTATAGGAAGGAAGCCTTACCAATATTGGTTCGTGTCTGTCTTCCGCGGGGGAATAGTGTTTGAGGATTTGGAATAGTGTTCCGGGACAGACCGGGATTACTTCGGGATGTGCCGGTTGTCTGCGAACAGAGCTTCGGCGTGCGTTGGGATTGTCGAGTGTGCACTCGGGCAGAGTTTTGGCGTGCGTTGAGATCGCAGGGATCGTCGGTGGGATGCGGGCAGAGGTTCACCGTGCGTCGGGATCGTCGGTTGCGTTCGGGCAGAGTTCCGGCGTGCGTCCGAGTTGCCGGTTTGACTCGGAAAGAGTCGGGACGCCTCGAGAAAGACCAGGCAAGGCCTCGGAATACCACGAGGGGTCTTAGAGTACCTTGAGAGTGCCTCGGGGCAGCGCGGGAGCATCTCGAGAGCGCTCAGAAAGGCTTCGGAGCACCACAAGGGGGCTCGAAAGGCCTCGGGAAGAACCGAAAGGGGCTGGGAGTGCCTCGGAAGGACTTAGAGGGGAAGCCAGAAGGCCTAGGGAGAGAGTAGAAGAGGGAGGTGTGAAAAATGAGGGAGGGGGAGCCCTCTATTTATAGTGTAGGAAAAATTGCAAGAAGGTCCGTACGGACCTCCCTGCTTAATCCAAATTTTTAGTTTTCCTCGATTTGAGGGAATAATGTGGACTTTAAGAGGATTTTTGTAATGATTATGTCTGGTGCAAAGAGGTTCGTACGGACCTTTTTGGCATGCAAAGAGGTCCGTATGGACCTCCCATGCTTTTGTAATTATTACGGCAAGCTAGTTCACGTTGAGAGCTTTCCAACCATATATGGCACGTCTCAATCGGAGTTCGTATGAAGGAGTTATGACCTCCGGAAGTTTACCCTTAGTTTTGTCGTATTCTTGGATGGAGAGCGATCCAGATTGGGGTACTTACAACAGGCTGAGGAGGATGATGCAGATGGAGAGGATAGCGAGGATGCTGATGATGATGATGATGACGATTCTGAGGATGATGAGGGTGATGACACTTCAGAGGCTGATGACTCAGAGTGGCATTTTGGACCAGATTGCAGCCATTTGATTATTGTACCCTTGAAGGAAACAAACAAACACTTTTTGTCTAAACTACTTTCTAAGCATTACTTTGAATCTTGCACATTATTATTAGTTTTTGTTATTTTTACAAGTCCAATTTTTGGAAGATGAGAAAGAATGGAGTAAATGTTTATGATATTGGTGTGAATGTGGTTTGTATGATTTGATTGTGGAATGTGTATATGGAATGATGGTTTGGTTGTTTGTATGAGGTGTATGAATGAACGATCCCTCTCCCGAGTTGATTGCAGGATGGGGGTTGATAATTTCAGCTTTGAACAAGTCGGGGCATGCCCTGGTTCAGAACTGATTGCAGCTTGCTGATGTCTGGTGTGAGGCCAAGGTTGTCGCACGACCCAAGACTCCTGAGGTGCATTGTGTCGCGTGACACAACAAGTCATGCTGATAGGTTTTCCAACCAAGCTTCAACATTGCCTCAAGACCTCTTCCCTTTGCTTAAGGTAAGAAATTCAGTAACCCCATCATGAAGTAGGCCTCAAGTATAGAGCCATTCTCAAGGATTGAGATTATAAAGCAAGCCCAGGAATCTGCACAGATGCACACACTATTCTTTTTTCCTTGACCAAGCCCCAGTTTGACACGCAGCCTCATTGCAGATAAAAACATCATGTAGCCAATGGAGAGATTATCTTCAAACTTCAGTCAATCAGTCGACGGACAAGACTGAGAAATGTTTACGTGCAGGGGCACATCTTTCGAAAGTGGAATGAATCCTGATTTTGTGACACACTCGCTTTTGGGTCTGACTCTTTTGGGAGAGTATAAGCATCACAAGGTGTGGAAAAGTGTATGGAAGCCCCTGGTTGATAGAAAAACAGTGTTTAGCTCTATATATTCCTAAGATGTAGAAAGGAAGACTTGTTGAGACACTTGAAAACTTTTCTTATTTGTGATGATCACAAGGCTGCTTAAAACCCTTTATTGATGTTCGGGTTATTCAAATACCAATCCTGATATGAACAAATATTTTGATTAATCCTGAGGAGAAATCCGACTGATATCGAGAATCAAACTCGGAAATATGGAACGAAGGATCTGTGTATTAGGGACAGCCCTTGAGGAGACCGGATTTTCTGAGATTTGCTTGTGATTTCGACCGGACCAATTATGGTTGCCTACGTTCCCCTCCAAGCGAGGAGCTCAGGTCATCGTAGTTCGGGCAAGTCCCGATTGGAAGAGAAGAAATGCGGAGATTCGAGGATCTTCTGAGAATCGGAGGGTTGACGCATAAATCTCCTTGGAATGTTAATGAGAGATACGGATGCGAAGCCCCAGTGGGACATTCGCGGGAGGTGTTTGCGGAGGAAAAATGAGATATGCTCACATGAAGTGTCTAATGGATTTGAATCTGCATAATCTTTGATTGATGATCTTGAACCGAGATGAATTTGGCTTCGATTTAAGCAAGCAACACAACATTAATCTGATTTAGCCCTTGAAGATATTAGAATGAAACTGCTATCCGGTAGGAACTGCAACTAGGTTTCAAGGTTTCGATCGGCCATTGGGTGATTTGGAATGTCATGACCTCTTAAGATGAGAGGTCGGCTGGGCTTTTTACTGACGGAAACCTCTAAAGATGAGAGGTCGGATTTTAGGGATGTGTTTGGGATTTCTAAGGTGAGGGAATAGATTTGCCTCTAAAGATGAGAGGTCAATCTTGTTTCGGCCAAAGGTAAGGGTGATGGGAATATCCCCTGAAAACGAGAGGATGGCTTGAGATCGGCTGGAGGTGATGGTAAGGAGACATCCGCACCGTCTCTTTATCCGCTCTGAGACTCTCTTTGAGTCACGACTTGATCCTTTGACTTTTGCTTTTTGAGAGAAATGATAAGGACTAGGCTCTCCTTTTTCTCTTTTTTTTTTCCTTTTTTTTTATTTCCCTTTTTTTATCCCTTTCTCTTTTTTCAATTTTGTTTTTGAGAGAGAACTTCAGCTAGTCTCCAGGATGGATCACTGCATTCCGCCATTCTTTGAAATTAGAGACGGTTAATCTTCTCTTGAATCACGGGAGCCTCAAGGATAGTCCCTCTTCTTCTGGAGATGGATAGACGGGTTTCAAAATGTGCCGATCTTGAAATGAAGGGATATTGTTTAATGCGGGTGAGGTAAAGGTTTTCCTATGGGTGAGAGGTCTTAGATGCAGTCCGTACCGGATGATCTAAACGAGATTAAGGCCTCATTTCTTGCTTGAATTTATTTGAGAAATTAATGCAAATTCATTGAGCGATAGACGATAAATGCGATGAAAGAGATGTGAGCATATAAGATGCGAGATGGGGAGTTGATAGGCCCCAATTTTGAGAAAGATATCATTCGATTTTCTCACTCTGATTAATTTAAATATGAGTTATTTCAACCATTAGTAATTGAGCAGCACAAGTGATCATATAGAATAAAACCATTTCAATTAAATGTAACGTGGGTGTGCAAGTGATGTCTCGAGTCTAGCAAGAAGAGAAAGAAATATTTTTATTATTGAAATAAAAAAAAAATGACTCGTCCAACTTGGACTTGACAGACTCGATTCTCAAAGCCAACATTTATCTATGCTATGACAGACAATCTAGATCCTACTACGACTGACTGACTGACTTCTTCACATGGGAGGTCCTTGGAATTGTGGAAGAGGATTGGCAACCACCTTGGGAGGAGCTTTCTCAATCCTGCCTTCATCAACCAGCTTTTGAATGAGCACTTTTAGAGGGGTGCAATCATTGGTTACATGGCCAGGGTATTGGTGATAGTAGCAATACTTGCTGCGATCCAAATCCAGATTGGGTTTGATGGGATGGTAATTGTCAAGTGGCTTGATCATTCCCCTTCGAACTAACACTACTAGAAACAGTCCTTTTACCGACGGAAATTTCCGTCGGTAATTCCCCATTTCCGTCGGTAAATGGACATTACCGACGAAATTCGTCCGTCGGATTCCGTCGGAAATAATTGGTTGGTAATACCGACGGACCAATTCCGTCGGTATTACCGGCGGATAGTCCGTCGGTAAACAGAAAATTCCGTCGGAAATTGATCAGTCAGCGAGGTGCGCGGCGGTTTGCCGGAGCCATTGCCGGAGGTTACCGACGAAAATTTCCGTCGGTAAATATTAAAATAATAAATAAATAAAACTCATTACCGACGGTTATATCCGTCGGTAAGCTTAAATTTTACCGGCGGAAATGCCCGTCAGAAATCTAAACCATATACCGACGGATATTTCCGTCGGTAACGAGTTTTATTTTTTTTTTATTTTTTTTACCGACGGAAATTTTCGTCGGTAATCTGTCCAGATTTAAAAAAAAAATTCTATTTTAATTGTAAACCACACCAAAAGTTTGTAAACACATTCAAAAACACATTTTACAAATACAATTACAAACAACCTGTTTCGCTTGTACATCAAATAAAATACATATGTTTGTCCAAATCAAGCGAAAGGGGAAAGGGAAAGGGGAAACGGGAAAAAGGGGAAAGGGAAAGGTCGGGGAAAGGGAAAGGGGGAAAGGCCGGGGAAAGGGGGAAAGGCCGGGAAAAAGGGGAAAGGGAAAGAGAAACTACATATGTTTGTTTGTTTGATTACATGTTGAAGTGCTCCAATTTGAGCTTGTTAGCATTTTCGTTAGAAAATTAACGAAAGTTATAACATTACTAACATTCCTAACATTCCTAACTTTTCTAACAAAGTAAGGGTAAAATGGGCATTGCCATTTAAAGTTAAACCAAGAAAAGAATCTCAAAAAGCAAAAGAAATAAGAAAAATCCGAATTGGGCAAGTTGAAAAACATAAAGCTATGTGGATTTTTGAATTTTATTCTTCTGTCCAAAGCTTGAAGCTGTAATTAATGAACGATTGCACGATCCAATCATATCCGCGCGGACATGTTTGTCTATTTCAGAGGGCTATAAATTGAACCCTCCTCTCTCGGTTTACACAACACAATTTGATCACAGCAACGAAACTCTGGCGAAATATAGGGAGAAAACAGTGGGAATTCACTTGAATTGCCACCATTTTCTCTTCAATCTTTCCCAAATCTCACTCACTCACAAACACTTCAAATCACTCTCATACATACTCTTATACATACACTAACTCAAGCTCAAATCACCCTTTAGGAGGAGGAATAGAGAGAAAACATAGAGGACTTCATTGTTATCTACTTGTTTTCTCTTTAACACACTCAAATCATCAACCCTAAACACTTTCAAATCCTAAACACATTCAAGCCTTTGAATCCATTCAAACACAAGACACAAGGAAGATAGGTATAACCTCCCTCTCCCTACACTAAGTCTCTCATTCATGCATGCATCTTTAAACTACAAAATGTAGTTATTTTATCTTCTTGTCTTAGATCCAAGAAGATCACCATGGAAGTTCATCTCCATGGATGATCTTCTACAAGGATCAACATTTTCTTCAATGTGTTCTTATTTACTTGCAAAATGCATTTTCAAAACCCTAAATACCATTTTCAAGCACCAAATCCCATTTTCAAAGGATAAAATTCCCCTTCCCAAGCAAATGAAGTGCTTAGTCCTAATGTACCCCAAGGATGGTTTGGTATAGTTGATTCACCACTAAAATGTCTAGTGATCACTAACCAAAACCTAGGGAAATGGGGACAAGCATGGATGCAAAAACCCCCTTTAAAATCATATTTTCTCTCTTGAGAAGTTGCTGTCCAGTAGCAATTTTCTCAGACCTCAGTCCATGGTCTAATTTTTTGGACATAGATAAACTTGGAATTTGGTGTTGACTACAAAATACTTTTTGTAGCCAACATCCAGATATTTCCATAAATATTTTTACTTTATTTTTTGTGTGAGTAAAACTCTTTTTTTCAAATTTTCTTTTAAAGGTCAGTTCATCAGTCTCTGGAAATCCAGATTTCAGATCTGAGATTTCCAGAAGGTTTTGACCCCTCAAATCATCTCTAAAATGAAAAGTTCTTTTACAGAAACCTTTTTTAAGGTGTTTTTAACATTTTTCATTCCCGGACTTTTCCCAGATTCTGGAGTTTTCAAGCCCTAAAGTCCATTTCAAAGTCAAGGGTCAACTGCTTTTTTCATTCTGGTAGAAATGGTTTTCAACTTCCAAAAATCTTTTGAGTTCCAAATCTCAACCCAAAAATCACCCAAAAAATCATGGGATCAGTTTAAAGCCTTAAAAAGAGTTCCCAATTTTTACTTACCTCAGTTTCAACTTATTTTGGCCAAAACACACACACACACACAAACATAACAAAGGATTTTGAATGTTTGGAAGACTCGTTTTGCGAGGCGCGTCGGGTGCACACTAACGTCCTTCCCGACGCGTAACATGACCTCCGAACCTAAATCTATGATCTCGAGCTTTTTTCAAAGTTTTGGCCCTTAAAACAAAAATGGCGTGGCGACTCCGTTTTGATTTTCACAAAAAAAATCGGGTACATCACAGTGGCGACTCCGCTGGGGACAAATAAGCTTTTTCTAAAAAAAAAAAAAAACGATATTTGGTATATTGGTGGAAACCATTAAACTTCCCGTTATCGCCTCCTAACACGAGTCGGGGATAAATTGTGGTCTAACAATCCCACGTACCGGTATCATTGTTTTCAAAAAAAAAAGGAAAAGCTTTTGAGGGTCAAGCTTCCGTCCCGGCATTAAGAATCATTTGTTGTGTGTGTTGATTTTTGCACATTTTCGTGTTGTTTTGGCCGCCTCGGAAAAAGTCAAAATTTTGACTGTCGGAATCATGTCCCTAACTGTTGGAATTTTTGTGCTTATGTGCTTATGTGTGCATTTACTTTCAAAAAAAAATTTCAAAAAAAAAATTTCAAAAAAAAAGAATTTCAAAATTTTCAAAAAAAAAAATTTCAAAAAAAAAATCATGCATCATGCCTTTTAAGACACATAAAAATTTCTATTTTACTCAGAAAAAGAAGATAGACTGCTTGCACACTACGCGCACGTTGACCGTACACTGCACACTACGTCCTTAACCCGGGGAAATCCTTGTCGCGGTCCGTTTGGTCTTATTACGCCTCTCGGATGAGCACAGGACTACCCAAACATCCCATGGAGCCTCGTGTCGACCATGCACTTGTCCGTGACACACTTTGTCCGAGACCCGGTTGGTTTTTAGTGCAGTGCATGTCATGCCACATGTACGTGTATAGACCTTTCCTTTCAAGCCTTTGTCGGCATACCGACTCAATATCTTCGGGGACCATAATCGGTCGAAGTTTCCGGTTTTCCGCCGCAGACTTTGACCAAGATATTGACCGGCGCCTTGACTTCGGCTCGGCCGGCACAAATTATACAACGACTCCCGGCATGACACCGAGTCATCAAGGATTAATGATTATTCCATGCCTAATTACGGCTTAGCGACGACAAGTCAAGATCAATTGTGGACGCTTATCGGTCAAATCATGCCGACTTTTCGTCGAGCCCCGGACATGATCTTGACTTTTGACGTCGGCTTTGTCCGTAATTTACATCGAATGCTCGTTAAGACTCGATTACCCGCCGAGACTTTTAGGATCGTTTTCTTTCGGTCGGTGGGACCCGCTTGCCCTATAGGACCCTCGCCAGGGATCCACCTGGGAGGTCGAAATACGGGTGGAATACGAGGGGCTTATAGACGTAGTGACGGGGCCCGGCGATCCCGGGAATCGAGTAGTTCGCGAAAAAGAAGAGCAATCTTTTCCAACCGATTAGGTTAATAAAACATGTTTTAAGTAAACAAGAACAAATAAGCTGCATGTTGCATGAGCCACTAAGCCCAAACACCAACCTGTTTCGCTTTCCCGAGTCTGAACCACACCCTTTTGTGCCTTCCATTAAGCAAAGTTTGGATCGAGACCCCGGGTCATCGTTTGTTCGGCTCGGTCATTCCGAAGTCGAGATACTTCATCGGTTTCCTCCTTCGCTTCGGCTCAAAGTTTGAGAATGACCAACTCGGAGGAGAACGGTGGGGACGTACAACTCCACACCGAAAATCCGCAAAATGCCGAGCAGTGGAATCGAGATGTTGGAACAGATAAGACAAAATCAAGAGGCTCGGATCGATCGGTTATTGGAAAGTATCGAGAACCCGGGGGCTAGCAATTGTTCACCACCCTAATGGAACCTTTACGGTTGATGCGAAGGTGGAGCTAATTACCCTCCCGGGCATGCCAACTACCATCAAATGCCCTGTCCCCTTTCGTGTGGAACTACTAATGGGCCAAGCATCCCCAAGCCTATCACTCGGCCTGCCTCTCGGCCCCATCGTATCGATCTTGGTCAATTTCCCCGGCACCTCCCGGTTTTCACCTTTGGGTTTCAATCGGCTTGGAATGGGTCGGTTCGCTACTCAAAACCTCGGTGGCTAGGGCCATCAATGCAGGAATTGGTCGATTCGGTACATCTCGGCCCTTCTTGCTCGATACTCCTCGACAGTCCGATCTAGGTCAACCTGCCCCGGTGCCTCTCGGGTCTCACCACCGGGATTGAGTCGGTTGGCTTTCGCCTCGCGGCTTGGAAGGGTCGGTTACTACTTCACAACATCGATGCAGTTCGGGTCATCGGCTTGGAAGGGGTCGGTTTACTACTTCACCGCATCGGTCGCTCGGGTCACCATCTCGGAATGGGACGGTTCGTTTCTCGGGCTCCATGGTTCGAGAGGGCCGGCTTGCTTCCTCCAATTCTCAAAGCACACCGGCCCCTATGATGCGCAAGATCACGTGGGCCACCGAGGCTTTTATCACCACTTCATCGGGCTCTACCCCGCCCCTCCGGTTGGGAAGTCAGACAAGGTCAAATGCTACTCATCAAATTCTCCACCCGGCCGTTACGCAAGCTGCTCCTGCTCATCAAGTACGGTATACACATTTCCCTTGCGGTCATGTTCCTCGGTGCGGTCAAGACACATTCAATCCTCTTTGTTACGATGCCTCAAACCTCATGTTTTCGGCGGCCTTACGGATCCGCACTCCTTTGCTCCACAGTATCCACCCATTACGAGCCATATATCTTCATCTTCGGCAAGCTGCCGGGCCTTATGAGGAAGATTACGGTCACGCTTTTAATGCTCGATGTCATTCCTCCCACCGAGTACTTCCTACGTGGTTTCGTTTGCTAATGCCAATCTTGTGGCGGGGTCATGCAATCCTAATGTTCCTATTGACTCGTCCAATGGATTATTGGTAGAACCAATTAAGAAGGTACAAGAAAAGCCTAGCAACGAGAGTATCGACGATCGCTCGACTCGGGCCATCTCACCATATCAATCTTGTGTATCGACACGAATGAAGTTTACAAAAGGTCGAATCTCGACGATTACATTGATGATTACATCAAAAGGGTTCGTGCACGGGAAAAGACTACGAGTGCGAACATGTCTCGCCGCTATAAACCTTACCCTTCCAACACGGCTCAGACATCCAGGTAAAGGAAAGAAGGCATTGTGTACAATTGACGGCCCCCAAAAGCAACCAAGAAATGGTGGTCCTTTAAGGCAACGAGAACGTTTTGATGATCTTGGGATGCCCGTGGGCTTAATTTTCAAGGGCTTAGTAAGGGTAGGCCTTTTGGAGCCTCTCAAGGACTACCATCCAAGGAGCTCAAATGCACCTCTCGACATGAGTAAACCTTTGCGCCTTCCATGATCATTATGGCCACACGATCGACAAGCTGCATAGTCTTGAAGAGAGCGGTTCAAAGGTTAATCGAAACGGGCAAGCTTGAGCGCCCCAATGGACCAAAACCGGCAAACCACTGTTCGGAATGGTGACCAAGTCAATGACCAAATCTCGAATCCAGAGGATTTGGGTGTTCCCTTAAGCAAAGTTTTAAATAGCTTGCTAGAGCGGGGTCTCCTCGAACCCATGAGAAACTATCGGCCCAAGGATCCCAAAATCCCTTTTGACACCACTAAGCATTGTGCTTTCCACCGATTACCACGGTCATACGATCGACAAGCTGTACGGCTTTGAGAAAGGCGATTCGGGGATTAATTAAGAAGGGCAAACTCGAGCGCCTCGGTGATCTCAACCCCGCCAATGATCATTTCCCAAACAACGCGAATGTAAACATGATTGAATTTTATGATTCAAACTACGTGAATTCAACGGACTACGACAAGCTAGATGATTTAGTCGCAACAAATGTTGAGAATGGATGGTTTGAGCTGCAACAAGCATGTGGCCATGGCAAAGCTGGATTTGGTGAAATGCTTTGAACTCTCGCCCTCCAGATAAGTTCACGGCGACGCCAAGTTAAATGGGATGATAATGATCGATGGCGGATTTGGCGGAAACGATAAGGATACAAGAAATCCGATGATTAGGAAGGAAGAGTTAGTCTGGCTTTGGAAAACGCCCATAAGATTCATGAAGAGCAGTGACCACTGCTCATCAATGCTCTCCGCCGCCATGGAGTTCGGGTAACGGTTGAGGCGAATGGTTCCACTGGTCATGGTCGAAGATGAGACTTCGAAGCTTGATGATTTCGGTCCCTTCATCCTATAACTCTCCATCCCACGGCCAACACCTCCCTCCATCCACATATGATCCCTTGCCAAGGACAATTCCTCTTGAGCCCTTTCCGGCACCTCGGGCCATTAGGGCTCCATCGCCCTCGGCTCCTCGAACGAGTTGGGCTCCATCACACTGTTCCTCAATTTCGGCAATACTGCCGGTTTATGCTCCGGCTTCACATAATCGGTTTGAGCTATGTGGCTATGTTAAAGCCTCTACACCCACTGAATGCGATCATGAGTTGCTAAAAGAAAATCCGGATGCCACAAGTTTTCCGTTGTCATCTACCGGACTTAGTGAATTCACCGTCGGTTTCACCGGTCTGCGAGTGTGTTTCCCTCTGGCGATAAGAGTCTTGTTGCGAGTTCCATTAACTCGAATGTTCCCGTTGATCCCCATGTGGCAATATTGATAGAGCAAGTGAAACAAATGCGGGAGAAGCTTGATCTTATGATAAGTACTAGCACTCCTTTGACCCAAGATGTCGAACCGGGCAAAGAAATGATTACGTCGCGCAAAATTCAAGTGCCGAAGTGAGAGAATCCGATAGGACAACTGCCCCGAGCACACTTGTCTAATGCCGGTTCCAAGCTTGAGAAAGGCCCGAAGACACAATCGGCTAGTATCACCCCTTTCACTCAAAACAACCGGCGCATCGCTGAATCCTCCCAAACGAGCCCAATACCCCTCGAGGTCCTCTCGGGTTCACTTCCTTCCATCAATATGCTCGATCGACAAAGTTCGTCCCAGTGACTTTTCCGACCCGTTTCTTTGGACAACTTGTGCTCGCCCAGTTGCTCCATGGCCTCAAACTCCTCCACTCCCACCGGTATCATGGGCACGTGGCGATCAGCCTCGGTCTGCGGTAATGGAATCGAAGTTAACGAGAAAGATGGAAAGCTCAAGCGTCTTGGCGGTCCAACAACAAAGAGTAGCTAGACTAGGGGCTACCCATCCTTTAATATTAAAAGCAGTCTTTTAGTCAACCTTCGTAGGTTCTAGTACTTTCTTCGTTCAATCAAGTCCTCCTTGGACATTGTAGTTAATCTTAAGTTTTCTATAAAAGAGTCTTTTTCTTTTCTCGCTAGACTTGAGACATTATTTGCACACCTACATTACATTTAATGAAATGGTTTTATTTTAAATGATCACTCGCATCGCTCAACAAATAATCTCTGGAAATGATTAAGATTTTAATTAATTGGTGCGAGAAAGTCAACTAATGCCCTCCCTATACACTTTCCTCACCTCACAAAGGCCTCCATCAAGCCATACACTTTCCAAAACATATCCCCATCATCACCTTGATCAAGTCAACGAAGGCGGCAACATCAAGGGACAACAAAAGGTCACTCAGCATCGGGAGATCGACCCCATATCGAAAAAAACAGGGGCTTGCCTCCGCCCCCCATGCATCAAGAAAGTTCAAGTAGAAGCTTGCCTTCGTCCTCAAGTGCTCAAAAAAAAAAAGCTTCAAAAAAAAAAAACAAAAGCTTCAAAAAAAAAAAACAAAAGCTTCAAAAAAAAAAAAAACAAAAGCTTCAAAAAAAAAAAAAAAAAGCTTCAAAAAAAAAAAAAACAAATGCTTCAAAAAAAAAGAAGCTTAAAAAAAAAAACAAAAGCTTCAAAAAAAAAATGAGGCCAAGGACCTAGCACCGCCGATCGAAGGTTTGACATATGGGCAAAATTAAAGCCCGAAGAACGGAAGTTGTCGACAACAAGGGAGCCATTAAAGCAACGGCAAAAACATATCATAAGCCCTTAAGTTTGCATCCAAAATCTTTCTCCCCGATGAAGGACGACGATCAAGAAGCAACGGAATCGCTCAAAATGACCTGTCAAGGAATCACCTCAAGGCCCGCACCTTATCATCCAAACTTCCTATCCGAGCCTTTTCACCAAAAGTACCACAAATGTTCATACCCCTTTTCTAAAGCCAAACACGGTTCGGACCCGAACTACGGCGACTGAGCTCCTCACAATGAGGGGAACGTAGGCAACCAGAAATGGTCCGGTCATAAACACATTCAAATCCCGAGAAAATCCGGCCTCACCAATAGCCTCTCCTATACACGATCCCTCTTCACCATTCGCCAACTTCGACTCTTGGTATCGGTTGACTTTCTCCTCATGATTAATCAAAATGTTTGTTCATATCGAGATTAGGGGTTGAATAACCCGAACATTAATAAAGGGTTTTAAGCAATCTTGTGATCATTTTGAATAAAACATGTTTTCGGATGTCTCGACAAGTCTTCTTTTTCTACATTATAGGAAAAATAGAGCTAAACACTAATTTTACGTCGGCGGGGGCTTCCATACACTTTTACAAACCTTTCTATTCTTATGCTCTCTCAAAAGAATCAAACCCAAAGCGAGTTCTTTTGTGCCTTCGTCAAATGAGGCCATCAAATAATACAAATCGGGATTCGTCCCCACTTTTCGAAAATACGCCCCTGCAGTATACATTTCTAAATTGTCTTTTCTTTCGGTTGACTAATTGAATAAAGAAAATAATAAAGTAAATATAGAAGGATGGGTTGCCTCTTTTGCTACATGATAATTCAAGAACGTTGGTTCTTCACTTTGCTACAAGATGGGTTGGGTCTGTTCGGTATCGGTCTGCGGTGCCTACCGGGTTGAAGCCTCTCTAATTGTGTCGGATTCACGGTCATGAGACCGAGGCTTTGCCAAGTCACTTCTTCCAAATCAAGACTTCGCAAATACATCTCTTCGGACCAAGGCTCCACCAAGCAAGATGAGATTTGATCGCCATGTTGGTCATGGGCTAGTCAAGTGCGGTTCTTTGATGTCCAAGGACGAGGACGGAATTTTAACCAAGACCAGAAATTCATCATATTTCTATGACTAATATTGGAACCCGAGTCCATAAAACTCCTTGTGCCAATCGAATGAGGTTTCGATGTTCGTCCTTGGAAGATGTCGGGAATTTTGGTTTGACGGTGCCCTCAACCCCGATGGAACTTTCACGGTAGAAGAGGAAAAGGATCCCCATCCCTATCTTGGCCGACAGGACTACCACCACCTTCCTCACACTCTTCTCAACTCGCGAATCGGCCATCCTTTCGGCCTCGGTTTGATATACATTCACGGTTCGATGCAGGACGGTCGTTTGGAGAAACAAATTGACTTCGATCCGATTTGGGCCGGTATGGTATGCCTCAAAGCGGTCGGGGTCGGCTCGGTATGTCACGACGGTTTGGTATGCCTCGGCGGTTCGGTACGGTCGATCGGGAGCTTCTCGGTTACATCGGTTTGAAATGCCTTGGCAGCCCGAGTTCAAGATATCCAATCCCCGGCACCGCACAAGCCTCATAAGATCCCTTCATGGCCGTCTCAGCGGGACGGCAAACCCCAAATACGAGACTCTTTGGACCCATGCGGTCTAACGTGACCGATCGGTTCACGGCTCCTCGGCGGGGGCAAAATCGGTACGGAATGTCTTCTCATGGTTGGGGTTACCTCGGAATACCACGGCAAATTGGAATCCCACCTCGGTTTGGAACCAATCTATCGGGGCCTTCCGCGGCAACGGTTTGGAATGCTTCCACGATGCAGTCCCGGGGCAACGATCGAAGCCCTTCCTCGGAATGACGCTAGCTCGGCCGCTCCTCACACGGCTTTCACAAATCCATTCCTCGCTCGGGCTTCGATGGGTTACCAAGCCTCCATCCCGGTTTCATCGAGAATCACCGGGACCGCAGTACCCCCTGGTCATGCACCTTGACTATGCAATTCAACAATCGGGGACGGCGGCCCGCACTTAAGCCTACTTATGGGCCTCACTCAGGAAATCCGAGTTACCCGGCTACATCAAGGCGCCTTCGCCCTCTTTGCCGGTTGAAAATCAACAACAAGCCGCGAGGTTCTATCCACTTTGCCCGGGGTCCTACTCAAGCTCCCGGGGTGATTCGGGCCAAGGACAGATTTCACCTATGTCCCAGATCGGCCGTTCCCTCCACTGTCTGCCGCCGGTGGTAGCTCCTCTCTCTAGCTCGGTCATTTGGTTTGAATGCCATGGTTCCACCACAAGACCCTCATTTGGCTTGGTTCGTGGAAAGACACAAGGAAATGAAAGCACGGGGCTTGAATTTTGCTAAGAAGTACGCTTTCCGACCAACGAACCCGGACTCCTTTGTTCCCCACAAATTCGTGATGCCTAATTTGGATCTCTTTGATGGCCTTTGCATGCCCGAAAACCCATCTGGACACGTATACCTTGGCAATGAAGGTCAAAAGGGCGCCAATCAGCGGTTGGTGACTATTTCGATCTCTCTTTGAAGTCCGGTGCTCTAAAATGGTTCTTCCGCTTAAAATCCGAGGCCGGGGCTACATGGGACCAGATTACTAGCTAACTTGGAGTGGGAAGCAAATAGATTTGACTGCGGACAACAATGCGGCGTCAGACGAGAACATCGGGGACTTTTACAAGCAAGATGGCAACTCCTCCTTTTGAAGAGGAACAACTAGACATCTTTCGGTCACGCCCGAAACCACATGCGAGGATCTCACTTAACAATTTCCCCTATCCGGATCTACGGGCAATGATCAATTCCGGGGCTAAATTTGAGAGGGCTTACAATCGGCGGCGAGTTGTCGCACACCTTTACGGATACCGGGTTTCTTCCACCTCCAACACGACTCTGAAAAAGGGCGGTGTGAGCGATCGAAAAGGGGACCCCAAGGACCCAATACGAGTCAACAATCCATTCCCTAAAAAAAAAGTAGGGTGAATATGATTGAAGCCACGAACAAGCCAAGTGCCACTATGGCTAACGGTTCCCATATGGAAGACACTCTTCGAAGAGAGGATTCTAGTTTCATAGTCGGTATCAACGATGGGTTTCTCCCTTCATAACAAATTCACCTTGAAGGCTCTCACGTTGATCGATTGGCTCGGTACTTCATACGTATGTCAGTCAAACCTTTAACTGGACCTCTGTAGTGACGCTTTGTCAAACACAGGGCTTCATCAAATCATTCAGAAAGATTCCGTGGTTTTCGCCATGTCTTTTCCATGGAATGGGGCTTTATCAAGTCACACCTATCTTCGAAGAAAGGTCTGGTCACCTCAACAAGCTGTCTTGGAGTTTCGGCTTTAGAACTTGGCATATGGCAACTCCTGCATCATCAAAAGTTGAGAATTGGGAATCTCCTCATATCGGCATTTCGTCAAATCACAACTAACCCAAGCAAAAGAGGGTTCATTCATGTCAACATGCTTTGATTCTAGAGCACATCGGCGTCGGCTTCAAATGTCCGAGGCGAAATGAAATTTCAATCGAGACCCGGGGTTCAAATCCAACTTCATCCCAAGATCAAAATTGACCTCATCAATAACATGCAATTCAGTCCGCGACTAAAGGATATCACCCCACCAGCTCAAAGCTTGTCCCAAACAGTCAACAACACATACATCCCCTCTCATCACCATGCATCCCCACAAAAATCTCCCCAGGGCTCATGTAGCATGCACAAAACTTGAATCAATAGGAAAAATCCTAAGTGATTGAAAATCATAAATCGTAATTTCCCTGCCAAAAGCTTAGGCCAAGTGCATCTTCGAAAGCAAATAAACGCATCATCTCATAATCATTTTTGGTTCTATGCATGCATCCGCCATCATGAATGCCATATATGCATCTTCCTCTTCACTAACAAATGCAGGAATTCAAACGTAATCCCCCTTTTCGGCAAGGATGATCTTCACCAAAGACGACCTCAAATGGATGAAAACAGTCCCCAACATCCACAAACATATGAAGACCGCCTCCAGTGTCTACAAATCGGTCAGGGACGCCAAGCTCTCCAATACAATTCGGTCAGGGACGCCAAGTTCTCCAATACAATTCGGTCAGAGACGCCAAGCTCTCAAATACAATCCGGTCAGAGACGCCAAGCTCTCCAATACAATCGTGTCAAGGACGCCAAGTTCTCCAATACAAATCGGTCAGAGACGCCAAGTTCTCAAAACGCAAATCGGTCAAGGACGCCAAGTCCTCCAATACAAATCGGTCAAGGACGCCAAGTCCTCCAATACAAATCGGTCAAGGACGCCAAGCTCTCCAATACAAATCGGTCAAGGACGCCAAGCTCTCCAATACAAATCGGTCAAGGACGCCAAGTTCTCAAAATGCAAATCGGTCAAAGATACCAAGGTCTCAAATACAGTACGGTCAGAGACGCCAAGTTCTCCAATACAAATCGGTCAGGGACGCCAAGTTCTCAAATACAAATCGGTCAGGGACGCCAAGTTCTCAAATACAATGCGGTTAGAGACACCAAGTTCTCAAAAGCAAGAAGTCCCAATGTGAAGACAAGCTCAAAAACCTCTACAAGTTTGACGATCACCGGCAAGATGCAGACTCAACCAAACTCCTCCTTCAGGTCAAAATGCCTCCAAAGACAGCAAATCGTCAGCAGAAACCGTCCCACGAACGGCAACCTAACAACTCTTCATCAACATCGGTAGTAGCCTCGGCTACAGTAAGCACGGCACAGGTATAAAAGCATATCTTAATCAACTACTTTTCTAAAAGAACATTATCATCAAATCTTAGAGCGACTTCCCAAAAAAACAGTCAAACCTCAAATCTTTGTCAAACCATCAAAGACCATCCCGGCTATTTTCGAACTACGACCAGGCTTGATTCCCTCTTAAGGATACGTAGGTAGCCTATCATTAGGTCCGGCCACTCGACCCGGCACGGTCATCCTTTCCTTCGGCGGCGGACGTAAAACCGATCCCTTCAAATGAAGTCCACTAGAGGACCATCTATCCTAAACCATCAAAGGAAATCATTTCAAATCAAGGTTCGAGGCACCTAAAACGCCATCATCGAGGTTCGAGGCACCTAAGACGCCATCATCAAGGTTCGAGGCACCTAAGACGCCATCATCAAGGTTCGAGGCACCTAAAATGCCATCATCGAGGTTCGAGGCACCTAAGACGCCATCATCAAGGTTCGAGGCACCTAAGACGCCATCGTCGAGGTTTGAGGTACCTAAGACGCCATCATCAAGGTTCGAGGCACCTAAGACGCTATCACACACAACACGAGGAAAGCAATCATCCCCTAATTCGACAAACCAAAATCAAAACCATAGGGCGACTTCCCCAAAATAGTCAAGTCATAGGGCGACTTCCCAAAAATAGTCAAACCATAGGGCAACTTCCCAAAAAATAGTCAAACCATAGGGCGACTTCCCAAAAATAGTCAAGCCAGTAGGGCGACTTCCCAAAATAGTCAAAACCGTAGGGCGACTTCCCCAAAATGGTCAAGTAATAGGGCGACTTCCCCAAAATAGTCAAGTCATAGGGCGACTTCCCAAAAATAGTCAAAACCGTAGGGCGACTTCCCAAAAATAGTCAAACCATAGGGCGACTTCCCAAAAATAGTCAAGTAATAGGGCGACTTCCCAAAAATAGTCAAACCATAGGGCGACTTCCCAAAAATAGTCAAACCATAGGGCGACTTCCCAAAAAATAGTCAAACCATAGGGCGACTTCCCAAAAATAGTCAAACCGTAGGGCGACTTCCCAAAAATAGTCAAAACCGTAGGACGACTTCCCAAAAATAGTCAAGTCATAGGGCGACTTCCCCAAAATAGTCAAGTCATAGGGCGACTTCCCAAAAATAGTCAAACCGTAGGGCGACTTCCCAAAAATAGTCAAACCGTAGGGCGACTTCCCAAAAATAGTCAAGTAAAAGGGTGACTTCCCAAAAATAGTCAAACCATAGGGCGACTTCCCAAAAATAGTCAGACCTTAGGGCGACTTCCCAAAAACAGTCAAAACCTTAGGGTGACTTCCCAAAAATAGTCAGATCTTAGGGCGACTTCCCAAAAATAGTCAGACCATAGGGTGACTTCCCAAAAATAGTCAAATCTTAGGATGACTTTCCTAAAACAGTAGGGTCGACGACTAAAGATAGTCGAAAGACCCGAACTACGGCCGGCTTGATTCCTCTTGGGATACGTAGGTAGCCTATCATTAGGTTCGGCCACCGGACCAAAATGGTCATTCCTATCCCCAGCAGAGCGGATATACAACCCTAGCCATCGACCGAAGAGGGTCATTTCTTATCCCAGCGAGTTTCTTTCGGCAATCGAGTGTAGAACTCGCTCGCCAGTTGACATCCTAAAACAGTCACTCCGGGGTCGACAACTAAAGATAGTCGAAAGACCCGAACTACGGCGGCTTGATTCCTCTTAAGGATACGTAGGTAGCCTATTAAATAGGTTCAGCCACTCGATCACTTGATCATCCTGCCAAAATATGGAGCCTTACTCTTTTCGACGACCCCGCTTCCTTCGAAAGCGCCGTCGCCGAGGGGCTACTGTAAGTGCTCCAATTTGAGCTTGTTAGCATTTTCGTTAGAAAATTAACGAAAGTTATAACATTACTAACATTCCTAACATTCCTAACTTTTCTAACAAAGTAAGGGTAAAATGGGCATTGCCATTTAAAGTTAAACCAAGAAAAGAATCTCAAAAAGCAAAAGAAATAAGAAAAATCCGAATTGGGCAAGTTGAAAAACATAAACTGCTGGATTTTTGAATTTTATTCTTCCTGTCCAAAGCACGAAGCGTAATTAATGAACAGTGCACGCTGTCAATCATATCCGCGCGGACATGTTTGTCAATTTCAGAGGGCTATAAATTGAACCCTCCTCTCTCAGTTTACACAACACAATTTGATCACAGCAACGAAACTCTGGCGAAATATAGGGAGAAAACAGTGGGAATTCACTTGAATTGCCACCATTTTCTCTTCAATCTTTCCCAAATCTCACTCACTCACAAACACTTCAAATCACTCTCATACATACTCTTATACATACACTAACTCAAGCTCAAATCACCCTTTAGGAGGAGGAATAGAGAGAAAACATAGAGGACTTCATTGTTATCTACTTGTTTTCTCTTTAACACACTCAAATCATCAACCCTAAACACTTTCAAATCCTAAACACATTCAAGCCTTTGAATCCATTCAAACACAAGACACAAGGAAGATAGGTATAACCTCCCTCTCCCTACACTAAGTCTCTCATTCATGCATGCATCTTTAAACTACAAAATGTAGTTATTTTATCTTCTTGTCTTAGATCCAAGAAGATCACCATGGAAGTTCATCTCCATGGATGATCTTCTACAAGGATCAACATTTTCTTCAATGTGTTCTTATTTACTTGCAAAGAAAACTCATTTTCAAAACCCTAAATACCATTTTCAAGCACCAAATCCCATTTTCAAAGGATAAAATTCCCCTTCCCAAGCAAATGAAGTGCTTAGTCCTAATGTACCCCAAGGATGGTTTGGTATAGTTGATTCACCACTAAAATGTCTAGTGATCACTAACCAAAACCTAGGGAAATGGGGACAAGCATGGATGCAAAAACCCCCTTTAAAATCATATTTTCTCTCTTGAGAAGTTGCTGTCCAGTAGCAATTTTCTCAGACCTCAGTCCATGGTCTAATTTTTTGGACATAGATAAACTTGGAATTTGGTGTTGACTACAAAATACTTTTTGTAGCCAACATCCAGATATTTCCATACATATTTTTACTTTATTTTTTGTGTGAGTAAAACTCCTTTTTTCAAATTTTCTTTTAAAGGTCAGTTCATCAGTCTCTGGAAATCCAGATTTCAGATCTGAGATTTCCAGAAGGTTTTGACCCCTCAAATCATCTCTAAAATGAAAAGTTCTTTTACAGAAACCTTTTTTAAGGTGTTTTGAACATTTTTCATTCCCGGACTTTTCCCAGATTCTGGAGTTTTCAAGCCCTAAAGTCCATTTCAAAGTCAAGGGTCAACTGCTTTTTTCATTCTGGCAGAAATGGTTTTCAACTTCCAAAAATCTTTTGAGTTCCAAATCTCAACCCAAAAATCACCCAAAAAATCATGGGATCAGTTTAAAGCCTTAAAAAGAGTTCCCAATTTTTACTTACCTCAGTTTCAACTTATTTTGGCCAAAACACACACACACACACACACATAACAAAGGATTTTGAATGTTTGGAAGACTCGTTTTGCGAGGCGCGTCGGGTGTACACTAACGTCCTTCCCGACGCGTAACATGACCTCCGAACCTAAATCTCTGATCTCGGGCTTTTTTCAAAGTTTTGGCCCTTAAAACAAAAATGGCGTGGCGACTCCGTTTTGATTTTCACAAAAAAAATCGGGTACATCACACATGTCAATTAAAATTCAAGTTTAACGACCACGAGCGCTGCCGTTACCGCTACCACCACCATGTATAAACCTATTAAGATATTAATTAAAAAACAATATATCAATATATATAAAAATAAAAAGACAATAATAAAATGTAAACATTATATATATGATATTTGCAATTAAATAATACTTACTGGCCACTGGGAGAGATAGGAATTTCCATTTTTCCTTCCTCATCAATATTTGTGTCCAAAATAACCCGCCCGGATGGTTCACTAACAGGAATATTATCTTTTCTGCTTTAGATATGCAAATGGGCAATAAAGTACTCATTAGCAAAAGAAATACGACAACACAATAGAAATTCAAATACTAATATCTACTTTAAAAATTGACAGCGCTTAAGTATAGTTTTCCCACATTCTCAGTCAGAAGGATAGAAAAAAGGATTCTGATCTCTGATAAGACTTTTTACCGGGTCAAAATGGAGGTTAGAATGACAATGGTTTTAAGAGGCCACATAAAGCTAAGAGGGTGTTTCCAAGTACTCTAAACTTACATCTCAAGTAGAAGATGCATAATAGTTTTCCTATGTTACGTTCCCTACGAAACATGACAGTCCCAAATGAATGTGAGTGATACTAATATGTATGTAGTCATGTAGATATACTACGTGAAATGAACCAACTAACATTTTGGGGAAAGCTCAGTCTCGTATCACAAATTGATTTTCCAAAAAAAGTTGAGATATTAAATTATCAAACTGAAATTACTTTTGATATAATGATTGTTTGGTTAGCATATACATGCACTTAGATGCACACGCACATGCAAACACGTGAAGGTTAGCCAAGATGAAGTAGGAAAAAAAACTACTGGAGAAGCAATGGGTTTTTGTTCTTCAATATATTAAGGAACATAGATATGACCCACTTCATAGTTTTTAATATCACGATACACATTGAAGTAGTAAATGAGCTAGGCTAATCCTAAAGGGCACTTTGAAGTTTAAAAAAATAAGTAACAGGTGAGATATTAATGCCTGCGAAAATTGCAATGAGCATACCAACTGAAGTATGAAGCAGAGGAAAAATGCAACAACATAGAGAATAAATTTGAAATAACTAGCGGATTCCTCATTAATTAGACAGAAATGTTGTCATCATCCCCGTTAGCCGACAAAATTGAGAACGATTGTTAGAAAAATATTGTTGTCGGATTCCCTCCTAATTTTGACCTCAGGACACGTGGAGTGCGATTATGTAGTGGTCTCCCTCTTTTCTCCTTATTTGTAAATAGTTTGAGCATTGCTTGTTTGTTCTTACTCCATCGGAGTGTTCAGTTCTAAAAAAATTGTCAGAAAATGTGTTATCAACTGTCCACTACTTAAATACACAAAGGGAAGAAATAGTCAACTTCCTTGAAAAAACTGAACATGGAGACTCATTTTTTGGACTGGGGAAATGGATAACAGATTTTACAAAGAAAGAAGCATCATATATTCATATCTACTGCAAAAAAAAAAAAAATTAATCATTTTCCCAATCAGATGCAAAATATTGTTGCATTATTTATAGAGAACCTCTCTTCTGTAAGATTTGATAGAAAAAATCTTAGTTATTAGTATATCTACTTGCTTAACATCTAATTTCAATATGTTTAAGTTATAGACTTCTAAAGATAAATTGCCTCCTATGAGTCCTACGTGATTTTTTTCCTACTGTAAGCATCTCATCAGCATATTTCCTGCACACAAGACAACTGAAGTATTTTGAGATGTGCTTTACAGTTTCGTTGATAGCAATAATTCATACAAACATTTACCCAGTAGTATTAAATACTAGAAAGATGGAACATTTGACGATCTGAAGACAATGGAATCAACAGGACGAAGGTTGGATATGATTACACAAGGTTCTTGTAACGCAGTCCAATACAATTTATATAGCAGGTCCTGGAAACATCAATCAATAAACTCTTGTTGGATCAGACGAACAAAACCACAATTGCAAGGCTTACCGATAATTCCCTTATGTATAATAAGCTAAGTGCATAAGCATAATGGTACACGTCAAGTTTGGAATTCTAAGAGAAGTAAATGAAGATCAGAAAGCAAGGTATTAACAAAAAAAAAATGAGCATGTTTAAATATTTGTTGAGCTTAAACAAGTATTTTATGATAATTTTTGACAACTAATAGAACACATGTGATTAAAACCATCATATTATTTGGATCAGACGTCAAAGAATGTAAAATGGTGTACCTTGTTGTTTGTTGTAACACAACTCTTCGGAGATGGAAGTGCTGAATCTGAAGGCGGGATGTTTCGTTCTCTCAAGATATCATTGATGTTCAGAGTCAACTAGTTGTTGAAAGAAAGAGTCAAGCTGTTATGTTAGTAAAAAATAGGCAAGAGTATAAACTTCATAAAGAAGACAACCTGGAATTTAAATGAGAATGAAGACTTTTAGCATGAAAGAAGCTGCATGGTGCAATGCAAAAATATTTAAATGAAATGACCTGATAGGAGAACTCAATAATCAAAGAAGTAAAAACCAGTTCTTAGGACTTAATAAATGACTCACCCCATTGTACTTGGATTTACTTTGTTCCTCTAAACAACTTGACATAATCTTGTCAAATGTCTTGATTGGATCTTGTGAAATGTCTTGATTGGATCCTCTATATGGACACCCCCATATAGAGGATTTTTTTTTTAGAAAATGACCACTCATTTGGAATGGAAGAGTATATTGCACCGTATTTGGACACCATTTTAAGGAAATTACAGAAGTTGAGTCTTAAGTACATTTAATAGCACATAATGACAAATACCCTTAATGCGATAGTAACATCTTTACTTTTATCTACAACAAATATGCAGTAAACTGGCAATAATCGATTCAAATTAACATGTTTGCCAGTAACAAAATACGAAATGCAGAACAATTTGAAGTCCTGTTTGTCATCTAAGAAAATTTCAGCAATCAAGTAATGATAAAATTCAACAAGTAACAATGCAATAGCACATTTACAGACAAGTAAAAGGATTAGTAGTACCTTCAAACTTCTGCATTTCATTTTCCTTTGGTGATTTTTTATCAGAAGCAGCAGCAGACATATCCAATCGCCTATATGTGACACTAATGAGAGAGAGAGAGAGAGAAAGCGAGTGTGAGAGAGAGAAAGTGATTGAGAGAAGAAAGCGAGAGAGAGAGATTCCTTACCGGCGACGGCGAGAACGGCTAACGGCGAGGATCGGCGACGGCGTTGTTCAGAGGTAGCTAGGGTTCTGCGTTCGTTTATAAAAATTGTTTGTGAATTGTAAATTACTGAAGCGTAAACAGGCAATTTATAGGGCTTCGTTACCGACGGTACATAGTCCGTCGGTAATACCGACGGACTTTAATCAATTACCGACGGACAAAATGAAAATTTTTAAAAAAAAATCGCGGCAAATGAAATTTAATTTCCGTCGGTAAATTAGATTTTTCCGTCGGTATTACCGACAGACTTAGTCCGTCGGTAAAATTCCGTTGGTAAATGCACTGTTTCTAGTAGTGTAACCCTTTAAAGGCTTCTTCAGTTGTTATCCCGAGATCATCAAATATTCGCTGCTTGCGGGGTGGAAACCAACCACGATTCTGGACATCACTTTCTTCATGGGAGTCTTTTTCAATCTTCCCTTCGTCAATGAGTTCTTGGATGATCACCCTCAACTGTTTGCAGTCATGAGTGGCATGGCCAGGATACTGATGATAGTGGCAGTACTTGCTTGTGTCCAGCTTTGGGTTGCGATGAAGAGGATTATAATTGACCAATGGCTGAACCAGTCCTCCGCTTACCAAGACCTTGAGGAATTTATCCATAGGCATCCCCACATTTCCCCAATACTGCTTTATCTCTTTCATCTGAACCACTTTTGGGGGTGACTTGGGTATTGGCGCCCCTTGCTGAACGGGATTCACGGCAGGAATGAAAGACATTTGATTAACGGTTACGTATGAGGATGGCCCTGAACGCTGATCTTGCGTAGACAATGAGTTGAAGCCATAAGGTGAACCTATTGATAGTTGAGGAAAACTTCCTTGAAGAGGAGTTTGGTCAGCTGGGAACGGCAGCAATCCTTTCTGGTTGAAATGGTTGTCCACATAATGACATGATCCTTGGGAATCTTGCTGATACTGACTCTGCAACCCAAACTGTCTAGGAGATCCAGAAGTGTTGGGGATCAGTTGTCCATCCGAAATCTGAGCTGGGTTAACTTGAAGCGCCGGAGGAAGAATCTTATCTTGTTCAATCCCATTTATCCCTTTCATCACATTTCCAATCCCATGCTCAACGCTACTAGCTCTAATGATCTCCTCGTAGGATCCATCTTCGTGACGAATTATTGTGATCCCTCGGACACGAATGGCTTCCAAAAACCTAGCGTGCGTTTCCTCTTCTCGGGCTTTAGCAATTTGGGCAAGCAACTGGGCTTTGCATTCACAAACCATGGCAGCCTCAAGAGCAGCTCGCAACTCTACAACCGACAAATCATTCATATCCAGCTGACCCGAAGTAAAAGGACTTCCAGGCTGAGCGGATGACATATCCTTTGCACCAGACATCTCAGATATCAGAACAGATGAGAACTTCGCAAGAAGTGCAACTACTTCGGAGACAAGAATCAACGGAACACTGGAAGCCGCAGCACGCACCCAACTCGTCGCAGCTACAGAGGGTGGATATGGATTGAGAAGTTAGTGAAGGAAGAAGACTTTGAGGAAGTACGGGGGAGGGAAAGGAAAATAAGGACGAACTCGTGCAAACAATTTATTTATGTTCAGATATAAATAGGTATTTTAAGTCTTAAACAAGGTTGGAAAAGGATAGGCCTTTATTTACGCAATCTACACCTCGAGGAAACCTAGGGACGCAACATTCAAATTACACCAAATGCCTTGCATTGAAATTAATAATAGGTAATGATACCTAAACAAGACCTAAACACGATGTGAGACGGACGAGTGGTCCAAATTTCTGGGGAAATTTGGGCAGCATAACGGGTATTCTCGAAGAATTTCAAAGAAAAATCCGCCATGACCTCTCGTCAGTGCACGGTGACAATGCGACATGATCTCTCGTTAGAACACGTCATGAGAGGGACATGTCCTCACGTGAAACCATGTTGCATTGGCAGCATGCCCACAAGTGCAAGGTTTTAGGAAAGGTATGAAGGCCTATTGTAAATTTCAAAAACAATTCATTTTAGTGTGATTAAAATGTTGTATCCAAAAACCAATCATGGATAAGCTTTAAGTGTGGCGCCACCTATGGTGCGCTAGGGGGATAGGTTTGATATTAGGCGCTCAAGCGTAGGCGAATTTCATGGTCGTCCGCGATGCCGTCAATCGCACCCGAGGGTTCTAGATCTATGTAGAGTAGTGTGCGGATGACTATGTTCTTTTATTTATGAAAAATAATTTTTTTTTTATTTTTTTGAAAAGGGAAAAACAAACGGAAAAGAAACACACACACACACACACACTCTACAGAACAACAAAAGGCATAACAATCAATTGCGCAATTTGATTCAAGGGACTGCCCTCAAACCAGCATCTGAAAATTGTTCAGTGACCCATCTTGTCGCGTGACACAGGACAGCATGGTACAATCCTGTCGCACGACCTGAGGAGTCAATGAACCTGTACCTATGAATTGAATCCAGCCCCTGCCTCCTCATAGCAAGGAACAAAGCATAATAACAGAATATAGAGATATAGCCACATGAAGCACACAGGTCTCACAATGCAATAAAATGCATGTACCACATAAGGTTATCAATGATGCACACAAAATGAATACATTGGATGTTTAAGTGAATGAAAGCATGACTGTAGCGATGCGTAGTTATTTTTTTTAACATCTTTTTTTTTGAGTCGCCACCTATATTATTGTTTGGAAAACATAGAAAAACCATTTTTTTGAAAGAGATTTGGGTTCGGGGCTTTGGTTATGGAATGGGAAGGTCAGGGAGCACCCATTCCACCCAATCCGGAGATCGGTCTTGCTAAAGAAAAGAGAGGTTTTCAAAAAAAAGGAAGAAGATTTCAAATAAAACAAATAAAGATCCATTTAACGGGGTTAAACGGAATGTAGGATCAATTGCTTCGAGACCGTCCCCATGATTTGGGGAGGCTCTAGGCCGACCCTAGATTCTATGGATTTATATCACTCTAACAATCAATTAGAAAGGGATTTAGGGTTTACCTTGCGTGAGGTGATTTGGGCAGAGTTTCGACTCAAGTTTAGAATTGAATCTTGATGTGGACAGAGCTTCGCCCCAGTCCTTGACTTGGATCTTGATGTTTGTTTCAATAAGGTTGACAAATAAACTTTGGGGTGATTATAGGGTGATTTTACAGGAATCTTTCAGGGAAAGAAACCAGTAAAATGTGTGTGAATTGTGGAATTCTTCGACCTCTTGAACCTTGGAAGTCACCAAGTATTTATAGGTGTTGGAGAGGTGTTAAAGATGAGATCAAACACTTCAAGAAGGTTCCAGACTCCCAAAATCATTGGTTGGCCGAATGGATAAAGCTTTATCCCGAAAAGAGATTGAAATTGATGAGGAAACTATCATCTGTATGTTGCAGAGGGACAATATCTCGCGCGAGACACGCCATTCCGCGCGAGATATCATTGTCTTTGGACAGTTATGTCCTTTCCCCGTTATCTCGTATGCAGTTTAGTCTCAAACTAACGGTGGTTAGTCAAAACTTAACGAAACATGACGAAATGGTGGATTTCTACTTCTTGACTCAAAGCGAGACTTAGAGTGGTATAAATTTGATCCGATGTGTTCAGAATGGGGTGTCTACAGAGCCCCTCATCGACAAGTCTTATGAAAGAAGTCATGTCGATGATAGAAAAGACATCATTCTGAACATCGGGATGGTCGGGCCGCACGGCTTCCTACGTATCTCTATCGGAGAATCAAACCATAACGTAGTTCGACTCCAAAACACGAAAAGGCTGCTTTAGGTATTTTGAAAATTATTTTGAAAATTGAGGAGATTTTATTTTGAAAAGGTAAATTCATACTGAGGAATCAAATCAAGACCCAATTCTGAATATACCTGTCTTTCTGAAGATTCGCCTGTCCGGGCTCCGAACCTGCAGGAAATATGTTAGAAAACAAAGGCTCATCCTTTGAGTCCTGTCAATTTTGTGACGATTCGCCTTTCTGGGTTCCGAATCGGGTTTTTTTGTTGTTGAGGATGACGATCCACCTGTTTGGGCGTTGAATCGGGCTTTAGTTTTGACGATCCACCTGTTTGGGTGTTGGATCGGGCTTTTGCTGATGACGATCCACCTATCTGGGCATTGGACCGGGCTTTTGTGATGACGATCCACCTGTCTGGGCATTGGACCGAGCTTTTCTGTTGACGATCCACCTGTCTGGGCGTTGGACCGGGCTTTTAATTTGATGATTCACCTTTCTGGGTTCTGAATCATGCGAAATGAGTTGATCTCTGGATCAATCATTTTTCGGGCGACTGGTGATGTACCGGGCGATCGTACGGGTGTCACGTTCGGCTCGTTCCGTGACTTGCGGTGCCGATTTTTCCACGTTTCCTTGCTAGTGTATCATTTCCAAGGGTAAACGTGTCAAAATTTTGAATTTTGACGTTGCGTAGAGGCTTATTGTCAGGGACAATTTTGTCAAATTCCAGAAGGTATATCTCGCGAGAGATAAGGTATACCGTGCGAGACTTGTACTGTCGAGGCAATATAAAACAGCAGCTGTTGTTTTAATTTGAAAACATCCTTTTCAAATTCCCTCCCTAGCTTGAGCCAAGGCGATTTTCTCTGCAAATTTTCGTGGACTGCTCATTGATTCCTCTCTCTAAACATCTCTCAATCTTTCCTCTCTCCACAATCAATGGCTCAAGAGCGAAAGAATCCGATTTTGGGAAGTTATTTGCTTGGGAAGGATTATCCCCGCGACGACCTTACATTCGATAGGGACGCGCATATCTCCACCGCTGTTCGGGAGGGTTTGGTAAGAGTTTCTCTCTCACTTCTTGTCTCTTATATTGCATTGAGTTTGAACCCACCTCTTCTTGAATTCAAATTCCATCAATGGCCATTTTTTCTTGTTTTTGTCTAGAACTAGGTTCCCTCTTGCATGCTTCGTTTTTTCATTGGATTTGTTGAATGATTGTCGTTGCAATGTGTGCGTATGAGTCTCCTACATATCATGGATTGTAGGAGGGGTTGATTCGGGTCATCAATGGCATCCTTGGGCAAGCTTTTCTCGTATGCATGCCAAGTGTTCGATGAAATGCCTCAATGAAAATTTTCTTCTATTTCATTGAACTTTTGCCATAGAACGATTTCTAATACTGCCCCTTTTGCTCCTTCCCTGTTTTGCAGTCGTATAGGCCGACGAAGAATTACCGTGGGAGCCCAAAACTGGCTAGGGCTGTGTGGGACAAGATCAAGGATCTTGATGGTGTTTAAGATAGGGTGGCCCAAATGGGGCTTCTGACTTTTGTTGAAAATCTTCAGGGGATGAGACGGAATCCCCAAGTCCTTCAGGCGATCAGGGAAAGGTGGTGGGATACTACCCATACCGTTCATTTGCGCTTCGGGGAAGCAACCATGACTCCGACGGACTTCCTTGCTATTACTGGGCTAGAGTTCACCGGCGAGCCCCTTCCGAAGACTGCGGGTTATAAGCCTGCGAGCCCCACCGTGTTGAGGCAGTTGATTGGTTTCTCCCCTAACAAGGTTAAGGGGTTTGCTGCTGAGCTAACACCCCTCCGACGTCAGATTGAGGATTATGCTGAGAAGCCGAATGCAGTTACTGATCGGTTGGTGTGGGGTGCCCTTTGGTACATTCTTTCAGAGGCCTTAAATGAATTGCTAGGGATTCCCCTTGATACTCGCTATGGGTTGGTTCACCGCAGGTGGGTAGATTGTTCTTCTTTTCCTGGGCGATTCAGCGGAGATTCAGATGATGATGCCTTTCATGCCTACAAACGAAACTTTCTGGCCCTTTCTCTTTTCGGGGATGTTTTGTTCACATGCAGGGATGGCTTGGTTGACTCCCAATTGGTGGAAATTGTTCTGCAAGCTAGAAAACGTTCTAGGAACATTATCCCGCTTATTTTGGGCGAAACCCTGCATGGTCTTGATGAGCTGCATAAGACTGGTGCCATGACTCAAGGGAGTCCTCTTTTGTTGACTATTTGGCTTAGGGAGCATCTCAAGTTGGTAGGTCCCCCATTGGAAATTCCCCTTTCACCTATCATAAGCGAAAGTTGTTGATCAAGGATCTCTCGACGGATGAGTGGGCTGAGTTGATTGCTAAGACGGTAACTGCTAATATCCTTTGGTGTCCACCTTATTGGAGATTGAACAAGTACGTTGCCAATACCAAGGGTTTTGACAGGGTTGTTCTTCCGGGTTTGCGAGATTCCTCCTTTTATTTTCCCAAATGGGTGCTCCGTCAGTTTGGTCAGCAGCAAGACACTTATCTTTTCGAAGGGGTCTCTCGTGATGTGTCTTATATTGGTGTAGAGTTTGCGCAGGTGCTAGCTCAAGCATGGGGTGAAGGAACTAGTCGGGACCGCTGGTCAAACCTTCGGAATTTTAATGCAAGCATCTTCTTATCCGACAAGTATTTGGATTGGTTTCTTCATACTGGCTACCCTAGTGTGGAAAAGATTGATGATCTGAGGCTTCCACTGTTAGGGGATTCTTTTGTAGCTAGCAGTATTTTGCGAAGGAGCGAGGCTCAGTCTGATCCTGCTAATGTACGAACCGATCCAACCCAGGATTTTCTTGACGGGAATTGGTATGAGAGGCGAGGCAAAGGGATGCCTGAAAATACGCAAGCTTTGGATAGGCCCAATTTCTTCAAGAGGCTTTCAGAGTCTGTCTTTGATCGTCTCGAGGGACGCTCTGCTTCGTAGGGTCCAAAGCGCAAGAAGGATCGCGAAGACGGTGGTGATCATGTCCGCCGGCCTACCAAGTCAATGAAAGGCTAGATCTTAAGGAGTACCAAGAGATTGCTTTGATAGATCAATGGTTTTATTTTGTTAGTATTTTTTTTCAAGTTTGTTAGCTTAGCAAATTAGTCGTTGTGGTTAGGATTTCCCTTTTGTCGTTAATAAAATGCATTCGATTAATAAAAGGACAAAAGTAGATTTATTTATTTGATCAGACCGAACCCGGAAGCTGCCTACGTTCCTTTTTTACAGCAATTAAATAAGAGGCTCAGGTCTGACGTAGTTCATTTTTGAGAGAAAAAGGATAAAATACGGCTTCAGGCCGAGGGGTAATCTCGCGCGATACAAGGCCCCCCCCTTTTTTTTTATGCACACCCTTTCTTTTGCCTAGACTGCCCTTTTTGGGTTTTCAATCTAGCGGGCTTCTTTTCTTGTGCAAGCTCTAATTTTTGCCTAAGCCGTCCCCTTCGGGATTTTCAACCTAGCGAGCAATTTTCTGTTAAGGGGCCAAGTCACGCGAAGTATTTCTTGAGCTTGTCCATGTTGACCGACTTTGGTAGTTGATCTCCGTCTAAATCCACCAGCTAAAGGGCTCCCCCAGAGAATATCTTCTTTACGATGTAGGGTCCTATCCATCTTGGTCCCCATTTGCCTAGCGGGTTGAAAGGTCCAGGACGATGCTCACGAAGAACCAGGTCGCCTACTCTGATGTTCCTTGTCTTGACCTTTTTGTTGAAAGCCCTTGCCATTCTTCTTTGGTAAGCTTGGGTATGCTCGGCTGCTTTCAGCCTCCTTTCGTCTAGCAGGGCTAACTCCTCGTATCTACTTTCTAGCCAGTCGACTTCGTTCACCTGGTTTTCTAGGAGAACCCATAGTGATGGTATTTCTAATTCTATTGGTAGGACAGCCTCCATTCCGAATGTGAGGGCATAGGGAGTCTCTCCTGTAGCTGTTCGGACTGAAGTGCGGTATCCCCACAGTGCGAAAGGTAACTTGTCGGGCCAGTCTTTCCCAGTGACTGCCATTTTTCTAATAATGGTTTCGATTGTCTTGTTTGCGGCTTCAACTTCTCCATTCGTTTGAGGCCTATAAGGAGATGACTTGTGCCTTGTGATTTTGTACTCGGTTAGGAGGCGATCAATTTCCTTCTCGATGCGCGACCCATTATCGGATATCATCTCTTGCGGGACCCCATATCGGCAGATGATGTTGTGCTTGATGAATTCTGCAACCTTTCTGGCATTGAAAATCTTGTAGGAGGCGGCCTCGACCCATTTAGTGAAATAGTCGATGGCTACTAGAATGAAACAGTGTCCATTGGCTCCTATGGGTGTGACCTTTCCAATCACGTCTATCCCCCAGGTCGAGAACGACCAAGGAGAAGTCATAGGGTACAGCAGGGAAGGCGGTGCATGCTGAAGATTGGCGTGTATCTGACACTTATGGCATTTCTTGACCATTTTGGTGCAATCGGCTTCCATGGTTAGCCAAAAGTACCCTTGTCTGATGATTTTTTTGGCAAGCAGGTTTCCGCTCATGTGGGTTCCACATATGCCTTGATGAACATGGTCCATTATTTCTCGGGCCTCTTCTTCGGTGGCACAAAGGAGGTTTCCTTGGGAATGCTTCTTGAATAGACGGCCAGCTATGATGGAGTAATTAGCGGCTAACCTCTTAAGGGCGATCTGAGTCTTCTGATCTGTCTCAGGTGGGATGGTTCCATCTAGGATGAAATGCCAAATATCATGGTACCATGGTTTTTCTTCGGAGTTCTCAACAATGGCACATACGGATAACCATTTGTCTTTGCAGTCATGGAGATCTATAACGGCGCAGTAGGCAGGAGTTGAATGCCGTGTTATTTTGAAGGGTTTGACTGCCTTTCCTTTAGGGATTTCGACCAAGGAGGCGAGTGTGGCCAATGCGTCAGCAAACCGATTTTTATCTCTAGGAAGATAGTGGAATGAGACATCCTGAATTGTTGCGCCAGCTCTTAGAGGTGGGCACTGTATCTTTGAAGGGTTGGATCTTGGATCCCCACTTCTTCAGTGTCTGATTGATGGTTAACTAGGAGTCCCCAAATACCTCGAGTTCAGTCACGTTGCGTTCTAGGGCTGCCTCAAGCCCCGCTATGCAAGCTTCATATTCTACGGTGTTGTTGGTGGCGTCAATGTCAAGACGTATTGCCAGTGGGGTATAGATGTCGTCAGGGTCTACCAACAACATTCCGATGCCGAACCCTCTCTTGTTGGCTGAGCCATCGAAAAATAATTGCCACTTATTTTCTTCTTCTTCTATACTCATGATGTCTTCATCAGGGAATCGCGGGTCTTCCCCCTTCACTTCATCACAAGGAAATTCGGCCAATTGATCTGCGAATACACTCCCCCTGACGGATTTCTGAGTGACGTAAGTGATATCATATCCCGCGAGCATGAAGTACCATTTGGCCAATCTCGAAGACAAATTTGATTTGTCTAGGATGTATTTCAACGGATCCATTCTTGCAATGAGACGAACCGGGAAAGCTTCCATATAGTGTTTTAGCCTTTGTGAAACCCAAACAAGAGCAGTGCAGGACTTGTCGAGTGGAGAGTAGTTGATTTCGCTACCTTGGAATCTGCGGATGACAAAGTAGATGGCATTCTCTGTATGTGAGGTAGGTTGTTCTTGAGCGAGCATAGCCCCTAGCGCATTGTCAGTAACCGTGAGGTACAGCTTCAAGGGCTTCTCCTTGTGTGGTGGAGCCAGGATGGGTGGGGAAGTTAAGTAATGCTTAACTTCCTCGGATGCTTCTTGACATTCTTCGGTCCACTCTTGAGGTGCATTTTTCTTTAGTAGCTTGAAGATGGGATCGCACATGGTGGTCAGTTGATTGATGAATCGACTGATGTATTGGAGTCTGCCCATGAATCCCTTTACTTCTTTCTGTGTTCTGGGTGGAGGCATGTCTGTGATGGCTTTTATCTTGGCGGGGTCTGCTTCTATGCCATGCTCAGTGACCATGTACCCTTAGACTTTCCCTTTGACCACTCCGAATGAGCACTTGGCGGGGTTGAGTCTCATCTTGTGCTGTCTCAGTCAATCGAAGAATTTTCTGAGATCTCTGAAGTGCTGGCAATCTATCCCCTTTGAGTGGACAATCATGTCATACACATATACCTCTATTTCTTTGTGGATCATGTCATAGAATAGTGTCGTGACTGCCCTTTGATAAGTAGCCCCAGCGTTCTTGAGGCCAAATGGCATGACCGTGTAACAGAATGTCCCCCAAGGTGTGGTGAATGCTGTTTTGTGCTGATCCTCCTCTGCCATGAGGATTTGGTTATACCCTGCGAAGCCATCGACGAATGAGCGAACTTCGTATGCGGCTGTGGCGTCGACCAACATATCTATGTTTGGTAGCGGGAAGTCATCTTTAGGGGATGCCTTGTTCAAGTCTCTGAAATCGACACAAACTCGTATCTTCCCATTTGACTTGGCTACTTGCACCGTGTTTGCCAGCCATTCCGGATATTCGATCACTTTGATAAACCCTACGTTCAGGAGTTTCATGATTTCCTCTTTTACTTGCATTGACCATTCCGGCTTGATTCTGCGTAGTTTCTGTTTGACTGGCTTGGCGTTGGGTAGCAGCGGTATCTTGTGCTCTACAATTGACTGATTCAACCCAGGCATATCTTTGTAGGACCAAGCAAAGACGTCGACATATTCTCTGAGGAGCTGCGTCAAGGTCTCTCTGTCTTCCCTCTTGAAGAAGATGCCAATCTTTATTTCTCTGGGGTCTTCTGTCATCCCAAGATTAACCGTTTGCATTTCCTCATCGTCAACAGGGCCATTCTTTCCACCTCGACCTACTTGCTTAGCTAATTCTTTTAAGATTTGTTCGTTTTCTTGATCTATCTCATCGTATGATTCATTATTAACGTGTTCGTTATATTGATTGTTATTAGTTAATTCATCATTCACGATGTTAACAATCTCAGGGTACTCGTAAAGATCAAAGTTTTCATTAAGGAAGTAAGGGAATACATGTGCAGCCACCGCCTCGATTTCCTCTTGAGTGAGTTCATCAGAGGTGGAGCCTGCTTCTAATGTGAAAGTTACAGGGCCTATCTTTCTGCGGGGATGGGGAGTGCAACCAAGCTCTTTGATCATGAAGTCTTCATCAACAACTGGTCCTCCGGTGACGTGCCAGTTTAGAATTAGCTCATCACATTTCTTTATTAGCCTTGTGTAATCAATAGTGGGAGCGTCCCCCTTGGAGATTGCATGGATCTGGCTGTCTTCTAACCGACACAGGTCTTCAAATTGTCGCAGCATGTCTTCTCCCAACACAAAGTCCCATTCGCTTGTCAATTCTGCCTTCGTGCCCCACAAATCTTTAGGGATTAGTGAGACGGACTCTGTTTCATCTGGTGAAGCATCGCAGTCGCTGAAGATTTCAAAACCCGGTTGGCGCTTTCCCTTATCGTCAGTCCATGGTTCTGAAAATATAAAGTAGGGAATGCTTTCCCCTTCTCGGACGAAGTAGCCATTGAGTGTCTTTCGATATGGCTCGAGGTTGTATTTCTTGGCCTTTGGGTTATTGTAGCTTTTGTATGCGATTCCTTCCCACTTGATTTGAGTGAAGTTCCACTCTTCTTCGTCATCCCCATCGTGGATGGAAATGATGTATCCTAGGCCATGCTTTGTGTGAGGTGGGGGAACCGGTGGTGGTTCCGTTATCCCTTGTAAGTGTTTTCCAAGCCCCAAGCCAGGGAAGTATCCTTTTGCTTGCATCATTCTCCAAATAGGAAGGTTTCCAGAAAACCGAAGTGCCTTGGAGTAATCGTTTTCGTTGCAAGTTTCTATGACATTCACAGTGCTTTCTTTCTCGATCTCAAATCCACTGAATAAGAAATCGGAAGTGCTATGTTGCACCTCGAGGATAGAGCTAGCGGTAATCATCTCTCCGTGTATGGTGACTATTGTATTGTTGTGTCTGAACTTGATACATTGGTGTAGGGAGGAGGGCACACCCCCTATTTCGTGTAGCCAAAGGCGGCCGAGCAGCAAGTTGAAGGATGTCGGGATGTCGATGACTTGAAATTAGATGCTCATTGTGACTTGCCCCATTTCTACAGGTATCACAACTGACCCCAAAGCGGTTCTAGCAGTACAATCGTACCCCCCCTTACAGTATGCCCGGATGGCTTAAGGTCTTTGTGGGTGAGGCCTAATGATGATAAGGCTTTCTTTGGAAGGACATTGATTGCAGAACCATTGTCGACCAAAATGTGTGGCATTCGGTATCCATTCACCTTAAAAGTTATGTAGAGGGCCTCATGATGATTGTTCCCATAGGATGGGAGGTCCAAGTCAGTAAAAGTGATGACGTTGCCAAATTGTACTTGGCCAATCATTTGAGTAAGCTCTTCGGGTGTTGCTTCCGAGGAAATGGTCATTTGAGCCAATGCCTTTTTCAACATCTCACGGTGCTTGTGAGATGATCCTATGAGGTCCCAAACTGAGATGTTTGCTTGTGTCTTCTTCAACTGAGTTAAGAGAGGGTCTTCTGGTTCGTTTGATGATGAAGCTTTTGTTTGTTTAGGAGGATTTTCATCCCTTGGATCCTTGTTGATGATCACACGACCGGATCGTGTGAGGAGATTAACTGCTTTAGACCCCTTTTTCCTTTTGTTCTAAGATTTCTTCCCAAGACATCATATAACAGAAAGAAGATTAATTAAATTCAAGAGGGCTCTCGTCCATAGTTATGGCTAGACGAGTAGGATCCTCGAAGCTACTTCCTATCTCTATCAAATTGACCTCATTGTTTGGCAAAGGATTAGTAACAACATTAGGTAACCCTATCTCTTTATCATCAAACAAATCTTGGATGACGTCTTTCAAGTGGAAGCAGGAGTTGGTGTCGTGACCGGTGAAGTTGTGGTACTTGCAGAAGAGATGATGAGCATGGTTGGCAGGAAGATCTTTCTTTGGAGGTCCACCTTCTCTTGATTTGATTTTCCCGTTCTTGATAAGCACCTCGAAGAGTTCTTCTTGAGTGATTCCTTCAAGCTTGTCATAATGTCTATCCTTCTTCTTCTTTTGTGGTGGAGGTACCGCAGAGTACTTACCATTTCCGGGATGATTGAAGACAATAGCATTGACGGAGGTGTCTTTGGGGTTGGAAGATGAAGATGAGCTCTTGTTGTAACGAAATCCACTTTCTTTCTTGGCTTCCCTTTTCTGTTTGATGAGGTCATCCAACCGTATGCCCGACTTGTGAAGTTCGGCGAAGCTAGGAAAATAGTTGCCGGCTAGCTTGTCTTGATACTCCTCCCTAAGACATTGTATGAGGATGTGGATTTGTTCGTCTAAGCTGGGCCTATCGACGATTTCAGTATGTTTGGTCCTCCACCTTTTGACAAAATCTGTGAAGGATTCATTCGGAAGCTGCTTGGTTTGTTCAAGATCCCTTCTAGTGGTACGGTAAGTGGAGTTATCCTCATATTGCTTTTGGAAAGTACAACTAGCGAGTGGCCAGTCGAGTCTTGTAGAGAGTGGGAGGGTCATGTACCAATCCCTAGCGGCACCATCAAGAGTTTGTGGGAAGCATTGGGCTAACAGGTTGTCATCAACACCCATAGGTAACATGGCCCAAGAGTAAGTCTCCAAATGTGATTTGGGACAGGTGGTACCATTGAATTTTGCAATGTCGGGTGTTTTGTACTTTCTAGGAAGCTTGGACATGGATTAACGAAGGGTGTCATAATCAATAGAGAGCGAGGCTCCCTTACTTACATCGAGGGATGCAAGTTTCTTTTCTAACATGGCCATGGTAAGGGGTTCGTTCTTGCTTTCCCCTTTGCTTTCCTTCTTGGATGTGTAGCTCTCGTTGTCAGATGAGGAAGATGACGAGCTAGACTCGTACTTCTTTTTCTTGCTTTTGTTTTGGCGGCGACCCTTGGCCCTTTTGGTGTATAACTCCTCTTCTCTAGAGGAAGAATCATTTTTCTTTTTCTTTTCTTTGTTGGCTAATGCTGCCCTAAGTTCTTGAATTTCTTCCACGAGAGTGTGGATTTGGGAAGCTTGCACTTCTAGGCGATCGTTGGCTTCTTCCAGAAGTTTGTGGTTGTTTTCGGACAAAGTTTCATTACCCGGAATGTTGTCGATGTCGGACATTGTGTTGGGAGTCTTGAAGTTGAGTAGCTTCGGAAAACTGACAGAAGAGATGCATAGACGATATCAGGATCAAATCTAACCCCAACAAGTCGGAAGCAGACTTAAATGACTCAGGCTCAGTTTCAGCAAACAGAGACATTATTCCGCGCGAGATATGTAATCACGCGCGAGACAATCACACGAAAATTCGATTTTTTATTAATCCTAATTTTTGGTCGGAACGAAAAATCCGTTTTGAGGGGTTTCTAAGGCCTTTATCAGAACCTAACGACTAAGCAATCAATTCGATTTTTGTAAAACAAAGCCATGTAAGATCGGTTTTTTTTGAAGGATTTTTTTTTAAAGGGAATCCGAAAGGGTCATTCCGAAGGGACTTTTCCGAAGGGACATTTCCGAGTCCTTCTTTATTGTCAGTTTTACATGGCTTCGTTTTGGTAAAAAACAAGAAAAGATCACCGAGTCAAAACCGACCGATCACGGAGTGATCCTAAAAAGACAATCTACATGAAAATGTGGCGATGCAGGACTGGAAGGCTAGGCTCCCCGCGATATGACAAACTAGGTGGATTGAATACGCGGAGTGGGATGATCCAACTTCGGAGAGACCGGCGACTAGGTGGTTACCGTCATCCGTCCTTAGTGTGGGTCCCGGGTTTATAGAGGGTATGCAGTGCAATGACAGATATATCATGAGTGAGCGTGTGTGATAGTCAATCTAGGTGATAGATAAAAATAAAGATTTTTTTTTGAAAACAAAAAGAAAACAAATAGTGGTCGCACCAAGTGGTTGCCTACGTTTCTCCCAATTCAGGAAGACTCAGGCCGTCATAGTTCCACATAATGAGAGAGAGAGAGAGAGAGAGAGAGAGAGATGAATAAATTAAGTTACAACTCCCGAATCCCCAATGGACCGGACTTTAATAAAATAAACCCCAATCGCACGCAGTTTATAAATAACAATCAATTATTTAATCAAAATACGATTTTGAGTTCGACATCTTAAGGGAGGCCTTAAGATAAGGGAACTCTGCAGATAATGGATTATGGGATCCCCCTTGCGTGTTCGACTTTGGTCTCGGACCTTGAGATGAACAGGAGAAACCAGAAAGCCACAGATTGTCGAGGCGATATCGAGATATGCCTGATCTGGGAACAGAAAATCGAATTTACAAAATTTTTTTTTTTTGAAAACCTTTCTTTTAATTTTGACGCAAGTTTAAGCCTCTAAATTTTGAATCCCCAGCAGAGTCGCCACTGTAGCGATGCGTAGTTATTTTTTTAACATCTTTTTTTTTAGTCGCCACCTATATTATTGTTTGGAAAACATAGAAAAACCATTTTTTTTGAAAGAGATTTGGGTTCGGGGCTTAGGTTATGGAATGGGAAGGTCAAGGAGTACCCATTCTACCCAATCCGGAGATCGGTCTTGCTAAAGAAAAGAGAGGCTTTCAAAAAAAAAGGAAGAAGATTTCAAATAAAACAAATAAAGATCCATTTAACGGGGTTAAACGGAATATAGGATCGATTGCTTCGAGACCGTCCTCATGATTTGGGGAGGCTCTAGGCCGACCCTAGATTCTATGGATTTATACCACTCTAACAATCAATTAGAAAGGGATTTAGGGTTTACCTTGCGTGAGGTGATTTGGGCAGAGTTTCGACTCAAGTTTAGAATCGAATCTTGATGTGGACAGAGCTTCGCCTCAGTCCTTGACTTGGATCTAGATGTTTGTTTATCAACAAGGTTGACAAACAAACTTTGGGGTGATTATAGGGTGATTTTACAGGAATCTTTCAGGGAAAGAAACCAGTAAAATGTGTGTGAATTGTGGAATTCTTCGACCTCTTGAACCTTGGAAGTCACCAAGTATTTATAGGTGTTGGAGAGGTGTTGAAGATGAGATCAAACACTTCAAGAAGGTTCCAAACTCCCAAAATCATTGGTTGGCCGGATGGATAAAGCTTTATCCCAAAAAGAGATTGAAATCGACGAGGAAACTGTCATCTGCATGCTGCAGAGGGACAATATCTTGCGCGAGACACGCCATTCCCCGCGAGATATCATTGTCTATGGACAGTTCTGTCCTTTCCCCGTTATCTCGTATGCAGTTTAGTCCCAAACTAACGGTGGTTAGTCAAAACTTAACGAAACATGACGAAATGGTGGATTTCTACTTCTTGACTCAAAGCGAGACTTAGAGTGGTATAAATTTGATCCGATGTGTTCAAAATGGGGTGTCTACAATGACCCTCTTAATTTTGAAAAACAGGTTTTCAAAATCCAGATCCCCAGCGAAGTCGCCACTGAATGCGCGCTCGCCGAAATTTGGTTTTTATGATGATAAAAAATAGGAGTCGCCACGCCATGTTTTAATGTACACTTTGAAAAACCTTTGAAAGAGAAAAGGGTTCGGGGGTCAGGTTACGTGTTGGGAAGAACCGAGAGTTCACCCAACACGCCTTGTCCATGGACAAGTCTTTCTAATTAAACATCCAAATAATTCAAAGTGTGTGCAAACAAATGATGACAAGCAAGTGTAGTAAAACATGAATTTTATTGATTGAACTGAGATCTTACAACTTGTGAACCATTTGGTTAGGGAGGCCACATCCCAATTACATGGATCAAAACAGATTACAATTGGAAAATGATCTCTGCAAATAGACAAGATGTGTCGCGTGACACATAGCATGCCTGGCTAGATGTGTCGCGTGACACATGATCTATCCAGACACGATGTGTCGCGTGACACAAGGTGTCCATCTGGAGAGATCTGACAAGCTGCACACAGAAGAACCAGAAACTAATACAGATCTAATTATATAATCAATTCAACTTTGGAAATGAACAATTCAACAATAATTCAACCAAGGGGGTGTGGATATGGAGAGATCCGCACACCCTTGGGAATTACACAATAATTCCAACAAATTTTAACTCATGAACACTCAATTATTCAAAACAACAGGATTAAACAGAGAGATTGCGATTGGGGTTCAGTAATCAGGACAGATGGAGTCGGATTACTGAACCCAAGGATGATATAATGATGGAATTGTGGAAATGACCAAATAAGAGAGAGAAAAGGGGGAATAGATTGGTTACCCTTGATGATTCCACGAATTCTATACCAAGTCTGGTATAGAACCCTTCTATAACTGCTTCTGAACCTTGGTTGAGCTTGGAAGGATTGATGGAGGGAGGATACAAATGGTGATGAAAGGCTTGTGTTGAATTGGAGGGAATTGAGGGAGGATTGGGTGGATTTTGGTTAGGAGAGAGAGAGGTGTGTGTTGTAGTGTGTGTGGTGCATTTCCAAACTGGCAGAGTAACAGTAGGCAAAAGAGGGATCCATTTCTGAGAGGGGTTGGGTCTTATTTATAGGCTGCAGATGATGGTCACATTGTGTCGCACGACGTCCTGTAACCAATTTCCATGGCTCGAGTTGTCGCGTGACACAAGGTGTCACCAACCATTTTTGGCGCCAAAACCAGATTCTGGAACATTTCAGGTTAATACCCAAAAGGTCCAAAACTGGTTTATTCCTCGCAGGCCCTTTAGCATGAGCAAAGTACTGAAAAGTACTTCCTTCGCAAGAAACTTATGGAATGTTTTCGGATGTCTCGGAATAGATCGAAAATTTACCAAAATGCCCCTTAATGCAATTTTATTATATTAAAATGCATCTAAAAAGGGTAGCGAATTGGATTGGCGTACTTACAACATTATAATTCACATAGTCCGCATACCACGGCTCATGTACATGTAAAGCAAAAAGTTGCTCATCCGAAAAATTTTCATTAACCGGAATAGCACCTTCTATGATATTACGATAAAAAAATCCTCGAGCCTAGATAAATGATCCGCCACTACATTTTCGGTCCCCTTTTTTTATCCCTAATCTCTAGGTTAAATTCTTGCAATAATAGCATCCATCACAACAACCTAGGTTTAGCATCGTTCTTATTCAATAAGTGCTTAAGAGCCACATGATTAGAGTAGATAATTACCTTAGATCCAAGCAAGTAGGGATGAAACTTTCCTAAAGCAAACACAATTGCTAAAAATTCCTTTTTAGTAGTAGTGTAATTAAGTTGAGCATAATTTAATGTCCTACTAGCATAATGAATTATATAAGGTAATTTGTCTACTTTTTGCCCTAAAACAGCCCCGATGGAAAAATCAGAAGCATCACACATGATCTCAAAGGGAAGAGACCAATCGAGGTTGGAGAGGATAGGGGCACAGTTTAACCTCTCTTTCAGCAAATCAAAGCTTTTAAGCACTCTTAGTCAGAGATAACTCGATATCCTTGGCTAGTAAGTTACATAATGACTTACAAATTTTAGAAAATTCTTTGATGAAACGCCGATAGAAACCCGCATGAACAAGGAAACTTCGCACACCTTTAACCGAAATAGGGGAAGGCAATTTAGAAATTACATCAATTTTTGCCCTGTCTACCTCAATTCCCCTATTTGATACAATGTGTCCTAGCACAATACCATGCTTAACAAGAAAATGACATTTTTCCCAACTCAAAGTCAGGTTTGTATTACAAAATCTTTTTAGCATCGATGTCAAATTCTCGAGGCACCCATCAAAACTATCCTCAAAGACTGAAAAGTCATCCATAAATACCTCCACACACCTCTCTATCATGTCAGAAAAGATAGAGGTCATGCACCTTTGAAAGGTCGCAGGTGCATTGTTACGCCCGAAGGGCATCCTCCTATATGAATAGGTGCCAAAGGGGCATGTGACGGTGGTATTAGATTGGTCCTTGGGTGCAATATGAATTTGTTTATATCCCGAGAAACCATCCAAAAAACAATAATAGGCATGTCCCGCTAACCTCTCCAAGATTTGGTTAATGAAGGGTAAAGGAAAGTGATCCTTTTTAGTAGCATCATTCAATTTCCTTAAGTCTATACACATCCTATACCCTATGACCTCTCTAGTTGGGACATCCTCATTGTTATCATTTTTAACCACATTGATACCTGATCTTTTAGGGACAACTTGAACCAAGCTTACCCACTCACTATCAGAAATAGGGAATAAGATTCCCGCATCCAACAACTTTAAGACCTCCTTCCTCATGGCCTCCTCCAAATGTGGATTCAGCCTCCTATGTCTCTCTCTAGATGGCTTAGCATCATCGACTATATTGATTTTATGAATGCATCTAGTGGGACTAATTCCCTTAATATAAGCTAGTGTCCACCCTATGGCTGACTTGTGCTCACATAGCACAGCAATCAATTTAGCCTCCTCCTCTAGGGTCAAATCTGAGGCAATGGTTACATGTAAATTCTCTTCCTCCCCTAAGAAAGTTTACTTTAAGTTTGAGGGGAGGGGTTTCAACTCAAGAGTTGCAGGTTTCACAATAGATGGCGGCGACTTCTCATTGAAGTGGCCTAGGGAGTGAAATGAGCCATTACTATAGTAATTTCTGTCAGCCTTTTCTTCTATGGTCTTGATATGCAAACCCGTATTATCCCTAGTTTTCTCACCGCCATTCAATAATCTTTCTAATTCCTCACAATCACTCTCATGCCACAAATTTTCCTGAATACACTTCTCAGTTTTTGTCTTCAAAATTACATGAATTCTGATATCCATGGGACTTTGCATCACATCATACACGAAAATATCAATTTTTTCATCAGCAACAGTCATGGATAAAGTCCTATTCCCAACATTAATGATAGTATTGGTCGTCGCCATGAATGGACGTCCAAGTAATATGGATGAATCACGGCGAGTCCATTCACTATTGGCCATCTCAAGAACCACAAAATCCACAGGAATAATGAGTGAGTCTACCTGAACCAACACATCCTCCATAATGCCCATTGGTCGATTGATAGATCGGTCAGCAAGTTGTAGGTCCATAGTGGTGGGTTTTAGTTCATGTAAACCCAACTCAACATACATATAGCAGGGCAACAGATTAATACTAGCACTGAGATCCAACATAGCCTTCACCTTGTGAGAATCCCCCAAAGTAATGGAAATTGTAAAGCTTTCAGGGTCTTTCAGTTTAGGTGGAAGATTTTGTTGAACCGCCGCACTAGCACTTTCACCCATTAACAATTTTTCATCCTTCCCATACTTAGGTTTCTTGGAATTAATCTCTTTGAAAAATTTAGCATAAAAAAGAACATTTTTTTATCACATTTAGCAAAGGGAGATTGATGTTTTCTTTAGAAAACATATCCATCAATTTCGACCTCTGTTGATCCATTTTATGCCTCATAAATCTTCCAGGAAATGGTACAGGAGGTACATATGATTTGAGGGGTGAAGAATTAACCTTAGAATTATCCCTCATACCATGTGTACTCTTGGCCACAATCTCAACCTCAACATCTAGATCAAGAGGGGGAGAAGAAGAAGGAGAGTTTACCTCATTGTTTACATGTTTGCCATTCCTAAGGGTGGTAATGGCCTTTGCTTATTGCCCTTGGCTCGGAAAAGTACGAGGCTTGTGGCCTTGTAAGGCCTCTGCAAGCTTCCCTATCTGAGTCTCAAGCTTCTTTATTGCAGCATCATGTTGCTTCACAGACAACTGCTATTCCACCCGCATCATATCCAAGGCCTCCTCTTATAGTGTCGTCCTCTGTTCAAACTGTCCGTGTGGTGGTGGAGGATGGAGAGGTTTTTGTTTTGTTGATTATGATTACCTCCCCAAGAGAATTTTGGGTGATTCCTCCACCCCAGGTTATAAGTGTTACTGCAGGGGTTGTTCTGCGGAAGCCTTGGTGCATATCCATTCATCGCATGTGCCTGCTCAGAATCAAAAGAAAACTGCACACCACTTGGACAAACGTTAGTAGCATGAGTATATAAACCACAAGTAGAACAAGCATCATGTAAAACATTGGCACTAGAAGTAGCACCTTGTGTGGTTAACATGTCAAATATTTGGTTTAATTGAGCCATTTGTCTAGATATTTCATCACTCATACTCAACTCATGTACCCCCCTCACCTTACCCTTAGTGCTCTTTTGCTGGGAGTTAGCTCCCAACATTTCAAATAAGTCATAAGTCACTTGTGGGGTCTTGGCTCCTAGAGAGCCACCTGCTGCGTTGTCAACCATGGCCTGATTCACTGGATTTTGGCCATCATAAAAGGTTTGGTTTAACAACAGCAGTGGAGAATTATGGTGGGGGCACTGTACTAACATCATCTTGAATCTATCCCACGCTTCGTGGAAAGGCTCACCAATCTCCGATGCAAACCCAATAATCTTTTGTCTATAGGTGGCCAACGTGGGAGGTGGGTAATACTTATGTAAAAAATGGTCATGTAATTCATCCCACGTACTAATGCTCCTAGGTGCGAGTATCATCAGCCAAGTCTTTGCTGCCCCTTTAAGAGTATAGGGGAAGCATTTAAGACTAATTTGTTCATCTGTCACACCCTCTTTCCCTGGAAATTGGGAGACGGTCATTATATACTCTTGTAGAAAGGTCAAAGGGTCCTCAGAAGATAAACCCTGATAGTTGGGCAACATAGCAAAGAATTGACCCTTGACCTCAAAATTTCTAGTTACGTCAGTTAGCACTATGCAAGAGATAGAGGTATCGACCTTAGGCCACAGAAAATCATTCATGGTCTGAGCTGGTCCTGCCATCTCGACTTTGAGTTCTTCTTCCCCAGTGGAAGCAAACTCACTCTCACTATCTAGGTCTGATGCGAGGGGACTACCCTCGTCTATTTCCGATTCGTTAAGTCGACGACCTAGTTTATCGATGTCTTCGTTCAATAGCTCCAAGGTAGGATTCAAAAAATGTTGATCAAACATACACTACTTAAATTAACTTGCCTACGTACAACAAGTCCCCGACAACGGCTCCAAAAACTTGATGGATAAAAATCCCCTCTTGTAATAAAAACCTAGCAAGTGTACTAGTTACCGTTGTAGCAACATACAAATGCAAGGGTCGAACCACAGAGACTCGTTGGCACGTAAGTATATTTAAGTTGTTTAAACGCAACCAAAGGGTTTTTGTTTGTTTGTTGATTATTAACTACTATTGAGCAAGGAAATAAAATACTAATTTAAGCAAAACAATAAAAAGAAGAGGTTTAACCAGATTAAAGGAATATTCACATATTGGATTTCATTAATATCATCAATTTATGCTATGTTTCGGGTAAAAGAATTACTCTAACTCGTTCAAAGGTTCGTTCACTTGATTAAAGATTGGGACGCATGGTGTTCAGATTGCAACTCATTAAGTTTTAAAGAACAAGTGAACCTAGATTCCTTTGGTTTCCGTGAAGTTACCAATTGAATCTAATCAAGGGGATAGAGGTCTTTATTTAAACAATCCATGCGAGTGAAATTGGTTACACCACTCAATTAAAGGGTAAAAATATCTTAACATAAAATTAACCCTAAAATTGCTTGATTGGTATCCCCAAGAATAAGAACAAGTTAGGGTTTGGAAGAACTAAAATAAAAATAGATAAAGAGCTGATATCAATTACATCCAATCCATGAATAATGAGTTTAGCTACTCATATTCATATTTGTCATCGCATAAATTGAGTAAATAAACATAAAATCTGAAATTCTGATGTTGGAATAAAGAAATTCTTCTTGCCCTAGCACTAGAAAATATAGAATAATGCATAACCTAAGCTACTAATAATGTTTTGTATTTATACTAGGGTTCTAAAAAGAGGTACAAATCCTGGAACCTCTCCAATCCTTTCAAAATCCGGCAGAGGAGCGAGTTGAAACCGCTGAGGGCGCGATCGCCCCTTCCTAGGGTATGGTCGCGCGGTGGCAATTGTGCAAATGGGAGCGGTCGCTCGCTCAAGGGGGATCGGTCGCTTTAAATCTCTGTAAAAAGGGCGTAATCGCGCGGTGCTTAGGGTGGTCGCTCGGTCTCTCAATTCCTGAGTTTGACTTTTCTTCCTTCCTTTGAGTGCACGCTCAGCGTTTGACCCTCATTTCCTCCTTAATTAGTCTAAAATTAATTCTTTCCTTTTTAATTCCCTGTGTTACACAAACACTAGAAAACCATATCAAAATTCCAAATAACCCGAGGATTTAGTATAAAATAAGTTCGTAAGTACCTAATTTAGATGTGTAAAAATACATCTATCAAATACCACCACACTTACTTTTTTCTCGTACTCGAGTAAAACAAAAGAACCAAACAAGAAAAAGCTACCCTAACAAATAAAAAAAAGCAAAAAAAAATATTTTTGGTATGTTCTCAATACATAATAGGTTGTCAGTCAAACAAGTCTCAGATTCTCACATAATATGCTAAACAAGTGCCAATAAGAATATGCAATTACAATTACATTAATGTATCTAACTCACAATTTTCCACCTCGGTCTGAACGATGAATGAAATATGGGAGATCATAATCAATAAGATAAGATTGTTTATGGGTTCACTAAGTCATGCCCTACATCACAGATGACAAACGATTTAATTTACAAGGATACTCATATGCATGGTTACGCACTTGTCAACCCGATTACTCAATATTGAACAGAAAATATGGCTTCAAGTTAAGTCTACGACAATTCATGGGGCCATGTTCGTGGTTACAAATGAAGGAATAGACCCATGCGGGGATATGGTAGACTTTGCTTAGCTCATGTATCTGATCTTTAAGTTTCTTGTTGGAGACCGCCTCCTCCCTTATGACGTGGAGTTTTTCCCTAGGAGGTCGGTCTTCTCTCTCCTCTCTATCATCGTCATCTCTTCCTTTCTTGTTATCCTTTCGCATAACATGGTGGTCAAGTTTCCCTTCATTAACCCACCTTTGGATCATCCTTTTAAGGGAGATGCAATTTTCTGTGTTATGTCTGTGATCCTTGTGAAAGGCACATTACTTAGAATTATCTAAGGCATGTTTTGACCTATCATAGGACTGGTTGTACAGATCATATTTTGTTTTCGACTCTCTTTAGCTATAGCATAGGACTGGTTGTACAGATCATATTTTGTTTTCGGCTCCCTCGCGGAGAGCTCATATATCAACTATCCGGATAGCAAACCTGAGTTAAAACAAACAATCACCTCCCAGTCCGTCAGACTTTCTTCTACCTGGTCAGCCATGACTCTGAACCGAATATAATAACTTAGAGTTGAATCATTTTTGCCTTGCTCAATATTAGCCAAGTCTGTCAATCTTTTTTTTCGCTTTCCTGCAGTTGCAAAGTGATCGAGGAACTTTCATCTCATCACTCTCCAACTATCTATGCTCCCCTTTTTCTGCTCGCGGAACCATGGATGTCCCAGAAAAGGTGTTTGCGAAAGCCTTGCAGAGTATGTCATATGCCTTGGACAAAAGTGTCATTGTAGACACCCCATTCTGAACACATCGGATCATATTTATACCACTCTAAGTCTCGCTTTGAGTCAAGAAGTAGAAATCCACCATTTCGTCATATTTCGTTAAGTTTTGACTAACCATCGTTAGTTTGGGACTAAACTGCATACGAGATAACGAGGAAATGACAGAATTGTCCACAAGAACAATATCTCGCCGCGAGATGGCGTGTCTCGCGCGAGATATCGTCCCTCTGCAGCATGCAGAAGACAGTTTCCTCGTCGATTTCAACCTCTTTTCGGGATAAGATTTTATCCATCCGGCCAACCAATAGAGTTTGGGGTCCAGAACCTTCTGAAAGGGTTTTACCTCTCCACCTCTACCTATCCAACCCCTATAAATACTTGGTGACTTCCAAGGATCAGAGGACGACGAATTTTCACAACACACAGATATTTTATTGGTTTCTTTCCCTGAAAGGTTCCTACAAAATCACTCTTAAAAATCACCTCAAAGTTTGTTTGTCAACCTTGTTGATAAACAAACATCAAGATCCAAGTCAAGGACTGAGGCGAAGCTCTGTCCGTATCAAGATTCGATTCTAAACTTGAGTCGAAACTCTGCCCAAATCACCTCACGCAAGGTAACCCCTAAATCCCTTTCTAATTGATTGTTAGAGTGGTATAAATCTATTGAATCTAGGATCGGCCTAGAGCCTCTCCAAATCATGGGGACGATCTCGAAGCAATCGATCCTACATTCCGTTTAACCCTGTTAAATGGATCTTTACTTGTTATATTTGAAATCGTTTTTTCTCTTCTCTGAAAACCTCTCTTTTCTTTAGCAAGACCAATCTCCGGATTGGGTGGAATGGATGCTCCTTGACCTACCCATTCCATAACCTAAGCCCCGAACCCAATCTCTTTAAAAAAAAATGGTTTTTCTATGTTTTCCAAATGAATAATATAGGTGGCGACTCGAAATTAATCACAACGCTCACAGTGGCGAATCCGCTGGGGAATTTGAAATTAAGAGGCTTAAACTTGCGTCAAAATTAAAAGAGAGGTTTTCAAAGAAAATTATTGTAAATTCGATTTTATGCTCTCAGATGAGGCATATCTCGCACGAGATATCATATCTCGCACGAGATATCATATCTCGCACGAGATATCATATCTCGCGCGAGATATCGCCTCGGCAATCTGGTTGTTTTCTGATTTCTCCCGTTCATCTCATAGTCCAAGACGAGAGCCGAACACGCAAAGGGGGATCCCAGAATTCATTATCTGCAGAGTTTCCGCATCTTAAGGCCTCCCTTAAGATGTAGAGCTCGAATCTTTATTTCATTTAAATAATTGATTATTATTTATAAACTGCGTGTGATTGGGTTTTATTTAATTAAAGTCCGGTCCATTGGGGATTCGGGAGTTGTAAATTAATTTATTTATCTCTCTTTCTCTCTCTTTATGTGAAACTACGACGGCCTGAGTCTTCCTAAATTGGGAGAAACGTAGGCAACCACTTGGTGCGGCCACTATTTGTTTTCCTTTTTATTTTCAAAAAAAATTCTCTATTTTATCTATCACCTAGACTGACTATCACACACGCGCACTCATGATATATCTGTCATTGCACTGCATACCCTCTATAAACCCAGGACCCACACTAAGGACGGATGACGGTAACCACCTAGTCGCCGGTCTCTCCGAAGTTGGACCATCCCACTCCGCGTATTCAATCCACTTAGATTGTCATATCGCGGGGAGCCTAGCATTCCAGCCCTGCATCGCCACATTTTCATGTAGATTGTCTTTTTAGGATCACTCCGTGAGCGATCGGTTTTGACTCGGTGATCTTTTCTTGTTTTTGATCAAAACAAAGCCATGTAAAATTGACAATAAAGAAGGACTCGAAATGTCCCTTCGGAAAAGTCCCTTCGGAATGACCCTTTCGGATGTCCCTTTGAAAAAAATATATATACATATAATCCTTCGAAAAACGATCTTACATGGCTTTGTTTTACAAAATCGGATTGATTGCTTAGTCGTTAGGTTCTGATAAAGGCCTTAGAAACCCCTCAAAACGGATTTTCCGTTCCGACCAAAATTTAGGTCTAATAAAAATCGACTTTCCGTGTGATTATCTCGCGCGGGACTACATATCTCGCGAGGGATAATGCCTCTGTTTTGGCCCGAGCACGAGCCATTTAAGCCTGCTTCCGACTCGTTGGGGCTAGATTTGATCCTGATATCGTCTCTGCATCTCTTCTGTCAGTTTTCCGAAGCTACTCAACTTCAAGACTCCCAACACAATGTCCGACATCGACAACATTCCGGGTAATGAAACTTTGTCCGAAAACAACCACAAACTTCTGGAAGAAGCCAATGATCGCCTAGAAGTGCAAGCTTCCCAAATCCACACTCTCGTGGAAGAAATTCAAGAGCTTAGGGCAGCACTAGCCAACAAAGAAAAGAAGAAGAAAAATGATTCTTCCTCCGGTGAAGAAGAGTCATACACCAAAAAGGCCAAGGGTTGCCGCCAAAGCAAAAGCAAGAAAAAGAAGTACGAGTCTAGCTCGTCATCTTCCTCATCTGATAACGAAAGCTACACATCCAAGAAGGAAAGCAAAGGGGAGAGCAAGAACGAACCCCTTACCATGGCCATGTTAGAAAAGAAACTCGCATCCCTCGATGTGAATAAGGGAGCCTCGCTCTCTATTGATTATGACACCCTTCGTCAATCCATGCCCAAGCTTCCTAGAAAGTTCAAAACACCCGACATTGTAAAGTTCAATGGCACCACCTGTCCCAAATCACATTTGGAGATCTACTCTTGGGCCATGCTACCTATGGGTTTTGATGACAACCTGTTAGCCCAATGCTTTCCACAAACTCTCGATGGTGCCGCTGGGGATTGGTACATGACCCTTCCACTCTCTACAAGACTCGACTGGCCACTCGCTAGTCGTACTTTCCAAAAGCAATATAAGGACAACTCCACTTATTGCACCACTAGAAGGGATCTTGAGCAAGCCAAGCAACTTCCGAACGAATCCTTCACAGATTTTGTCAAAAGGTGGAGAACCAAACTAACTGAGATCGTTGATAGGCCCAGCCTAGACGAATAAATCCACATCCTCATACAATGCCTTAGGGAGGAGTATCAAGACAAGCTAGCCGACAACTATTTTCCTAGCTTCGCCGAACTTCACAAGTCGGGCATACGGCTAGATGACCTCATCAAACAGAAAAGGGAAGCCAAGAAAGAAAGTGGATTCCGTTACAACAAGAGCTCTTCTTCCTCTTCCAATCCCAAGGATACCTCTGTCAATGCCATTGTCTTCAATCATCCCGGAAATGGTAAGTACTCTGCGATACCTCCACCACAAAAGAAGAAGAAGGACAGACATTATGACAAGCTTGAAGGAATCACTCAAGAAGAACTCTTTGAGGTGCTTGTCAAGAACGGGAAAATCAAACCAAGAGAAGGTGGGCCTCCAAAGAAAGATCTTCCTGCCAACCATGCTCATCATCTCTTCTGCAAGTACCACAACTTCACCGATCACGACACCAACTCCTGCTTCCACTTGAAAGACGTCATCCAAGATTTGTTTGATGACAAAGAAATAGGGTTACCTATTGTTGTTACTAATCCTTTGCCAAACAATGAGGTCAATCTGATAGAATTAGAAAGTAGCTACGAGGACCCTACTCGTCTAGCCACAATTGTGGACGAGAGCCCTCTTGAATTTAATAAATCTTCTTTCTGTTATACGATGTCTTGGGAGGAAATCTTAGAGCAAAAGGGAAAAGGTCTAAAACAGTCAATCTACTCACACGATCCGGTCGTGTGATCATTAACAAAGATCCAAGGGATGAAAATCCTCCTAAACAAGCCAAAGCCTCATCGCCAAGCGAACCGGAGGACCCTCTCTTAACTCAGTTAAAAAAGACACAAGCAAACATCTCAGTTTGGGATCTCATAGGAGCATCTCACAAGCACCGTGAGATGTTGAAAAAGGCATTGGCCCAAATGACCATTTCCTCGGAAGCAACACCCGAAGAGCTTACTCAAATGATTGGCCAAGTGCAATTTGGCAACGTCATCACCTTCACTGACTTGGACCTACCGTCCTATGGGAACAATCATCATGAGGCCCTCTACATAACTTCTAAGGTAAATGGGTACCGAATGCCATGCATTTTGGTCGACAATGGTTCTGTAATCAATGTCCTCCCAAAGAAAGCCTTATCATCCTTAGGCCTCACCCACAAAGACCTTAAGCCATCCGGGCATACTGTGAGGGGATACGACTGTACCGCTAGAACCGCTTTGGGATCAGTTGTGATACCTGTAGAAATGGGGCAAGTCGCAATGAACATCGAATTTCAAGTCATCGACATTCCGGCATCCTTCAACTTGCTGCTTTGTCGCCCTTGGCTACACGACATAGGGGGAGTGCCCTCCTCCCTGCACCAATGTATCAAGTTCAGACACAACAATACGATAGTCACCATACACGGAGAGATGGTTACTGCTAGCCCTATCCTCGAAGTACAACATAGCACTTCTGATTTCCTGTTCAGCGGCTTTGAGATCGAGAAAGAAAGCACCATGAATGTCATAGAAACTTGCAACGAAAATGATTACTCCAAGGCATCTTGGTTTTCTGGAAACCTTCCTGTCTGGAAAATGATGCAAGCAAAAGGATACTTTCCTGGCTTGGGGCTTGGAAAGCACTTACAAGGAATAACGAAACCACCATTGGTTCCCCCACCTCACACAAAGCATGGCCTAGGATACATCATTTCCATCCACGATGGGGATGATGAAGAAGAGTGGGACTTCACTCAAATCAAATGGGAAGGAACCGCATACAAAGGCCACAAAGACCCAAAGGCCAAGAATTACAACCTCGAGCCATATCGAAAGACACTCAATGGCTACTTCGTCCGGGAAGGGGAAAGTACTCCCTAATTTATCTTTTCTGAACCATGGACTGATGATAAAGGAAAGCGCCAATCGGGCTTTGAAATCTTCAGCGACTGCGATGCTTCTCCAGACGAAACAGAACCTGTCCCGCTAATCCCTAAATATTTGTGGGGCACGAAGGCAGAAATGACAAGCGAATGGGACTTTGTGTTGGGAGAAGACATGCTGCGACAGTTCGAAGACCTGTGCCGGTTGGAAGACAACCAGATCCATGCAATCTCCAAGGGGGATGCTCCAACTATTGATTACACAAGACTAATACAGAAATGTGATGAGCCAATTCTAAACTGGCACGTCACTTTGGAGGACCGATTGTTGATGAAGATTTCATGATCAAAGAGCTCGGTTGCACTCCCCGTCCCAGCGGGAAGATAGGCCCTGTAACTTTCACATTAGAAGCAGGCTCCACCTCCGATGAACTCACTCAAGAGGAAATTGAGGCGGTGGCTGAACATGTATTCCCTTACTTCCTTAATGAAAACTTTGATCTTTCCGAGTACCCTGAGATTGCTAACATCGTGAATGATGAATTAACTAATAATAATCACTATAACGAACACGTTAATAATGAATCATACGATGAGATAGATCAAGAAAACGAACAAATCTTAAAAGAATTAGCTAAGCAAGTAGGTCATTGTGGAAAGAATGGCCCTGTTGACGACGAGGAAATGCAAACGGTTAACCTTGGGACAACGGAAGACCCCAGAGAAACAAAGATCGGCAGATTCTTCAAGGGGGAAGACAGAGAAACCTTGACGCAGCTCCTCAGAGAATATGTCGACGTCTTCGCTTGGTCCTACAAAGATATGCACAGGTTGAATCGATCCAATTGTAGAGCACAAGATACCGCGCTACCCAACCGGGGCGGAGCCAGGGTGGCCGAGGGGGGCAAGATTACACGGGGTTCGGGCGGCGCCCCATGCAATTTTACGGGTCGGACAAGTAAAAAATGGGTCGGATCCATGAAATACAATGTATTTTAGTTAAAAAAAATGATAAAAGTAAATAATTCAAAGAACGATTGAAATAATGTTGAAGTATTTAACGCAAACAATTTATTAAATATATTACTCGTACAAAAAATAAATTCAAATTTGCTAATTAAACTTGGGATAATAGGAAGAAAGACCAAAAACAAAAAAAATGGGAAAAGCCTAACGAATTAATTAAGATTGAAAAAATGTGAGGAAATTAGGAGAAAGAGAAAAATAAAACTGTTAAGAGAAAGAATAGCAAAGATGGAAGAAAAAATTAATTAAAAATGTAGGTAGCAGGGTTCGAACATGGATTTGAATGAAAACACCAAAGGCTTTAACTTCACCCCTTCTACCGCTGAACCACACCACTCACTGGTGTTAATCTTGAAGTTAATTATATATATACATATATAACAAAAATATGGTGGGGGCAAAAAAAAAAATTTCCACTGCATTTCCGCCGGGGGCGAGTGCCCACTCGCCCCCTGGATCCGCCCACATACCCAACGCCAAGCGGTCAAACAAACTACGCAGAATCAAGCCGGAATGGTCAATGCAAGTGAAAGAGGAAATCATGAAGCTCTTGAACGTAGGGTTTATCAAAGTGATCGAATATCCGGAATGGCTAGCAAACACGGTATAGGTAGCCAAGTCGAACGGGAAAATACGAGTCTGTGTTGATTTCAGAGACTTGAATAAGGCATCCCCTAAAGGTGACTTCCCGCTACCAAACATAGACATGTTGGTCGACGCCACATCCGCATACGAGGTGCGCTCATTCGTCGATGGCTTCGCAGGGTATAACCAAATCCTCATGGCAGAGGAGGATCAGCACAAAATAGCATTCACCACACCTTGGGGAACGTTCTGCTACACGATCATGCCGTTTGGTCTCAAGAACGCTGGGGCTACCTACCAAAGGGCAGTCACTACACTATTCCATGACATGATCCACAAAGAAATAGAAGTATACGTGGACGACATGATTGTTCACTCAAAAGGGACAGATGGTCAGCACTTCAGAGATCTCAGAAAATTCTTCAATCGACTGAGACAGCGCAAGATGAGACTCAACCCCGCCAAATGCTCATTCGGAGTGGTCAAAGGGAAAGTCTTAGGGTACATGGTCACAGAGCGTGGCATAGAAGCAGACCCCGCTAAGATAAGGGCTATCATTGACATGCCTCTACCCAGAACACAGAAAAAAATAAAGGGATTCATGGGCAGACTTCAATATATCAGTCGATTCATCAATCAACTGACTACAATGTGCGATCCCATCTTCAAACTACTCAAGAAAAATGCACCTCAAGAGTGGACCGAAGAATGTCAAGAAGCATTCGAGGAAGTTAAGCATTACTTAACTTCCCCGCCCATCCTGGTTCCACCACACAAGGAGAAACCCTTGAAGCTGTACCTCACGGTTACTGACAATGCGCTAGGGGCTATGCTCGCTCAAGAACAGCCTGCCTCACACACAGAGAATGCTATCTATTTCGTCAGCCGCAGATTCCAAGGTAGTGAAATCAACTACTCCCCACTCGATAAATCCTGCGCTGCTCTCGTTTGGGTTTCATAAAGGCTAAAACACTACATGGAAGCCTTCCCGGTTCGCCTCATTGCATGGATGGATCAGTTGAAATACATCTTAGACAAATCAAATTTGTCTTCAAGACTGGCCAAATGGTACTTCATGCTCGCGGGGTATGATATCACTTACGTCACTCAGAAATCCGTCAGAGGGAGTGTATTCCCAGATCAGTTGGCCGAATTTCCTTGCGACGAAGTGAAGGGGTAAGACCCGCGATTCCCTGATGAAGACATCATGAGTATAGAAGAAGAAAATAAGTGGCAATTATTTTTCGATGGCGCGACCAACAAGAGAGGGTTCGGCATCGGAATGTTATTAGTAGACCCTGATGACATCTATACTCCACTAGCTATACGTCTTGACTTTGACGCCACTAACAACACTGCAGAATACGAAGCTTGCATAGCGGGGCTTGAGGCAGCCCTAGAGCGCAACATGACTAAACTCGAGGTATTTGGGGATTCCCAGTTAATCATCAATCAGACACTGAAAAGGTGGAGGGTCCAAGATCCAACCCTTCAAAGATACAGTGCCCACCTCCAATAGTTGGTGCAATAGTTTCAGGATGTCTCATTCCACTATCTCCCTAGAGACAAAAATCGGTTTGCTGACGCATTGGCCACGCTCGCTTCCTTGGTTGAAATTCCTAAAGGGAAGGCAGTCAAACCTTTCAAAATAACACGACGTACAACTCCTGCCTACTGCGCCGTTATAGATCTCCATGACTGCAAAGACAAATGGTTATCCGAATGTACCATTATTGAGAACTCCGAAGAGAAACCGTGCTACCATGACATTTGGAATTTCATCCTAGATGGAACCATCCCACCTGAGACAGACCAGAAGACTCAGATCGTCCTTAAGAGGTTGGCCGCTAATTACGTCATTACCGCTGGTCGTCTATTCAAGAAACATTCCCAAGGAAACCTCCTTTGTGCCACCGAGGAAGAGGCCCGAGAAATAATGGACCATGTTCATCAAGGCATATGTGGAACCCACATGAGCGGAAACATGCTTGCCAAAAAGATCATCAGACAAGGGTACTTTTGGCTAACCATGGAAGCCGACTGCACCAAAATGGTCAAGAAGTGCCACAAGTGTCAGATACACGCCAACCTTCAGCATGCACTGCCTTCCTTGCTGTACCCTATGACTTCTCCTTGGCTGTTCTCGACATGGGGAATAGACGTGATTGGAAAGGTCACACCCATAGGAGCTAAGGGACACTGCTTCGTCCTAGTAGCCATAGACTATTTCACTAAATGGGTTGAGGCCGCCTCCTACAAAGTTCTGAATGCCAGAAAGGTTGCAGAATTCATCAAGCACAACATCATCTGCCGATATGGGGTCCCACAAGAGATGATATCCGATAATGGGTCACACTTCGAGAAGGAAACCGATCGCCTCCTAACCGAGTACAAAATCAAAAGGCACAAGTCATCTCCTTACAGGCCTCAAACGAATGGAGCAGTTGAAGCCGCGAACAAGACAATCGAGACCATCATCAGAAAAATGGCAGTCACTGGGAAAGACTGGCTCGACAAGTTACCCTTCGCACTATGGGGATACCGCACTTCAGTCCGGACAGCTACAGGAGAGACTCCCCACGCCCTCACATTCGGAATGGAGGCTGTCTTATCAATAGAATTGGAAATACCATCACTACGGGTTCTCCTAGAAAACCAAGTGAATGAAGTCGACTGGCTAGAAAGCAGATACGAGGAGTTAGCCCTTCTAGATGAAAGAAGACTAAAGGCAGCCGAGCACACCCAAGTTTACCAAAAAAGAATGGCAAGAGCTTTCAACAAAAAGGTCAAGACAAGGAACATCAGAATAGGTGACCTGGTTCTCCGTGAGCATCGTCCTGGACCTTTCAACCCGCTAGGCAAGTGGGGACCAAGATGGATAGGACCCTACATCGTGAAGAAGATATTATCTGGGGGAGCCCTTCAGCTGGTGGACTTAGACGGAGATCAACTACCGAAGCCGGTCAACATGGACAAGCTCAAGAAATACTTCGCGTGACTTGGCCTCCTAAAAAGAAATCGCTCGCTAGGTTGAAAATCCCGAAAAGGACGGCCTAGGCAAAAATTAGAGTTTGCACAAGAAAAGAAGCCCGCTAGAGTGAAAACCCGAAGGGGCAGTCTAGGCAAAAGAAAGGGTGTGCATAAAAAAAAAGAGGGGGGGGGCCTTGTCTCGCGCGAGATTACCCTTTGGCCCGAAGCAGTAATTTTGTCCTTTTTTTCAAAAATGAACTACGTTAGACGACCTGAGCCTCTTATTTAATTGCTGTAAAAGAGGAACGTAGGCAACCTTCGGGTTCGGTCTAATCATATAAATAAATCTACTTTTGTCCTTGTATTAATCGAATGCATTTTATTAACGGAAAAAGAGAAATCCTAACCACAACGACTAAATTGCTAAGCTAACAATCTTGAAAAAAAATACTAGTAAAACAAAAAAATTGATCTATCAAAGCAATCTCTTGGTACTCCTTAAGATCTAGCCTTTCATTGACTTGGTAGGCCGGCGGACATGGTCACCACCGTCTTCGCGGTCCTTCTTGCGCTTTGAGCCCCTCAAAGCAGAACATCCCTCAAGACGATCAAAGACAGACTCCAAAAGCCTCTTGAAGATACTGGGCCTATCTAAAGCTTGCGTCTTTTCAGGCATCCCTTTGCCTCGCCTCTCGTACCAATCCCCGTCAAGAAAATCCTGGGTCGGATCGGTTCGTACATTAGCAGGATCAGACTGAGCCTCGCTCCTTCGCAGAGTACTGCTAGCCACAAAAGAATCCCCTAGCAGTGAAAGCCGCAGATCATCAATCTTCTCCACACTAGGGTGGCCGGTATGAAGAAACCAATCCAAATACTTGTCGGATAAGAAGATACTTGCATTAAAAGTCCGAAGGTTCGACCAGCGGTCCCGACTATTTCCTTCGCCCCATGCTTGAGCTAGCGCCTGCGCAAACTCTACACCAATGTAAGACACTTCACGAGAAGCTCCTTCAAAAAGATAAGTGTCCTGCGACTGACCAAACTGACGGAGCACCCGTTTGGGAAAATAGAAAGAGGAATCTCGCAAACCCGGAAGAACAACCCTGTCAAAACCCTTGGTATTGGCAACATACTTGTTCAACCTCCAATAAGGTGGACACCAAAGAATATCAGCAGTTTCGGTCTTCGCAATCAACTCAGCCCACTCGTCCACCGAGAGATCCTTGATCAATAACTTTCGCGTATGATATGTGAACGGGTAATACTCCAATGGGGGGCTTACCAGCTTGAGATGCTCCCTAAGCCTAATAGTCAACAGAAGAGGACTCCCTTGAGTCATGGCACCGGTCCTATGCAGCTCATCAAGACCATGCAAGGTTTCACCCAAGATTAGCGGAATAATGTTCCTAGAATGTTTTCTAGCCTGCAGAACAATTTCCACCAGTTGGGAGTCAATCAAGCCATCCATGCATGTAAGTGTGATGATGTGCCATTCGCGGGAAAATTCGATTTTTTGCGTTTCTTTGAAAAAACCAAATAAAACCCGGAAAAAGAACGGAGTCGCCACGCCATTTTTTTTAAGGGCCAAAACTTTGAAAAATGCCCGAGATTAAAGATTTGGGTTCGGAGGTCATGTTACACGCCGGGAAGGACGTTAGTGTGCACCCGGAATGCCTCGTAAAACGAGTCTTCCAAGCTGAAAATCATTTGTGTGTGTGTGTGTGTGTGTGTTTTGGCCAAAATAATTTGAAACTCAGAAAAGTAAAAATTGGGATATCTTTTTAAGACTTTAAAATGATCCCATGATTTTTTGGAAGATTTTTGGATTGAGATTTGGTACTCAAAAGACCTTTTGAAGTTGAGAGTCACTTCTGCCAGAATGAAAAAGGCAGTGGACCTTTGATTTTGAAATGGATTCAAGGGCCTTAAAACTTCATAATATGGATAAACTCAGAGAATGAAAGTTGTTCCAGACACCTTAAATACGATTTGTTCGAAGGAATTTTTCATTTTGGAGAAGATTTGAGGGGTCAAAACCTTCTGGAAATCTCAGATATGAGATCTGGATTCCCAGAAGCTGATGAACTGGACTCTAAAAGAAAATTTGAAAAGAGGAGTTTTACTCACCCAAAAAAAAAAGTAAAAATATGTCTGGAAAGCTCTGGATGTTAGATACAAAAAGTGTTTTGTAGTAAACACCAAATTACAAGTTTATCTGTGTCCAAAAATTAAGACAATGGACTGGGGTCTTGGAAAATTGCTACTGGACAGCAACTTCTCAAGAAAGAAAATATGATTTTAAGGGGGGTTTTGCATCCATGCTTGTCCCCATTTCCCTAGGTTTTGGTTAGTGATCACTTGACATTTTAGTGGTGAATCAACTATACCAAACCATCCTTGGGGTACATTAGGACTAAACATATCATTTGCTTGGGAAGGGGGATTTTATCCTTTGAAATCAAGATTTGGTGCTTGAAAATGGTTTTTAGGGTTTTGAAAATGTGTTTTCTTTGCAAGAAAGTAAGAACACTTTGAAAATAATGTAGATCCTTGTAGAAGATCATCCATGGAGATGAACTTCCATGGTGATATTCTTGGATCTTAAGACAAGAAGATGAATGAACTACATTTTGTAGTTTGAAAATGCATGCATGGATGAGAGATTTAGGGTAAGAAGAGGGAGGTTATACCTATCTTCTTTGTGCTTTGTGTTTGAAGGCTTGAATGCAAGAGTGTTTGGGTTTGATTTGAGTGAGTGAAAGTTGGGAAGATTCAAGAGAAAAAGGTGACAATTCTAGAGAATTCTCACTGTTTTCTCAAGTATTTTCGCCAAATGCTGTGAATTGTGTTCTTGTCTCTCCTTATTTTTGTGACTGGAGGGCTCAATTTATAGCCCTCTGAAAAATACAAAGGTATCCGCGCGGATGGGATAGGTGGCGTGCACTGTTCATTAAATGCTGCTCCAGGCTTTGGACACAAGGAATATAATTCAAAAATTCCAACAGAAAATGTTTTTCAACTTACTGTTTCGGGATTTTCTTAATTCTTTTTCTTTTTGAGATTCCTTTGAAGGTTTATCTTTAAATAGCAATGCCCATTTTGCCCTCACTTTGTTAGAAAAGTTAGGATTGTTAGGAAATGTTAGTAATTGTTAGGAATTTTAAAACTTTCGTTAATTTTCTAACGAAAATACTAACAAGCTCAAATTGGAGCACTTACAGTAAGCAGAACATCTCCGAAAAGAGAAATGGCCAGAAAGTTCCGTTTGTAGGCATGAAAGGCGTCATCATCTGAATCCCCGCTGAAGCGTTCTGGAAAAGAAGAGCAATCAACCCATTTGCGGTGAACCAACTCATAGCAAGTATCAAGGGGGATCCCTAGCAATTCATTCAAAGCCTCTGAATGATTCCTATGGTACTTAGGAACGGCAATCTCGCCAGTCAAAGGCATATCCAAGATAATGGCAAATTCCTCCACCTATGGCACCATCTCATTCAAAGAAAAATTGAAGAGATGAATAGAGGGATCCCAAAATCGAGCAGCACCCTGCAAGAGATTCCAATCCGGTTGGAGGTTCTTCAAGGTAAAAAGGATTCTAAATCCGAATTCTGCTATAAACCTATTGCGAGATCGATTGCGAAACGACCTCACAAAATCTCTTGATGCTTGCTTGAAAGACTCAATCACTTCAGACGACAGGGAAAAATCATCGACAATCATGAACGTTGGGGCAATCTCCTTGGAAGCCATGGATCGTAGGGTTGGAAAAGAAGCCAAGAGTTTCACCCTAACAGAATATCTCTAGAGTTTGAAAGGCTAGAATGAGTTATCTGGTCAGACTACGGGGTGATTTTATAGGAAAAACTGACAAAATCCTGTTCGGAAAAGGAAGAGAACTCTGTCTGGGTAGCGTGTCTCGTGCGAGACACCTTGTCCCGCGCGAGATATTGCTACGGCAAAACAGCAATAGTTCTGCTCAAACAACAATCTAGCCCTGACTTGACGAAGCAAGTCTCGAAAAACCTGCGCATACAGTTCATGATATGTAGTGCAACACCAAGATCAAGCTCAAAATTGTGGCCTTGATGGCCATTCCATTCCATTTCTAAAAACACGGAAAGTCGAGAAAGTCAATTAACTAAACTAATTAGACCTAGGTTTAGGGGTTAAGAAAACCATTGTTTTTAAGGTACCTACTTGCTTCTAACAGGTACCAAAGAAAAAGAAAAATTGTCTGGGCCCACACGGCCAATATGTACAGATCATCAGAAAGCAGATAAAGAGAAAAGGAGGGGATCACGCCATCAAGTCACCCGAGCTGTCGGCACCTCCGCCATCACCACCACGGGGGCTACCATCCCTCCTCGACCTCTTGGCTCCGCAAGTAGGGGTCACCGCCGAGGCCACTGTCGAGGCCACCAAAGAAGCCTTATGGAACAGCCTCTCGGACAGGTCCAACACCAGGGCCACCAGTCCCGCCATCTTGGTCGCTCCACGGTTGTAATCGGTCGCGGATAGGGTGACCTGACAACAAAAGAAAGAAAATGCTCAGATGAAGTCGGACATATACACTTATATGGACGAATACGAGAGATAATATGAACAGAAACGTACCGAGGAGACATCCGGCGGAAGGCGGTAACCCTCGGGAATATGATCCAGAGTCGGGATGTGGCCCATCATCGGCATACTCCCCATCATGTAAGTATAGCTCAGAGGACCGAAGTCTGGCGCGAAAGGCAGAGAGCCGGCAGACTGAGAAGAAGTACTAAGGGCTGATGAACCTGAGGCAGAAGCAGAAGTGGAGCCACGAGCGTGCGATCGTCTATCACCCACAAGAAGGGGACCCATCAGCCGAGGCAGGAACTCCGCGTAAGAGGCCCCGGGGGATAACACAAGCCGTCGCCACATCACCCACCATAAGACCTGCATAATCATCATCTGGAATGGAGTAGGTGGGATACATCGCCCTCGGCGGATCCGCCGGCACCCTGTATTATAGTCTATCCCGGCCATGCTGTGGGAAGACCCGCTCACTAAGGTACATAGTATCTCCCTCCAAAGACACCAACATCCTCTGCATCCCAGTGGCGTCCCAAGCATGATAGACTTCCTGCTCCAACAGGGTCCATGGATAAAGGCCCAGCCTCTCATACTCGAAAGTGTCCAGCATAGCCCGCGCCTCTGCCACCGTCAGGGTCCATTCCTGATCCTCATCCTCATCAAAGCTCCGATTGGGATGGCTCCACCTCCTGATATTCGGGAACAAAGGGGTCCGGCTCTCCAACTCAAACTTGTACAGCCCAAGGACAGTATAGCCCCATATCTGCACAAGAAAATGAGAGCAGATTCAGCACGAAATACGTGCATAAAGGCTACGTATAAAGGACGTAAATGTAACCAAGAGCATACCTCCCAAGCATAAGAATACCCCGACACGGTATCTTTGGTGTGCCTACACGCCTCGTCCATGGCGTGATAGCAGAAGGCCAGCCCCGCTGAGCCCCAATCATATCCACTCACCTCATCCAGATTCACCAACAAACCTAACAGAGAAAGACGAGCCGTAGAAGAGTGGTTCGCAAAGATGGTCTCAGAAAGAATATACCAGAGGGAACCCCTCACCAACCGATCAGTAACTGCATTCGGCTTGAGCGCATAATCCTCAATCTGACGTCGGAGGGGTGTCAGCTCAGTAGAAAATCCCTTAACCTTGTTAGGGACGAAACCGATCAACTGTCTCCACACAGCTGGACCCGCAGGCTTATAACCCGAAGTCTTCGGCAGAGGATCGCCAATGAACTCTAGCCCCGTGATAGCAAGGAAGTCAGTCGGAGTCATGGTCGCTTTCCCGAAGCGTAAATGCACGATGTGGATAGTATCCCACCACCTCTCCCGGATCGCCTGAAGGACTTGGGGAGTCCGTCTTATCCCCCGAAGATTATCAACAAAGGTCAATAGCCCCGTTTGGGCCATCCTATCTCTAACCCCTTCAAGGTCCTTGATCTTGTCCCACAAAGCTCTCGCCAATTTTGGGCTCCCACGGCAATTCTTCGTTGGCCTATATGACTGCAAAACAGAAGAAAAACAAAAAGGGCAATGTTAAAAATCATTCCATGGCAAAAACTCAATGAAATAAAAGAAAATTTTTGTTGGGGCATTTCATCGAACACTTGGCGTGCGTACAAGAAAAGCTTGCCCAAGGATGCCGTTAATGATCCGAATCAACCTCTCCTACAATCCATGATGTGTAGGAGGCTCATACGCACACAATACAGCAACAATCATCCAACGAAATGCACAAAATTAGAGCATGCAAGAAGGAACCTAGTTCTAAGCATAGACAAAAACAAAGAAAAATAGCCATTGATGGAATTTGAATTCAAGACAAAGTGGGTTCAAGCTCAATGCAATATAAGAAACAAGAGGTGGGAAAGAAACTCTTACCAAAGCTTCCCGAATGGCGGTAGAGATGTGCACGTGCCTATCGAATGTGAGGTCATCGCGGGGATAGTCCTTCCCTAGTAAATAACTCCCCAAAATAGGATTCCTTTGTTCTTGAGCCATTGATTGTGGAGGGAGAGAGGATTGAGAATTGATTGGGAGGAGAATCACCAAGCAATCCACGAAAAATTGCAGAGAAAACGACCTTGGCTTGAGCTAGGGAGGGAATTTGAAAAGGATGTTTTCAAATTGAAAGAGGAGCTGCTGTTATATTAGCCCCGACAGTACAAGTCTCGCACGATATACCTTATCTCGCACGGGATATTCCTTCTGGAATTTGACAAAATTGTCCTCGACAATAAGCGTCTACGCAACGTCAAAATTCAAAATTTTGACACATTTACCCTTGGAAATGATAAACTAGCAAGGAAACGTGGAAAAATCGGCACCGCAAGTCACAGAACGAGCCGGACGTGACATACGCACGATCGCCCGGTACGGCACCAGACAGAGCCAGAAAATCGAGTGGTCCAAAGATCAACTCAATCCATATGATTCAGAGCCCAGAAAGGTGAATCATCAAATTAAAAGCCCGATCCAACGCCCAAACAGGTGGATCGTCATCATAAAAGCCCAGTCCAATGCCCAAACAGGTGGATCGTCATCATAAAAGCCCGGTCCAACGCCCAAATAGGTGGATCGTCATCATAAAAGCCCGGTCCAACGCCCAGACAGGTGGATCGTCAAAAGAAAAGCCCGGTCCAACACCCAGACAGGTGGATCGTCATCAGGAAAAAGCTCGGTCCAACGCCCAGACAGGTGGATCGTCGAACCAAAAGCCCGATTCAACGACCAAACAGGTGAATCGTCATCCTCAACAACAAAAAGCCCAATTCGGAGCCCAAAAAGGCGAATCGTCACAAAACCGACAGGACTCAAAGGACCGGAAAGGTAAACCTTTCTTTTCTAACATATTTCCCGTAGGTTCGGAGCCCAGATAGGCGAATCTTCAGACAAGATAGGTATATTCAGAATTGGGTCTTGATTTGATTCCTCAGTATGAATTTATCTTTCAGAACAAAATATCCTCGATTTTCAAATAATTTTCAAAATACCTAAAGCAACCTTTTCGTGTTTTGGAGATGAACTACGTTATGGTCTGATTCTCTGATAGAGATACGTAGGAAGCCGTGCGACCCGACCATCCCGATGTTCAGAATAATGTCTGTTCTATCGATGACATGACTTCTTCCATAAGTCTTGTCGCCGAGGGGCTCTGTAGACACCCCATTCTAAACACATCGGATCATATTTATACCACTCTAAGTCTCGCTTTGAGTCAAGAAGTGGAAATCCACCATTTCGTCATGTTTCGTTAAGTTTTGACTAACCATCGTTAGTTTGGGACTAAACTGCATACGAGATAACGAGGAAAAGACAGAATTGTCCACAAGAACAATATCTCACCGCGAGATGGCGTGTCTCGCGCGAGATATCGTCCCTCTGCAGCATGCAGAAGACAGTTTCCTCGTCGATTTCAACCTCTTTTCGGGATAAGATTTTATCCATCCGGCCAACCAATAGAGTTTGGGGTCCAGAACCTTCTGAAAGGTTTTACCTCTCCACCTCTACCTATCCAACCCCTATAAATACTTGGTGACTTTCAAGGATCAGAGGACGATGAATTTTCACAACACACACATATTTTGTTGGTTTCTTTCCCTGAAAGGTTCCTACAAAATCACTCTTAAAAATCACCTCAAAGTTTGTTTGTCAACCTTGTTGATAAACAAACATCAAGATCCAAGTCAAGGACTGAGGCGAAGCTCTGTCCATATCAAGATTCGATTCTAAACTTGAGTCGAAACTCTGCCCAAATCACCTCACGCAAGGTAACCCCTAAATCCCTTTCTAATTGATTGTTAGAGTGGTATAAATCTATTGAATCTAGGATCGGCCTAGAGCCTCTCCAAATCATGGGGACGATCTCGAAGCAATCGATCCTACATTTCGTTTAACCCCGTTAAATGGATCTTTACTTGTTATATTTGAAATCGTTTTTTCTCTTCTCTGAAAACCTCTCTTTTCTTTAGCAAGACCAATCTACGGATTGGGTGGAATGGATGCTCCTTGACCTACCCATTCCATAACCTAAGCCCCGAACCCAATCTCTTTAAAAAAAATGGTTTTTCTATGTTTTCCAAACGAATAATATAGGTGGCGACTCGAAATTAATCACAAAGCTCACAGTCATGATTGACTCAAAGCCTTGCACATGATCCCATGCATCCGTGGTTCCTCCGTATTCTTCAAAGTTGGGGATTTTAAGCTTCGGATCGGGAGGTTGGTCTACAATCCATTGGGATAAGGGACGAGTGGCGTTAGTGTCCTTGTCCTCGACTTCTTTCTTCCTCATCTCCATTTCATCAATTCTCTTTTTCAAGAGGAGAAGGTCCCTTGTATCTATTCCCATACTATAGTGGGAACTACGATGGGTTTTTTTCTTGTCTATGTGGCCAATTATTCGACTTTTCTCTGCTCATCATTCGTGGCTTACATGATTGTCTCCATGTCCAGATGGTGCTCTGCCATTTCGTGGACTTGGTGGCCTAGAATTTTGAATAGGAGTTCTGTTCCTTTAGGGAGCAATCTCTGGGTGGGGAGGGCTCCTACGACGAGGAGGGATCCTATGTTGAGGAGAGGGATCCCGACGAGGAGGAATCTTTTGTCTTGCATGACTAAGCCTTGCTCTCAAATCAACTGAATTGACCTCCTGGTCCCTTTGATAATTTAAATGGTGTCTGAGGTCTCCTTGGACAATCCTATGTCTTGGAGACCTATCAAGAGGCCTAATTTCTTAGATGGCCAACTGTTTGGCTTTACTAGGAGCGTCGCGTCGTGGAGGATTTTGGTCAGGGGGATGGTTTTCTCGATTCCCGTGACTACCCCTTCTATTAATGCGACTTTTCCCTCCGTAAGAAGCCCTGATTCTAGTGGGCCGGATGAATTCCGCCAATGATTGGTCTGGATCTAACTCTAGCAAGGCGTTCTGTGTTTCATAGATGCGTTGCAAAGTGTCGATCTGACGGTGCAGTAGAGTTCTGCGGTCAGATGGTTGGAGAGATGGGCCTGCTCCCCCTTGGGCTCTGCTCAGTCTCGCTTGGCTATGGGATGTCCTCCTCCTTGTCGGCAGCGGTTGTGGTCCAAGGGAATCTCCACCATGGGCTGCCCACTGGACCGCAGGTTCATGCCCAGCGGCGGTGGTGGTGGCAGTCCACCATTGAGAGGTGGAGGAGGGGGTAGATGGCCACCATTGATCTGTGGAACTGCTGTTCCACCCTTCATAGACTGATTATTCGATTTCTGGTGTTAAACTAGTAGTATGTCCGTCTTCCATCAGATTTGTAGGAGCAGATTTTTTGGCTATTCAAGTAATATCACGATCGTTTCCCGGCAATGGAACCAAACTGATGATGCGAAAACGCCGTATCAGCCCAAATTCAGTGGTTCGGATATATCCTGGTGACTTAAATAGCCTGAACAGGATAAACAAACACGTAAACTAAATCGGGGTTTCACCCGCGAAAGCCCTTCGGTGTGAGAGTAAGTATTGGTATTTTATGAGAGCAAATTAATTGACAATAGTTTAGAGTCAAAAAATATGTGTTACCAAAAATTCATGAATTGTGTCTTGTATTTATAGTTGTAGGAGATAGTTTCCTGCCTTGAATAGAAAGTTAGAAGAGAATAAGAAGTTTAATCCTACTCAGATCCTAATTCCACGATGTCCATATTAGATTAGGATTAAAATTGTGTACTGTACGTATGTCGGGGAGTCGTGCTCCTCGACATAGTCATCACCCGTTGACCGTTGTTGGTCGTCCTAAATCTTATGTCGGGCATGAGATGATTTCCAAAGGTAGGAGATAGTTTCCTTTATTGTATAGGAAGTTAGGAGAAAATAAGAAGTTTAATCCTACTTTGATCCTAATTCCATGATGTCCATGTTGGATTAGGATTAAAATTTTGTACTAGACGTATGTCGGGGAGGCGTGCTCCTCGACATAGTCATCACCCGTTGTTGGTCGTCCTAACTCTTATGTCAGGCATGAGATGATTTCCAAAGGTATGGCGACCCACTCCCTTTGTCATCTTAAATATTGCCTTGGTGGGCTTAATGGGAAGACTTGGTCATGGTCGACTTTGGCTAGCCTCATGGTCGTCCTAGTCTTATGTCGAGCTCCTTACGTTCAGGTCGACATAGGTCTGAGTCGAGTAAGAAATGACGAGTCATAGATAAGGAATCTCATTCTTTATGTCGTAATTAAAGTTACGTATATTTTTTATTGGGCTAAATTCATTGGGTATTGCCCGTTTTATAGCCAATATTGTACTCGTTTTATACCGTTCATACATTAAATAGTACAAAATAATAGAAATATTTTTTCGTCCCAAAATAAATATTAGAAAAAAATAAAATTATTTTCATCAAGGGCAAATAATATTTTTTTGAATATTCACTTTAAGATAGAGGGAATATTAAAGAAATATTGCACTCAAGTGGTCATATAATGATTCTCATGGATTCACCTCAACAAATGATTAAGCCATATTGACAAATTTTTTCCTAGCTTTTACAATTTTTAGTCTAATACACCCTCCTTTAAAAAAAATAAAAATTTAAAGAGTCATACGTTTTAATATATATTTGCTCTCTATATTTTCTTTTACATACTGAAACTATATACAACACACAAACCGTTTGAAATAAGGCATTCGAAACCACAAAAACTATACTCAATTGTGAATCATGAGGGTACTTTTTTTTTCATCAACTTTTGAAAAGGGTTCACTTGGACATGCATTCCATTTGAATTGTATCTAGAGTTTACTGGAGTACTACTTTAACTTATGTTTGTAAAGTGATTGGAGTTTGGAATTGGTTCTTCCAAGGAAGTTTTGCTGTACCACCTGTCTATAAGATCAAAATTGTCAAAACCCACCAACGGTCTCCTGGCCAAGTGGTATCATGGCCGGGTTTCCTACGGGGAGGTCGGGGGTTCGATCCCCCCTGGGGGGATCTTGTGGATTTAATTCTTTCATTGGGTTTCAGGAGCCTTGGAGTCCCCCGGTGCACATCCGTGCAGTTAAGGAAGCAGCATTGCTGGGCTTGCAACCTCAGTGTGGGGAGTTCAACTACCGCGTTGTAGGAGGGCTCCCTTGGGGCCAGGCTGCCTCGGGCATATACCGCGATTTACCTCCGCCAAAGATACCGAGGGGCGGTGCACAGTGATCGGGATTGATCCGGCGAAGGCCGGGAAACCTGGGTAATCAAAAAAAAAAAAACAAAAAAAAATTGTCAAAACCCATATTTTGATTACTAAAAAAAATCATGTTTTGTATTGTTCTCATTGATTTTTTATTTTATTTTTTGCAATATCCACATTTAACTACATGATTTTTGCAATGTCTCAACTTAAATGGGGACATCAATTTTTTACGACAGAAAAGCACATGATATCACGTGACTAACATTTGTTATAAATTTAACTTTACTGATCAAACACAACCATATAATATCAAAAAGATCATACCATTTCATTTCCATTCTTCAAATTTTTATAAAAAAATACAATTTTCTGATGGATTTTCAATGACGTAATTAATTTTATAACGGTTGTTAGTCATGTGATAACATGTGCCCCTCAGCCGTTAAAAAATCTACGTCTGCATTTACAGAGTGACGACATTGTAAAAATTGTATACTTAAATAAGAAAATTGCAAAAAAATAAACTTCAATGAGAATATTGCAAAAATATGATTTCGTTAGTGATCAAAATATGAATTTTTGCCATCAAAATTCACTTAAATAACTTTTGTTTGTATTGAGCGGTAAAGATTTAATGGATAAAATGTGGAACCTCAAGACAGACTTCTGAAGGCCAATTAATTTATATCAGGGACGGACACAAAAAGGTTAAAATGGATAGTAGTGAATTCCCTTAAATAAATTGTGTGTATAGTTTAATGGTTAAGATATTGCCATTTAACCTGATGGTTGTAGGTTTAAATCCCGATGGTTGTAGGTTTAAATCCCATATCAAACATTTTTTTTTCATACAAAGCTTTATTTTGTATTTGTACATCCATTACAAAATCTTCTTGGTCTGCCCTGATTTCGACCATCAAATATAAATAGAAATAGACATACTTAGCTCTACAAGCACCACAACAAACCTTTCAGCCAAGCACTTGAGGTCATGATAGATCTCTTCGAGAAACTATACGACCACCTTGATTGTAAGTTACCAAAGTCATACCATTTCCACATCTACATTTCTTTAAACCATCTCCCATGTGATGATTAAGGGCTCGTCTGGTGCACAGTTTTATAAACGGAGATTTTTTAAAACGGAGCTTTTTTTGCCGCTATAATTTTGAGCGGCCAAAATATCCCCAACTTTTTAAAATTCAACCGTCTAAAACTCTTGATTAACACGCTTAATAGAAAAAAAACTGAGTTTTTTTATTTCCGTTTTAACAAAAACGCTCGACAAGACGGGGCCTAATTATTCAACCAAACGCTGGCTATATAAGGGAATATTAGTTTGATTCGGGTCTTTAGCTGATCAATTGATAGATATTAATGTTTTTTGCCGATGCAATGACAACATCTGACATTATAAACCAAATCGGTCCAATTAAATTGAAATTCATAAAGGACCGTTTGGTAGCCATTATTCGTAGGAGTCAACCGATAGATATTAATGTTTTTTTTCCGAATGCAATGACAACATCATCGACAGTATAAACAAAGTCGGTCCGATTAAATTGAAAGCCCCAGGAGGGGACGTTTGGTAGTCATTCGTAGGAATGGATAGGATTATTAGCCCAATAACCTAGATGTTTGGTAAATTAAATGTAATCAAAGTAATAATTCTAACAATGCGTATAATGTCTTTTATTCCCTTCATATTTATCCCAAAAATATGTGGTATTATTAATCCCTAGATTAATAATTTATTCACTATTAATACGGGCTAATGTTATCAGGATAACAAACGAGTCCTAAGCGAATTATTTTGGTGGGACCTTATTTTTTTAGTCACAGCCCAAAACACATTAATTTCAAAAGATTTAATCTAAAACAAATAATTTTTCATGCAGTAAATCAAATTAATGAAGCAAGCAAAACAAAGTATAAATTGAATCATATTAATAGTAACGATATTTAAGGTCTTTCTTTAAAAAAAAAAAAACGATATTTAAGGTCTTTTGCAATTAAATGGATTGACTTGGACAGTTGACATTGAGAATTGGGTTGGATTAACATTTTTGCATTGAGATCATTGCAAATAATTCAATAATATATGAATTACTAACCCCGTTTCAAACTAAAAATTCTACTTTTTAATTTTTTAATAAGGTACTTTAAGCAATAATTTTAAGTTAATTTAATTATCCTAATGAAAAAATTTCATCTTATTATTAATACCCATTATATGTATTATCAATAACAATTTTTAAATATTCATTAGAATAATTAAATTAACCTAAAATTATTACTCAAAATACTTTCATGTTAATATTAAAAAGATTAGGACTTTTATTATGAGACATTCATGTTAATATTAAAAAGATTAGGACTTTTATTATGAGACAGAGAGAGTAAATTTTTAGCTATAATTGCAAATGATTCATATAAAAGTTGAAGTAATATTTAAAAATTATAAAAAGAGAGAAATGCTTCGAGAAGAAATTCCAAACAAAAATTCACAAAAAAAAAAAAAAAAAAGAGGTTGTAAGGATGCACAAAAAGAAAATAAATGAACTAGCATTAAAAATTGTTGTAAGAAGAAAACCTAAACAACAAAAAAAGTAGAAAAATAAACTAGACGGAAAAACCAGAAAATAAATAAAGAAATGGGAAAGAAAAAGTTAGAGAAAGTGAAGAAGTTAAAAATGAAGTCCAATAAGTGCAAGAAGGAATCGAAAAGTGCCTAGGTGGAAAACTAACATCTATGTATCCGAATCCCAAAAGGCCAATCCCCTGACCACTGAACCAGTATGATTTCTGCGAAGCAATAGAGATAAAAAAATATACTCCCTCATTCAGTCCCAACAAGAGTGTCACCCTTTTAGGGGTAACAAGCAAATTAAGAAAAAAAAAGGGAAGAAAAAATGTTATGAGTATAATTTGAAAATAGGAAAGAGAATTAGTGGAGGAAATAGTGAATTTAAAAAGTGTTGTGAGTGTAATAGTGTTTTAGGAGACGCTTTAAACGAAACATTATATGTATTATCAATAACAATTTTTAAATATTCATTAGAAAAAATTATTAATAAAACATTTTCTTTTTTAAAAAGGTGACGCTTTAAACGAAACACCATTTTGAATAAAAAGTGACACTTTTTCTTCTGAGACGGAGGGAGTATATAATACAATAAAATTTAAAATTTTGGGGCCCCAACAATAGCTAAAATTTTGGGGGCCGAAATGGTTGCTTCACGGACTTACACTTACCTATGGGCCGGCTCTGATATAAGCACCCTCCTTTGATGAACTAAACTAGACAAAAATTGGCTTAATAATAAGAAGAAGGGGTGGGGGGTGGGGGGAGGGGAATAATAATCACAGTAAAATGTCCATCTTTCTTATAACACTCAACCATCGTACATTATGATCGATGCTAAAATACTGATGATGCTGCCCAAAAATAAAGCTTGAGCTTTTATAGACGAGAAATGATCAAATTGGGCCCAAATCGAGATAAGGCCCAAGAGGAAAGTAGCGACATATGTAACTAAGGCTATCCCGCCGACAATTCAGTACGTAACTAGAAAGGCAGATTTCAGGGGGGCGGAGCCAGGAATTAGCCGAGGGGGGCAAGATTATACGGGGGTTCGGGGGCAGAGCTCCCGAAAAAAATTTTCGGATCGGACAAGTAAAAAATGGGTCGGATCCATGAAAAACAAATAAATAAGGAAAAATGTCATAATATTTCATACACAAAATCATGTTCAAATTAGTTCATCAGAACGGGAAATAACCGAAAAAAAATACAATTGAAAACTTATCAATTTGTGAAGAAATTAAAATTAATCAAAACACATTTAAATTTGTGTAAAACTCCATTCAAATTTGTAGAGAGAGAGAGGAAATTACCGAGAGAGAGAGAGACGGCAGGAAGGACTAGAGGAGAAGGAGCAGCGGCGCCGGCGTCGAGGAGGAGGAGCGGCAGCGGCAGCGTGACGCAGGAGCAGCGGAGACGAGAAGGGGAAAATGTTTTCTAGGGTTTTTGCAGCGGATACGAGAAGGGGAAATTACGTATGCTTGCTTCCTCTGTTTTTTTTTTTTTTAAACTGAAACGACGCCTTTTTCTTTTTTTCTTTTTTTTTTAATCAAAACTACGTCGTTTTGATTAATTAAAAAAAAATGAGGATTCTTTTCTTCTCCGGCCATTTACTCCGGCCAAATCCCTAATTTCCGCCGGATTCCGACGGGGGGGGAGAAAAACACTTGCATTTCCGCGGCCCCAGGGGGGCAAGTGCCCCAGTACCCCACGGCTCCGCCACGCAGCGGATTTATAATAAGGGTATCCCGCCACCTAAACCGCGCAAGAGATAAATTGCGAGATTTAACAAGCGAGATAAAGGGAGGATGTGGTGAGATACTTGGCTCATCGGCGTTTGGCAATGGGTGAAATTTGGTTGGACGCGACATATTAGAGGCGGCATGTAAATATCTACGAAATGGGATCCACTGGATCTGTTTTGCATTGGAAAAAGTTACGTGTTGTCAGAGAAAAGCGTCACATGTATTGGGTTTATTCTCTTGATTGACCAATTAAACGATGACACGTGGAGTTAGAAGTTAACGGTTGCACGAGATAATCACGTGATGATGGCATGTGCTGTGCACGAGGAAAGGTATGTATATATATGAGGGATCGTCATTCCTCCCAAGGTACGCCCACATACACACACATAACACCTTCCCTTCAGCTTCAGATTTACCATTGCCAAATAGATATTTATCCTCACGCCGGAGGGGCTACGCCGGAGCCGCCCCCGGATTCTCATCTTTGTTTGTGTTGCAGACGTGAAGAAGGAGCTGAGATATCCAAATTGGGCTACATCGGTCCGTGTTGCTGTTGAGGAAATTCCTGGCAACATCAAATACTTTTGTGTAAAATGCAAAAACTTGTCAGCTTCAATACCACTTGATCTAGAATTGAAGTATACATGATGAGAGCATAGATGCTCGTGTGTCTGTACTTCGTCTAATATTAACCTGGTATATATGCTATCATGAACAAGGAGGTCAACTGTGCTTTTTTCAACAACAGCAATTTTTATTACAATTACCCCATATTAATGAGATTGTGAAATTTTATGAGTAGAAATCTGGCAACATCTATACTACTACAATGTATGTTGGAATGTGGAATCCGTTACATATTATTCTTTCCCTTCGGCAGCATAGAGTGCTTTGATTTCTTCAACATCATCGTAGCTACCGAGAAATATTGGAGATCTCTCGTGTATCTTTGTTGGAACCAAGTCAAGTGCCTGCCAATATAAAGGAAAAAATTACACACCAAATGCTGCAGGACAATTAAGAGCTAGGGGAAAATATCACAGAGATCTTATTCACATGATCATGATTGTTTTTTATGCCACTCCAACCCAGTTCCAATATGATTGATTTCAGAATTTAGGAAGTGCATTTGTGTAGTCCCACTGGAGAACATTCTTCTGTAACTTTACCCTCCGTCCCAAAAACAAAAATGTGGTATTTAACGGGCCAAACTTTTCAAGCACTATTTTACATTTATAAAATTGCCCTCTTATTTGTCTTCTTCGAATCACCCTTTCAAATATCCCCTTCAAGATCCCAATTCTTATCAAAGACTCTAATTATTGCATTTTGGGGAGATCACATAAGTTAATACAATCTCTTAAAATATGACTCTTTTGGGGTTTATTTTTTTATTTTATTTTTTGGGGAGGAGGGGGCAAAGGGGGTATATGGTGAAGAGGAAATCAATCAACAAAGGGTTAGCCCTTCAATATTGATAATTCCAATTTACTATGTGGATTTTATGTTACCGATTCCCCTACAATTAACCATTCAAGATTGGAGAGTATTTACATCCTTGTATAGAGAAGCATCGACTTAAATCTTCTTCCTACAATTGAGGGATTTCAAGGAGATTCAAGGGTTCATCCTGTTTTAAGTGTGCTTGGAATGAGGCAGAAGAGTCTCGCCTTACTGGCTTGGAACGGGTCGAAGAACTTCAATTGGTTCATTTAAAGTAAAAGCACGACTAAGAATAGACTTGGTTGAGGATAGTATAAACTAAACTCTTTTTGTTGCCCTACTCAAATGTAGACAGCTAATATGAAAGGGAGTGCAAGTATTTTTGTAAAACTACAAGATCTTAACAAACACTCCGTAATAAGCAAAATCTGAGAAAGTTTCGAGTGTTAATAAGGTAAAAAAAAAAATCCAAGTCATTACCCGTTCCTTTCCTGTAAAAGCCTGACCTCCAGCTTGTTCCATCAAGAAAGACATAGGGAAGACTTCATAGAGAACCCTGTTTCATCCCAATTTAATCAAAGTGACTGGTGATACCAATTGTAACTGATATTCAGAATTCATTTCAATATACCTAAGTTTTCCATTGGGGCTTTTCTTGTCAGCAGGGTACAAAAAGATACCCCCATAAAGCAATGTGCGGTGAACATCAGCAACCATGCTGTAGAAGGAAATGCAAGTAGCAGCATTAAAACAAGAAGAACCTTCCTCACTACCACCTTCCGTCAAACTCTAACAGCAGAAATAGTATCCAACAATAATTTAAAAAAAAAAACAGCATTGCATCTAAAAGCTCTAGGGAAGCAAAATCCATTGCAAACAACACATTGTACTATTATTTTTTTGCATCCATAGTCACTGTCACTAACGTGGTTAGATTTTTCCCGTTAAATGATCAACGCATGTGACCATATTTTAAGGGGAATTTTAGGTAGTCTGGTCTAATGTGGCAACAATAATTGCTGACTATGCACATGGCAATATGGATGTGTTGAAGGGTTAAATTGAAATATCATAAACTAAAAGGGTTCAAGTAAAAAAAAAAAAAAACAATCCCCACTCCTCCTTCCCTCCCCGTACCACCCCTGTAGCCAGCGCCTCCCTTCACCCTCAAAAACAAGCCCAATAAGAATTTAGTTTTCCTTCCTCCAAAGTCGCACCCCCTCCCGCCATCGCCAACCGCCTCCACCGGCCCATTCTTCTTCCCCAAAAACACCACCAAGCACTACCACCCCTACTGATCCCACCCCACCCTACTATGAAATTTGTCCTATCCAATGAATTTATATGTTGTTTTTTCATTAAATTGTGCAGATTTCTTTCACTTAAGTTGGTCACATTTTAAACAAACCCAAAATTTCTTGAAGAACCTGGTGAGCATCATAAGCCTGATTAAATACATTGAGATTAACTTTATTACCAGCAGCAACCTTATCTGCAAAATTCAAACCAAATTTCATAAATACCCAACAGATCCTCAAAGCTTTGTCTAAAGTTCGATTTTTCGATTCGGATTGAGTAATTGTAGTACTATATTTACCGTATCCGACTGTACAGATACCTTAATTTTGAGTAGAGAGGACAGGAAGCAATAGGGACTCCAGTGACGATATTGATAGAGAGAAGAAAAGTGGAGCCGTAAAAGGGGTTAGGGTCAAGGTGGCGACGATGGTGGATTGGGGTAGGGGGTCGATCCCGATGATGATCTGAGGTTGAGGTTATATGAAGAGGTGAAGGCAGTTAGGGGGAGAAGGAGGGGGATGCCATGGAGAAGGAGGGGGATGGCATTGAAATAATCAGGATTAACTTGTAACAGCAGATGACCAAACTGATGGTACAACAGAATAATACATACTAATATTAGGAATACAGCCCAAATCAACTCAAACCAACTTTTGTCCCAATTACTTGGGACCAGCTACATGAATCCTTTTTAAGCATTCAGTTTACTAAAGTCCAAAGTCACAATAGGCATGCTCATTCACAAAAAATATTACTACCTCTGTCCCCAAAAATGAATGTCCAAAATTTTCTCAAATTTACTATTGATCAAAAGTGAATTTGAAAATTTTTTGGACATTCATTTTGGACAGAGGGAGTACTAATAAAAAAATAAAAGCTTGAAAGTGTTGGAAATAATGCTTTAAAAAATGCAAAATCAGTTTCAGCAAATCAAGATTGTGCAACTATCATGCATAAAAAAATTTAACACAACACAAAATAAGGAAAACAAAATTAATAAAGCAATTGAAGCTAGCACGTGGGATTCGTGAGATCGTTGTACTAAAGTCACTATCGTCTCCCTACGTACGGGTCTTAACAACGATCAGTGGCTCCAAGATAAAACCCTTCAACAAGCTCGCAGCAAGTCTCCTCTAGGTGTACGTCCGTAGGAAGACACGAACCGTACTTTTCAAAGATTGCCCAAATTATACTTAAAATAATAGAGTGAAATATAGAGTAGAAGTAGAGAAAAATGAAATGCCTTTTTTTTTGTGTTTGAAAAATGAAAGTAGCCTTCTATTTATAAGCCTAGGACTTCAACAAATTTAATCACTATAGAAGCTTGAATGAGTCAAAAGATTATCCCAAAGTATCTCAACAAAATATGCTAACAAACTTGAGATAATTTATTCATTATACTTTCCAATTTTTGAAAATAAAAGATTTGTAAATAAATAAATAAAACTGAATTTTTAAAACATAAAATATCTAACAATCCCCCACAAGTTTTAAAACATCAAATATGTATATACATAATAATTTGGGCAACCTTATACTATGCAATGGGTACAGAAGTCTTCCGGATTTGAGCCTGCACTTCGTGTTGGCAATTTTTCATTCGAGGAAACCATAATGGACTAAGCCTTGAATTAGGCCCCTTTATCGAACTTCATATTACCACACACATAGTATTGAAATTGGACTTGGTTCAAAAGTGGGTAGCGTTGTTAATGGCCATGCGCTCTGATCTTGATTCTCATGAGAGTCTCTAAGGGGCAGCCCTAACCCCACAGTCGCGGCCTCACGACGACTCTCATTTAGGTGAGTCCTCCAAGGGTACCATGTACCTCGCAGAAAATGACTGTCTTGGGCTCATTAAGGTAACACCATCCTGAATATCACACTAAAAAGCACTATCACCGTAGGGATGAGGAGGAGACCGCTCTCCTCTTTATAAAGTAGTCCTTATATTACGAGTCACGCTATTACGGGTTGTTCTTACCCAATGAACCTTCTTCATGGGATCTCCGATCACAAAGATTGGGTTACTCCCGTTGGTGACTCCCTATGGGCTTAGCCCCATCCCCCTCGATGATTCCCAAACACCCTTCTTGGGTAGACCATTGGTCAAGTTATCAGCAAGATTTTTTTCAGATCTTACAAAATTTATTGATACAACATTTGCACTCACAAGTGTTTCACAGATTTATACCTAACTTGTATATGTCTAGTCATTTTTTTATTTGTTTGAGATTGCTTTAACAAGTCAATCACAGCCTTACAATCACAGTGCAATGATATAGCAGGTAAAGGTTTATCTATAATAGGGAGATCTAATAAAAGATTTCTTAACCACTCAGCTTCACTACAAGTATTGTCTAAGGCGGTTAACTCAGACTCCATGGTACTCTTTGATATAATTGTTTGTTTCTTAGAAACCCAAGATATAGCTGCACTTCCCAACATAATTACATAACCTGAAGTAGATTTCATATCTAAACTTAGTTATCCAGTTTACATCACAATATCCTTCTACAACATTCGGAAAGCCTTGATAGATTAAAGAATAATCCATTGTACCTCTAAGATACTTAAGAACTCTTTCTAGTACACCCCAATATTCTTGACTAGGATTTTGAGTATACCTACTAAACCTCCCTACAGCATAGGCTATATCCGGTATATTCCTGTTTGTAGTATATAATAAGGATCCTATAATCTGAGAATATTTTAATTGAGATATAGGCTCTCCCAAATTCTTTTTGAGATGGATACATGAATCATAAGCAGTAGAAAGTAGAAACATGTTTGCAATCATAATGCCCATATTTCCTCAACAATTTCAATTTCTGTATGGCATGAGATAACTTTATCGCTTCTGAAGTTTTTTCAACTTTCATTGCTAATATCACACTTGCTTCACCCAAATCTTTCATATCAAAGTTTCTTAACAGATGATCTTTTACATTCCTAATGAAAGATAAGCTAGACCCAAAAATCAATATATCATCTACATATAAACACATCATCACATGTTCTCCATTCTCTTCCTTATAGTATAAGCACCTATCATGTTCATTGATCTTAAAATCATATTCTAATATAACTCTATCAAATTTCTCATTCCATTGTTTTGGGGCTTGCTTCAAACTATATAGGGATTTTACTAGCTTACATACTTTATTTTCTTGTCCCTTAACATTGTAACCTTCGGGTTCCTCCTTATAAATTTCTTCTACTAAGTCTCCATTTACTAAGTCTCCATTTAAGAACGCGGTCGTAACATCCATCTGATGTATAAGTAGGTTATGGTTAGAAGCTAGAGCTAGTAAAATCCTAATGGTTGTAATCCTAGCAACCGGTGAATATGTGTCAAAATAATCAATCTTTTCCTTTTGTGCGAAGCCTTTGGCTACTAACCTAGCTTTATATTTGTCTATACTTCCATCGGATTTCAATTTCTTCTTAAATACCCATATACAGCCTATTGGTTTATTTTCAGGAGGTAACTCTGTTAAAACCCAAGTATTATTCTGAATGATCGACTCGTATTCATCATTTATTGCTTCTTTCCAAAAAGGGCATCTATCGACAACATTGCTTCCTTAAATGTCGTAGGTTCACCTTCAACTAAATAGGTAAAGAATTCCTCTCCAAGATTCTTCTCTTTTCTAGACCTTTTACTTCTTCTGAGTTCAAGATGTTCATCAAATTGTATATCTCTATTTATACTAGTTAATGATATATCTCCATTTGTAGGATTACTAGTGCTACAAGGTTGACTTCTAACTCTATTCTTAAAAGGAAATATGTTCTAAAAAATGTAGCATCTCTTGCTTCAATAATGGTATTATTACATATGTCGCTCACATTTGAGTTAATAACTAAGAACCTATTAGCGGTACTATTTTGAGCATATCCTAAAAAGATAGCATCTATAGTTTTAGGTTCAATTTTCTTTCTTTTATAACTTGGAATGGCTAACTTAGCTATGCACCCCCACGCTTTAAGGAAATCCAACCTAGGAGTTCTTTTCTTCCATAATTCAAAAGGAGTCTTTTCATTATCTCTAACAGTTACTCTATTAAGAATAAAAAATGATGCTAAAATATCCTCTCCCCTTAAATTTTCTAGTGCTCCAGAATTGATCAAAATTGCATTCACCATGTCCATTAGAGTTCTATTTTTCTTTTCAGCTACACCATTTGATGGGGGATAATAAGGAGGTGTGGTCTCATGAATAATTCCATTATTCTCACAATATTTATTAAGTTCCGTAAAGGAGTATTCTCCACCCCTATCGGATCTAAGAATTTTAATCTTCTTTTCTAGTTGGTTCTCAACCTCGACTTTATAAAATTTAAATTTATCGTAAACCTCATCCTTGGTCTTCAGGAGATAAACGTAACAATATTTGGAGTAGTCATCTATAAATGTCACAAAATATTTATTTTCCGCTCTAGTAGGAGGACGATTATAGTCACATACATCACTGATTCACTATGAATAAGGTCTAAGAGTCTAGTATCTCTTTGCACTGATTTATAAGGTTTCTTAGGTTTCTTTGCTTCAACACATACTTCACACTTGCGCTTAAGGTCATTATGAGTTTTGGGTGTAAGGTTCAAGTTCATCATTCTTTTAATTTTTCCATTATTAACATGTCCTATCATTTCATGTCATATATCACTAGATTCAACATTTAATACTAAAGATGAATTTTTATTGATATCATCCAAAATGTTCAACTTAAACAATCCATTCCTTACATAACCCTTACCAATGAAAATATTATTTTTAGTGATAACAACCTTATTGGATTCTAAAACCACTTTGAATCCTTGTTGAACTAACAAGGATCCACTAACTAAATTTCTTCTAACTTCGGGAGCATGTCACACATCATTAAGAGTCGATATCTTTCCGGATGACATCTTCAAGTCAATTCTTCCAACTCCTAACACTTGTGTAACTGAGTCATTTCCTAGTTTTACACTTCCTCCACTTGATTTCTGATAAGATGTAAATAGATTATGATCAGAACAAACATGAATATTGGCACTGGAGTCTAACCACCAATTATTATTTTCATATATATTATTCACTCAAGGTTGAAAAGATTCACACCTAAAAGTAGGTTCACCATCCTCTACCATATTAAATTGGTTCCTTGAGTTAAAATTTGCATCATCACTTTTCCGGTAGTAGCAATTTCGAGCAATGTGATTGGTCCTTCCGCAAACATAGCACTCCCGCTTCTCTTTGCCCTTTTCATTCCTTTGGTTGTTTTGAGTTTGATGGTGTTTGGCTTTATTAACATTTGATTGGCGGAAGCGGTTACCATTTGAATGGCGGGATTGATTGGTGCGAAAGCTATTATTATGTTGGTGGTTATTCTTCCTATAGTTATTGTTCTTGAAGGTGTTTCCCTTAGGCTTAAGATGGTAGTGTGGCTTAGAATTTTTGTTCCCCTCAACCAAGTTTACACTTGCCTCTTTATTTTCATTCACAACCAACTTTCCATCGGCAACCGCTTTGGCTTTGGCTTCCAACCTATAATGCTCTTCTATTCTAATGGAATTAAAGGCTTGGGTCAAAGTTAGGGATCCTTGTTTATGTCTTAGGGTTTTGGCATAATCCGACCAAGATGGAGAAAGCTTATTAATAAGGCACGTTACCTTAAAGTCATCACTAAGTTTGCTACCCTTCAGTTCCACAACCCTTAGATAATCTTGAAAATCATGGATTTGGTCATTTATGGGTTTCCCATCAACCATGAAATACTTATTAAAAGATGAGGCATTGAAACAGTCTATGCCGACATCATCTATACCATACTCGGCCTCTAAAGCATCCCATAGTTGATTAGCGGTTTGGGTGTGTTGATAGACATCATAGACACGAACCGAAAGAGCACTAAGGATCCTATTATTATGGCAATGATACTCAATTTGGATAGGGGTGTGCCAAGAAGAACTTGAATTAGGCTCATTATCATTGTTCTCTTTTATAGCAAAGATGAAACCTAAAACATTTAACCAATAGTGCATTTGCTTTTTCCATCTTTTGAAATCTAGGCCATTGACGAAAGACATGAAATGTTGTTATGGATAAATTAAGCTCCAAGGGAAATGAGCAGTGATGTGCACCAAAAAAAAATTCAGAATAGTTGATTAATCAATTGAGAACCCTTTTTGTGTTTGCAAAATGCAAGAGGTACAAACTGTCCTTTGAAAATGAACCACGGGTTAGGATTTTTTAGAAAACCTTTTCTTTTTTAATAAGGAAATTGTGAGTAATTAAAATTACTAAACCTTTTAGTGGATTTGAAACACTAAGTCTTAAAGGGCAAAGGGCAAACCCCGGTGCACCAAGCGCTCCCCGCCAAGCGGGGGTTGGGAGAGGGAACCATTTGCTAGAGCCTTCCCCTGACAATTGCCAAGAGGCTGTTCGCCAAGGTTCGAACCCGTGACCTTATGGTCACCAAAGGAGCAACTTAACCGTTGCGCCAAGGCTCGCCCTCTGAAACACTAAGTCTTATATAACTAAAATTGTTGTAATATGACAACGTAACTTTCAAAACTGTTTTCCTTTCTATCTTCTGTTTACGGTATCATGATAATAAAATAGTGACTTTATATTGTTGGAAATAATGCTTTAAAAAATGCAAAATCAGTTTCAGCAAATCAAGATTGTGCAACTATCATGCATAAAAAAATTAACATAACACAAGATGAGGAAAACGAAATTAATAAAGCAATTGAAGCTGGCCTGTGGGAGTCGCGAGATCGCTGTGCTAAAGTCACTATCGTCTCCCTACGTACGGGTCTTAATGACGATTAGTGGCTACAAGATAAAACCCTTCAACAAGCTCGCAACAAGTCTCCTCTAGGTGTACGTCCGTAGGAAAACACGAACCGTCATCTTCAAAGATTGCCCAAATTATACTTAAAATAATAGAGAGAAATATAGAGTAGAAGTAGAAAAGAATGAAATGCCTTTTTTGTGTGTTTGAAGAATGAAAGTAGCCTTCTATTTATAGGCCTAGGACTTCAACAAACTCCATCACTATAGAAGCTTGAATGAGTCAAAAAGATTATCCCAAATTATCTCAACAAAATATGCTAACAAACTTGAGATAATTTATTCATTATACTTTCCAATTTTTGAAAATAAAAGATTTGTAAATAAATAAATGAAACTGAATTTTTAAAACTTAAAATATCTAACAGGAAGTACTCCCTCCGTCCCTAAATGAATGTCGAAAAATTTATTTATCAAATTTGATAATTTTTTCGACATTCATTTAGGGACAGTGGGAGTAACTCATATGTTACCGATCCAATTACCTTCCAATGTATCTTAGAGATTTTGACGAAGAACCATCTTTAGGGAACTTGCACTTCTCCACATACCTAAAGATGAAGGATGTCAATACACACGTATGAACATGAATGAAAGAAGACCACATTGTGTTATACGTACTTTGCTGTTGGACCATCCCAGTTTTTGGCATTTCCTTCATTCACCGAGTAAATCTTTCCTTTCTTAGGTATCTGTGTATAGATGAATCATAGAAACAAATATAAGGAAATGTCAGGTGACACAATAAGCTTATCTTGTAAAATATGATAGGCATGCATACAACTAAATGAGAAATAAACGGCCAAACACCATTTTCATCCTCTGTACCTTTCATACTTGTTTCACGAGTAAACTACTTTTCAGCCTCTCGTACAATTCCAGAATATCAATTTGACACTCTTACTCCTGAAACAATAAATGTATGAAGCGTACTATTGTTTAATTAACCAAATTAACCATCATTCCTAACGCCAGTTAAATATTTAACGGGTCAATCCTAGTAGGCAATTGTTGACAAGGTCAACGCTTGCATGGCACTGACTAGACAAAAAAATCACACTAATTTTTCCTTATTTACTTCCCTAATTTAACCTAAAACTAATTTGGAAAACATAAAAAAAAAAACTTCCTCTTTTTACTTCTTCTGCTTCTTCATCTACAAACCCATACCGACCTCCCCCCACCCCCCGCCATTCTATCCACCCAAACCATTCCAGCCCGTTGCCGCCGAATCTCCTTTCCTCCACAGATTTCTCTCTCCTTTGCCTCTCCTTCTGCCTTGTTAGAATCAGTCATTGTCGCTTGATATTCCCCAAAACCGTTGGTTCCATCTCCACCAACCTGTTGTTGCTTCCCCCTCCCCTCATTCATTCTTAGTCGCCAGCGTCGACCACCTTCCATTCATATCCGTCCTTCTTTCTACCTTCTTCTCCTCCCCAACAACAACATTCCCTAACCTCGCCTTCACCTTTCCCTTATCTGCTCCCCCCTTCTTTCCCCTCTTTTTCAACATTTGCTAGTTTGTGTACATAAAAATGGTATTTTAGTCTCAAATTTGATGGAAATTCAAAATTTTTGAGTCACAAACTTTGGTTCAGTTTAGGATTTTGATTTTGAGATTTGAATTATGATTCAAGGTTTGTTGGCCTGGTAGTGATGGTAGAAAGGGAAAAAAAATAGAAAGTAATATGTAAAAAGGAAAAAAGAAAAATTTTGAACTGAAAAAAAAAAGAAAAATTAGTGAGAGTTTTCTGTCTAGTCAGTGTCATCTAAGCGTTGACCTGGTCAACAATTTCCTACTAGGATTGAACCATTAAATATTTAACTGGCGTTAGAAATGATGGTTAATTTGGTTAATAAAAACATAGCATGCATCATACATTTATTGTTTCAGGAGTACGAGTATCAAATTGATATTCTGTAATAGTACGAGGGACAGAAAAGTAGTTTACTCCTTGTTTCACGGATACCATTATACTTTTTTTTCTCTAAGAAAAGCATTGTACTTTGAAAAATCAACCATCCCACCCCCAAAATAACGGATACAATGGTTTTCTTAAAAGAAATATTATATAATGGTAAAAATGGAACACGCTTGAAAGTAGAGTAGATGAAAACGGAGTTTGCCCGGAATAAATTTGTATATAACATACTCCCTCCGTCCCATAGAACCTTACCCACTTAATATTGAGAACGGGAATTAAGAAATAATGTTATTAAAGTAGGTGTTGTGAGTGGGTAGGAGAGGGAAAGTGGGGTTGGGAATAGTAAATGGATAGTTGTTGCGAGTATGACAAGTGAGTTCCATTAATAAAGAAGTATTATAAAATTTCTCTTTTAGAAAGTGTGACTTACCAATTAGACACCCAAAATAGTAAAGTGGATAAGTTTCTATGGGACGGAGGGAGTATAACTTTTGTGAGAAATGGTAGCCAAAATGAAAGGACATTTAGGGGGGGGGGGGAATCTGAATAAGCATAGAGCTACATAGTAACTGGGTACATGGGTATTGCCTTTACAAAGAAATGATACATTTAAGATACCAAGATTTTTTAGTAGACTGATGATCCTCCTACCCTAATGCAGGCTTATCGTAACCCAGAATTATATGAGAAAAATGACCCAAACAATTCTCATATTGTTCTTTGATAGTAAGCAACCATTTTATCAGATGCAAGCAGAAATGTCACCAACATAGATCTAGAAGTACGGAAATGAGCTTCACCTTAATGTCTGCATGTGTGAGTATAAACTCCCCAAGAGAAGGATCAAGAGTAAATCCATTAACACCAGATCCTGTGCTTAACACAAGCTGAAAAAACAATATAAGCCAAATGAGTCATAGCAGAATGCAACTCTAGGAAGCAGGCTGATATATTCATAAGACCCTTCTAGCTCAGGAAAAGAGACGTGAATTCAAAAAATAATGTGAAGTTGGAACAGGAAACGGAAAGCTCCCAGGATGAAGAACGCAAAACTTAAGAAAGTTAATCGTTTGAAAAAATAAATGTGCTTTCAAGGAAAATGAAAGATTTTCCACCTGATCTCTGATTTATAATACATGAAAAGTATGATTCATACCGTGCAAGAGCTTCCATACATGCAGTATCCAGCAGCAAGCAATTTATTCCCAGGTTGTAATACATCTTCCAGAGAGGGCTCACCACTGTCTTTTACCATATAAATCCCAAAGATCTAATTTAAAGAGAAGATTCTTTATCACACTGCATTGTCAAATTACCTTGAAGAAACATAATACTAGTACAAAATCCAAATCAGTACAGGCAATAAAAGTTAGATTGGGAGTCATACAGTTCCAATGGAAACACCACAATCGATGTTAGAGGAGCCATCCAATGGATCAAAAACGACGCAATACCTGCATGATCCCACAAACTCTTAAAACGAGTAGTAACGAAAAGAAGGCAAATGGAGCTGTATAGCAATATAGAGCTTCAGTCTACCTCCCACGGTGGGATGGTTCCACAAATGTTGCCTCTTCATCCTCTTCTGAAACAAGGATACACTGGAAGAAGATCGACCTTAGAAATAAGAAACAGTTTTATGAATGTTAACTGAAAATAACTCGGCAATAAGCAATAACTCACTGTTCTTCCGCTGCTGACCAAAGCCTTCACGAAAACTTCATTCGAGAGCACGTCCAATTTCTTTTGCTCTTCACCCTAAAGACAAAATGAGAATATTTAACAAAACAATTCACACGGATGACTCTTCTTCTCATTTGCATGGAGGAGGAGGGAGCAGGACTATATTACAAAGAACCTCGGTTAAACATTGCTTAGGGACTTGCCTGCACATTGGTCTCACCAGCAAGTCCAATGAGTTTGGCTAAACCCGCCTGCAAAAGTGCGCTTTGACATATTAGAACAGCTTATGAAAAATAAATAATGAATAAAGATAAAAATGAATCTATGTTGAGAGTCAGAATTGTTCTACAAAGATCTATCGAACTGTCTAAAACTTGTCAGGAGAATTCTTAATGCAGCAAGGTAGTAGAAACAGTTACAATACTGCTTTATTGGTTGCTTAAATACAGCAGAAAATGCTAATATGTTAGAAGCATATACTTTGTTCTACACAATTTCAGAGAGAAACTAGACAAGAAAAGATTTAATAGTCTACTGCATAACACAATACTTGATGGAGCTAGTTCCGTACATTTACTACACTTCAAAAGCTAAGCTCCAAGAACTCTGTTACACTTTTATATATATATCCGTCAAGGTCTTCCAGGCATCCGACGAAGTCTAATGATACCAGTGTCAAACTTTAATCTCATTTGCAATTGATGTACTCACCGATACTATGTACCAAAGCAAGTTATGGATAGCTATGCACATATTAATCCAACTTAACCCAAGCAAAGAGACTAAAAGATAATCAAAAGCAAAAAATTGTGTTTTGCGTCTAGTATCTCTAATTTTCCTTGGCAGGACTTTAGCGATTTTAAGAAAAAATGAGGGGTGCAGGGTTCAATTTTTATCAGAGTAATTGTTTTCGTAGTTGTGTGCATGAAACGGGGCTAAATGATCTTGGGTTTATAGGTAATATATATATATATGGAAAAGGCATAGAGGGGGTAAATTTGTAATTCGAGAGCGTTTGGACAGATTTCTAGCCAATACTGAGTGGTCCACTATTTACTCCCAAGCCCAAGTCCATCATCTTCCATATTACCAATCTGGCCACCGGCCAATTTTAATTGACCTCAAGCCTACTAGGATTCATGGGCAAAACGATTAATGTACGAGGCCTACATGTCAACTTTTAAAAGCTACCACCAGCTCGTCTCTTCCATTTAGGCTAGGGAGACATATGGATCATGAGTTACCCAGGTGGACCACAAACAGGAAGTCATTTCTTATCAATCTATTAACAGGAGAAAACGATTTTTAGGGAACGGTCAATCCAAATAATTCCAAATCCATCCCCAGAGTCCTTAGTTGCGCAAATAGATACGTCCTCCAATGAATCTCTTTTGCAGCAAGAAGTTGTCCTTCATGACCAGCTAAACCAAGCTCAACTCCAAGAATTAGTATATTAGAAAGAAAAATCTTGCGCTAATTGGCTTCTAATGGGGGCACTGTAGTACCAAATTTTTTCAGCGGTTCTTGGTCGGCGAAGGGGTAATTCTATCAATGCTATATTCGACCACAACTCTAGCTAGATAACCGAGTTTCCTGAAATCCAAGCTAAATTTCAAGACCATTATATAAAATTGTTTACCTCCTCCAACACTCCGCTTCCAGTTTTTCATACGCAAACCCAAAGACTCTATCTCAGCAGGATTGCCAAGCCTTAATGTCTCCTATTTTAGACATTGAAGTATACCAAGCCATAGTCAAAATGGCTTCGAACAAAGCCCATGGCCCTGATGGCTTCTCCGCACAATTCTATAAATCTCATTGGCATACCATCGGGCCCTCTGTTTGTTTTATGATTAGATACTTCTTTTACCAACAAAAACTTCCTAGAGAGTTAAACAAAATCTTATTGATCTTGATTCCTAAAAAGGATCACCCTACTCAAATTGATCATTTTAGACCCATTAGCTTATGCAACGTCACTTATAAGCTTGTCGGTGCTATCATGGAAACCCGTATGCGCCCGACAATGGCAAAAATTATATCCTCCTTCCAGAATGCATTCATTCCAAAACGACACATACAAGGAAACACTCTTATATATCCCATGACATTTTACATTCTATGCGTAAACACAAGAGTGCCATAAGGAATGTGGCTGTCAACTGGACCTATCAAAAGCTTATGAACAAGTAGAATGGGGCTTCCTTAAATCCACTCTTGCTAGTCATAATTTTCCCACAACTTGGATTAACTGCATCATGGAATGTGTGTCAACAACTAGTTTTCAAACTTGCATAAAGGGTCAGCTAGATAATCCTTTTTCTTCCTCTATGAGACTCAGAGACAGACACAGGGAGATCCCCTATCCCCATATTTGTTTATCCTTGTTTTGGATCCTCTCCTTAGGCAGCTTCATGAGTTGACCACAAATAAACAGTTGCAGCCTATTCACATCAGCAAAAATAGCCCTGCAATCCCTTCCATGGCGTTCGCAGATGATTGTATATTTTCCTTAGGAATACCAAGAAGTTGATCCACACTCTTTCCTCTACAATCACTACTTTCTGTCAAGCTTCTGGTCAAGAGCTCATCCTTACCAAATCTTCGATTCCTTTTTGTCCAAAAGTCTTCTATTAAACATTCGACCAAAACTATATTGGGAATTAGAACACATACAACACAGGATAAGTATCTTGTGTTGTATGTGTTTTATTTCCTCATGGCAGGCCAAGACTATATCCAAAGCAGGTCACTTCCAAAAGATAATGCCCAATAGCTACAAGTCTATCACATGGCCACCTTCCCCACTCCCAAGTCCATCCTGCAAAAATACTCTTCAAAAATGTGTCAATGGTCATCCAATTCTTCACATCGTGGAACAAACTTTTTCTCCCGAAGGAAGGTGGTTTGGGGCTTAAAAACATGTTCATTCTCAACAAAAATTTCATGCTTAAGATTTTATGGAGGTTAATCGAAAACCCTGCTGTTATGGCATCGATGAGACTGGAGTGGAGGGCAAAAATTCATGTGGGTGATAGGGGTTGATTTTTTATTTTTTTTTATTATTATTTTCATTTTCCCTATCTGTTATATATTTATTCTTTTTTATCACTATTTTTTTTTCTTAGATCTTTTCTTGCACAATGATGACATATGAGGATTTATTTTAGCCGACCCAAATTATTTTGGGACCAAGGCTTTGTTGTTGTTGTTGTAGTATTGCCCACAAATGACCGTGCAAGCTGGCCGAGGAAGCTATCGCAGAGTCTGCACAAGCTCATCCCTCTCTTCAAAGAAGGGCTTAGTTGGAACGTAGGGAATGGCAGGGACATAAAATTTTGGTCGAACCACTGGCTTTTTCCTTACTCCTTATCTATTGTATCACTCTGGCTCATCCCTAACTCATGGTTATCAAAATCTGTTACCATAGAGAGCTTGGATGGAAAATGGGCATGCTTCAAGCCTTTCTTCCCAAAGAAACCCTTCAAATGATACAAACTTACCCATGGCCTATCACTATATCCCCAGACATTACTTGGATCCCAAACGTGGGAGATGCCTTCTCGGTTAGGTCAACATATAATTGGCTTCTAGAAAAATCAAATCTAGCAGTTCCAAATGCTTTTCTTCCTTGGACTCACATCTGGAAGCTCCCATGCACTTTTCGACTAAAACAATTTGTATGGATGGCATCCCAAGATGCGCTTCCAACGGCAGCAGAATTGGCTAAAAGAAAAATTATTTCATCAAGTCTGCTCCTAGTGCCATCAACACGATGAAACCCTCTTCCATCCTATCAATGAATGTTCGAGCAACCAACCCACAGTCTGGAAATGTGCCATACAACCAATGCTTTCACATAATCTCCTGGCTCATATCCTTCTTGTTCAGGCCAATCAGAAAATGTCTCCAGAAAGTGTGGGTCGGATGATCCTTAATTATTGGCTAGTGTGGAATAGCATGAACAAAGTGTCATTTGAAAACATAACTATCCATCCTACAACAACTTTAAAACAGCTACAACTAGTTTTCAATGCTTTTCTTGCGGACCAAAATCAACAAAACCCAAAGATAAGCCTACGTATCTACATATCAGATTAGGATAGCCTGGAAACCGTCAACTTACACAACATACAAGTTAAACACGGACGGAGCATCAAAGCATGGCCGGAATAGGAGGCATCATTCGAGATATGCAGGATCATGCGTGTGTGGGTTTGCAAAAAGCATTGGACACACTACCAATATGATTGCTGAATTATGGGCAATCCGAGAAGTACTTCAAGTTGCTTTATCAAAAAACATCACCATACTGCATGTTGAAACCGATTCTCAAGTAGCTTTCAATTTACTATGCAGGAACGTGCAGGGGCGTCCTCAACTTAACAATCTGACCAACTGCAAAACAGCTGTTCAGGCATTTTGACACGCTATGTCTATCTTTTGTTCACAGAGAAGCTAACATGGTAGCAGACATACTTTCTAAAGCTGCAGCTTTACATGACACAACATATCTTTGGTTACCCCTCCCACTTTTGTTGTAAGTAGTTTGATAGGGGATGCTTACAGACATGAGCAGCCTAGTTTAGCGTCATCTTTTGGCTTGGCTACCGTTCTTGTAAAATAACTTCTCTTTGTTTATATATATAGTAGTGTGTTTGAAAAAAAAAATGGTGAGTAAACTAAGATAAACGCGTGATCAAACACAATAACTAGCAGCTGGCAAGTAAGCAATAGATAATCAAAGGTACTCCCTCCGTCCCTAATTGAATGTCCAAATTTTATTTTGAGGGACACTCTGAAAATGTGTGTTTCTATACATTTTAATGGCAAAGATCCATATATATTTCTTGTTATCCACTTTCTAAAGAATTAGTTTTACGATAATAAAATGAACAGCAAAAAATTGGGAAAAAAAAAAGGTATAGGGGCAAAGTTTTTCGCAAAACGACATTCATTTTGGGACAAAAATTCTTGAATTTCAAGATTCATTTAGGGACAGAGAGGAGTAAAACACTATACAACCTACAATAATGTTCATTATGAAAACTCTAAGAGTATGTCTAGATAGTAAATTGTTTACCAAAAAATCAAATCAAACAGAGAGCTAACAAAGTAAAGTAGTAAACGAAGAAGACAGGAGGTTAATCACCTTATTAACAGCAGAGCAAACGAACTTGCAACCAAGGACAATGTGACTAAGCAAGATAGAGAAATCACCGCGAGATTCAGGATGCTTAGACTGCTCATTAAGCACGAAGCGCGTAATAGTCATCAAATCGGTCCGGTAAGCATCGGCGGCGTGGTCCATCTTCACACCGATCAGTCAACCACCCCGGCCGCTAGGGTTTTGTTTATCAACTTCGAGAGAGAGAAAATGACCGATCGAAACTTCCGTCACACAATTCAAGGAATGAGGATAAATAAAGGACATATTCATATGCAAATTGTTTATATAGTGGAATGGATTGAGGAGAGAGAGAGAGAGGATGAGGTTATCTGAGGTCAGTGGAAGGAGTTGGATGACACGTGGGAGTGTACCGGCGTGAGGTAGACGCTAGTGGTCGTCAGTCAGGATAACGATTAACGACTGTCTCTTAGTCATCTCCCCGTCCCGCCTTTTCTCCATCTTACCTGCGGTGTCATCCTGTATTTAAGCAGTTGATGGGTCTTTGTCGTAAGTTTCAAGCTGACGGTGTCGCTGACTTCCTGGACAAATTTCTCGTTGGATTAATTTCACAAGGCACCTTCCAAAAACCATTATGCATAAAAAATTTAGTCATTTTCAATACTCATAGTCGCGTGAATCTGGCTTATTTTCATTTTGATGCATCACGCGTGAATCTGAAACTGCCCAAAATGAAAATAAATTTATTATTTTATATTCACCCTACCTCACCCACTCATTCTCTCTTTTCATTTTCCACCGTACAATTTATTTACATTTATTCACAAGGCACCTTCCAAAAACCATTATGCATAAAAAATTTAGTCATTTTCAATATTTAATAACTCACACACTATTTAATTAAGATCCAGATCAAAAAAAAAAAATTCTAAACCTAAAGCTCATCCGATATTTGTGTCCGGTTTCTTTCTTGTTCGATATTCTTCTTCTCCTACAAACCACAACAACCACCCCCACTACCTCCTCCAATTTTCATCAAACATTATGCCATTACTCTGATTCACTTCACCACTGACTGAGTTATTAGCATGAGCAAATTTCAAATCTGCAACAATTTTCTAGCTAATTACTCCAGGTTTCGCCCGAAATCTCCAAATATCATGCATCTCATCGATTCCGAGCATCATAGAAAATTCTTCGGGCTCACCCACAATTTTCTGCCCCGGCTTTGTGAAAATCAAAAATGGGGATGGCTTTGTGAAAATAAAAAATGGGGATGAACTATTTTAATTTGAAATAAATAAATTTATTTCATACCTTAAGGTATAAAGGTATACAAATATTTTTTTTTTCACAATTTAAATAGGAGTATTTTTTTCACAATTTGAAATGAACCAATTACTTTTATATCTATGTATAAGAGTAATCATAGTATTATACTTATGGGGATTGGACTATCCTTTAATTCCGATTTCCACGTTTATTCGTTCTATTGCCCCCTTACTCGAAGTCAAGATATTGGGATTGGACTATGATGATGTCAAAATCGTCAAATCAGTCCAAATCCAAGCGATCGTTTGCTCCGGCGATCGCTCAACCTGAAAATAAGACAAAACACGTAAACTAAGTCGGGGCTTCACCGGCGAAGGCCCTCCGGCGTGAGAATGAGTTCACAATTTATGGTGAGAGAAACTAAATTGACAGAGTTTCGGTATCTCAAAAGTAGCGTACCAAATAATGTGATATATGGCTTGTATTTATAGAAATTGATTGACAGAATCTATGTTGAACTTGGACTGTAAAGTGATAAGATATAATCCTAGGAGGATTATATCTGTTAAGGAGTCCTTATTTGATCTGAATTGTAGGAGGTGGTTACAATTATGATAAGATTATAACTGCTGAATCCTTGTTTGACTAGGATTGCTATAACTGCTTGCCGGTAAGCCGAGGAGAATAATTTTCTTATCTCGTCATTTGCAGGTAGGCTGAGATGCATGAATTTGTCTCCTCGTCATATAAAGCTCTGTCGACATGAAGAAATGCCGAGATGCATGATTTTGCCTCCTCGTCATATGACGATATGCCGAGGAGAATGATTTTGGTTCCTCGATATATGAAGATATGCCGAGGTGCGAACTTTTCTCTCCTCGTCATTCATGACCTTCTCGGTCAACGATGAGCGGGGGAAAGAATAACATAGAGAGCCCGTTGGTAACGTCAAGGCCGAGGAAGGCACCTCGTCCTCTATGGAGGCGATCTCGGCATACGAGGGAGGTTTCCTCGGCCCTCATAGTTGGGGCATATTTTGCTTGCTTGTTGGGCCTATATTGGCCTTATTGATTATGAGGTATGAGGCCGAGGAAGCCCATTGATGTCTCTCGTAACTTAGAGATGGATTATGTTTATAGCCCAATCCATTTGGGCCTGACCCGGACAAGCCCATTTTCGTATCTCGGTTTATATTGTTCAGTGGCCCCCGACTTTCTAGCTCGGCTTAGGATGAGGAGAAAGTCATCTCGTCCTCGGCTATGAGAATACGAACAGGTTGCCACGTGTCGGAGTCGCTTCAACTGAGCGCCGTTCCATTATCCGCCGGTTGATAGCATGATGATGACGTGTGGGCCCCAAAACCTGACATGCCTTGGAAGTTGTTACACGCATTCAATTCTTGGGGGCGTCCTGCCCGTTAGCCCGTTTCTATTTCGGGTCTAACCCGGTTGATTGAGTATAAAAACCAAATTCCTTCTCATTTAACCTTTCTTCACTTAGGCCATTTGAGAGCGTACTTGCAATTAAGATTCAAAATCCCACCGTGTTCTTGAGCCCAGAAACTCTGGCGAAGTTGATTCAGTTGATCGATTCCATCCATTCTTCAGAAAACAGGTATATATTTCTCCCTTTTACTGTTTTCTGTGTTTACTCTTGCAATTTCTAGGGTTTTGGTAGGATTTGGGACTTCCAAACCGCCATTGTTGAGCTTTGAAGTTTTTGAAGTTTTTGATTTTCCTGAATATTTGCTTGAACTCCCATTGATACTTCGTTCCCCTTTAGAAAATGACTCGTTCTTGGGACCATTTGCCCTCGATTTCGTTATGGGTACCACAAAGGCAATCTAAGGGTTTATCAGAGAGAGAGAGGACCATGGTTGTTGGTGACCTTGGCGGAGATAGGAAAAATGTTAACGAAGTACGGACGTACGAGATTATACATTCAATACCCAGACAATACGAGGATAGATAGGATTGATTTCTCGTCCCTCAATATTGTTTTGTTTGAGAATAGAGCCGAGATCATTGAGCATATCAATTTATTCTACCCGTCTTCTGATCACATTGCTCTTGAGCGTCTGATTGGTAAGGCTCCCTCCTCAGCCTTACTGTGATGACGAGGAGGGCTTCCCTCTTCCCCGTCTCAATATCAGTCGTGGACGATGTAACTAACTTTGACTCCTCGGCATTTTGCAGATATGACGGGAAGAGGGGGTGAAGCCTCTTCATCTACCAAGATCGTCGACGCCTTTGTTGAGGGTGAGCAAGTCGAGGGGAAAGGAGGCCGAGGACGTGGTGGCCGAGGTAGAGGAGGCCGAGGCCGAGATAGATCACCTAAGGCCGGGGATCCCATGTTGGAGCAGTTGTATACGAGATACAGGGTGGACAGGAACGAGTTCCATTTAACTTATATCGGACGTCCCACCTTTGAAAGTGATGTCGCGGAGAAGAGTTTTTATTTCAACGACAACCATGTCCACTACTACTTCAAGCAATTTCAACAGGGACTTCGTCTCCCTTTGGACCCCTTTATCAATGAATTTTTGGGTGACGTGAAGGCTGTCCCGGCCATGTTGGGAGCTAACGGGACTAGGGTCCTCGTCAGTTTCATAGTTTTGTGCCGTAGCTTAGGTTACGAGCCTACCCAAGCCGCCTTCCGTCACTTCTTCTCTATCGGATATATGAAGAGTACTCGTCTCCTTGTCATACGGAGTGATTCCAAGAAACCGATGATTATCCTCCCTATGTCTAGCAAGGGAGGAGGCTGGGAGAACCATGTGATTAGGGTTGAGAGCCGACGAGGCTGGGAGTTCCCCTCTCCTGCTGACGTGCTGTCTGCGTCTAGTCAAGTGCAGAAGTTTGGGTGGACTAAAGACTTAATCAAGCGCCTCTCTGAATTTTCTGAAATCGGGTTCCTTGACTGGGCTGCCTTGGAGGCTGACGAACGTTATTATGTCCAAGCTGGACTGATGCCAGGACCGAAGGACGGCGTGGAGCCCCTCGTCACCGTAAAAAGGGGAAAACGGTTTAACGACTGGAGGACCCATCCTGGTCTCGTATTTCATGATGAGTGTGCACGTTGCAAGCTCAACCCTAGGGATCAGTGCCTTAGGGAAACAGACGTCGTAGGCTGTAATTACTTTTTCCCTGCCTTTGATACTTGTGTTTTTTATTGTTGGTTTAATCCACTTCGTAATGTAACCATCTCTTCCTCGTGTTTGCAGACTTAACCCCCGGGCAGGAAGCAGAGTTAGCCATGGAAAACTTGAGTGCCACCGATCTGATCAAGAAGAGAAGGCGTATGGCCAAGATCTCGGCCCTAACAGATAGGAAGGATGAGGCCACCCGCCATAACCTTCTCTTGAGTGCTAAGGAGGATCAACCTCTCCCTATCAAGCTACGAGGGGAAGTAGTGGATGCTGAGGACGGGGCCTCCAAAGGCCGAGATAATCCTTCAACTACCGAGGGGCATAGCCCCCATGTTGATGTTACTGAGTTGGAGACATCCCATCGGCCGAGGCAACTGATCACGTCCAACGGCGTTCAGGTTCGAAGAGGCCCCAAGGCGTTGCTGCCGAGGAGCCCCAAGCTAAACGGGCTGCTGTTGAGTCTTCAAATCCTCAAGCTCCTCCAGCCCTCACTGTCCAAACCATCAAAAACTATGACGATGCCAAGGAGCTTGCTCGGCGGTTTATGGCCAATGTTGAGCCCTTGAGGGACATCCCTTTACTTTCTAGGGAGGGCGCATATGTGAGGCTAGGCCGGGCTCCCGTGCAGAGGGCATTGGATCAGGCGGCTTTTGAGAAGCTTGTTAGGGACAGGCCGAGCAAGGAGATTTTGCTAGGCCACAAAGGGCTGCTGATTGCTGAGGTAACTATCTCGTATCTTTGACCTCGTAACTTTGCACTTGGTATAATTTCTGACTTTGATTTATCTTGTAGCTTGCTACCGTGATGGCCTACGAGAATGTACTGGCCAAGACCTCGGACAAACAACTGTTTGAGCTGAAGGCCACCCAAAAGAAGGGTGAGACAGAGAAAGAAGCGTTGGCCGAGCTGTTGAAGGTCAAAGAGACTGAGCTGGAGGGGGCCAAGGCTAAGGTTGAGGCCGCGGTACTGAGGGCCGAGGAAGCCGGTCTGAAGGCCGAGGAGGCCCTTCGACAAAAGAACTTTGAACTGGCCGAGCTGGAGAAGCTCAAGGCCCTTGTTGGTCCCAAAGGTGGCAACAAGGGTGAAAATACAGCTAGAGGGGGGGGGGGGTGAATAGCTGTATAAAATTTTTCGCCCTCAATTTAAAACTAAACCTCTACGCTTACAAAACCTCTTGCAGTGTATTATAAACTGCAAGTAGAGTTGTAAAATGCACAGCGGAATATACTTGATAAAATGCGGTTTTGAGATGGCGGTTTTGCAAGGCAGTTTTAGTGCAATTTTCTCGGCGGTTGTAAACCGAAAGTGCAGGTTTGACTATGTTAACTCCAAACACAATTTCACAATAAAGGATAACTATATAAGATCAAACACAGAGAAAGGTAGATAATTAGTAAGCACAAGAAATAAAAATGCAGAAAGTAAGAACACAATATTTGGAGTGGTTCAATCGATAAACGATCTACGTCCACTACCAAGATGGTTAGTCTTGGATTTCTAAGAGAGATTTTATATTGAGTATTTGAGAGATTACAAAGTACAATAAAATCTTTTCTATGAAGAACAAATCCAAAACTATAACCAGTGTATCTCAAATGAATAAACTATGTGTTTAAACAAGAGAGGTGTGTGTGAGAGAACAAGATCAAGGCTCTTTAAATCTGTGAGATGTAGAGCACAATGATTCTTGAATGTGTTAAGGCTTGATTTGGCCGGGAATATTTCTTGAAGTATGAAGATGAAGATTCAAAAGACTAAGAATTTCGGGTAGAGCTTCAACTTCGATGAACACAAAGAATTTCTCAAATTTTCAAGCAATCTTCAAATGGTGAAGATTGGGGGTATTTATACCCAAGCATCTCAAATATAGCCGTTGGACACACTGCTCAAGGACAAGATTACTTGATGCTTTCCCATTGGTCCACCGATATCCACTTTTGTCCTTTAGAGCCGTTGGTGCAAGAAAGCCGATCGACCTCACCGTAATCAAGGTGGTTAGGACATCTGTCACCTTTATGAGATCTTTGCAGACCGCTCGACATTGGGTCACGTGACAAGATATGGTGGTTGACATTTAATATTGCCGACGTGGATTCCAAGGGATAAAAGGATCACTTCAAGAAGTCAATCATTGGGGCGGTTACGGGGCAAGCGGTTTGACAAAAGGCGGTTCCACCGTAAGAGGATTTCCAAAAGTGCGGTTTGCACTTGATTGATCAAGCGGTTTCGTATGAGAGGAATCTCAAGGCAAAAGGCGGTTACGCAGCGGTTACGAAAAGGCGGTTCAGAACCCTTGAAACCGCAATCCTAAAATCCAATGATTCTTGAGCCAGTCTTCAAGCCTAAATTTTAACCTATTCTAAAAATGGACTTAGCTAAGAAATTGAAGTCTAAGCTTCATTACATAGGGTCCTAAAGTCCTTAAAATAAATAGGAGGTCATGATATCAATCAAATCTAATACAAAAATAGGAGGGTTAAAACAAGCATACCCAACAATCTCCCCCTATTTGATTGATGCCATTACCTACTACAGCAAAAGCAAACATTATACTTGGTAAAAACATGTCCATAAGAATAATCATGGTAAGTCATGTCCCAAGTTAATGCACACACAAGCTTAAGCTATAGATTTCTATACTATTGAAAGATTGGAACTTACAACTTGAAAAGTATAGAAATGTATTCAGTGCACTTAAAAAGTATGAGTTTAAGTTCAAAGTGCAGTTTAAACTGAATGTTTAAACATCAATTCAAAATAGTGATTTTTAAGTTGAAAAAATATTTGAATGAGGTTTAAGACCATAAGCGGTTTCATTGTTCTACAAACAAGCGGTTTGATTGAACAAAGTTTTGGAACCATGATGCAATTTCCATTAATTCCTAAGATGATTACAAGTACAGGAATGAAGGAAAATTACAAGGTTACAAAAACAAAAAGGAAGTAAGTTGGACAAAAAGAAATACAATGAAAGTGCGGTCCAAACTTACCAAAAAGATTCTCATAAAAATACAAGGAAAAAGCGGTTTACTGCTGGGGCGGCTTGTTTACTTCATGCTCAGCTCCACTTGGCCCAGCTCTAGATTGATCAGGAGCAAACGCTTTCCTCAGTCTTCTAACTTCCTCTGCGGTTCTGGTGAGAGTAGCTTCAAGCTTCTTCAAGGCATTTACAGAATGAGCAGAGGTTGAATTTGTGGCACCAACCGCTTTGGTGTTTTCCACAAGATTTTCTTTGATCAAGTCAAGCTTCACATTCACAGAAGAATATATGGAATTGAAGATAGTGTGAAGCTCTTCTTGAATTAAGGCGGTTTGAGCTTCAATGGATTCCTTCATTGGGTCAAGATCAATGGTGACCTTCAGAGATTTCTTCAGGTCAAGAATTTCAGCTTCAATCTTGGCAATGAATCCTGCCTTCATGTTGTCCAGGCGGCTGTTGAACTCATCTTGGATCTCAGTCAGCTTGGCCATAGATGCATCTCCAACACAGTCCAGATTTACCTTGGAGTCCACCTTGAATATGTCAATTTGCTCTAAGACATCTTCTCTAAGGGTATTCAAGGCGGTTTGGACTATCTGTGCCATTTGCGGTCTGGAGTTTAAATTTGCAACAAGCTTTGAGGTCAGCTCCCCAAGATCCTTGTCAATAGCATTGCAGACCTTCTCTTGAATATCAGTCATCCCTTTAACCAAACCTTCTTCAACAGCGGTTTTGATAAGAGAGGCGGTTTGTTCATCTGGAGCGGTTGAAGAGGATGGAGCGGTTTGAGTTGCTGTAGATCTCTCCCCCTTAATGGCATCAAGCAAAGAAGCTTTAAGGGTTGCCAACTCAAGGGAGTGAGAATCCACTTTGTCTTGTAAAGCGCGGTTGGATGCAAGAAGGGACTCATTGGAGGCAGTCAAAGAGATGACATGGCCTTGGTTTATGACCAGTTGGCCTTGAATCAGATTGAGGGTTTGGAGAATTTGGGAGTATTCAGTGGGAGGTGCGGTTGAGGTTGTAGCTGTTGTGAAGGTAGGAGGCGGTTGGGTTGGAATGGTTTTAGGAGCGGTTTGGGATTGAGGATTTGTTTGAGGATTTGGTTGAGGAGGAGTCTTTTGGTGGTTGGGTGATTTTTGTGGAGATGGGGATTTTGAAGGAGAGTTTGAGTTGGAGCGGTTTGGTGAAGGTGAATGGGAGCGATTTTGGATTGGGGAATTGGTTGGAGTTGGATCTTCACGAATGGATTTGGAAGTGGCATGTCCAGCAGAGGGCATGGACTGCCTTTGTTGATAGGCTTGGGATCTGGTAGGGGTTTGATTGGAGTGTTGGGAATTTATGGATTGGGAATGTTGGGGTGAGTTGTAAGGAGATTGAGAGGATAGGGGTGAGAGTGATTTTCTGGGGGAAGGTGAAGGGGAATTTTGAGGAGGTGATTGAGGAGGGGAATTTGAAGGAGTGGGTGAGGGTTGGACAGGCTTGGATTTCTTGAAGGGTTTCTTTTTGCCTGCCATTTTCTTTCTCTTGGGTTTCTCCCCCTGAGATTGTGCGGTTTTGTTGGGGGAAGGAGTTATTGATTTGGATTTTGATGGGGATTTGGAAGGGGATATATGAGGTGATTGGACAGGAGATTGGATTGGTGATTGGGTAGGAGCGGTTTGATTGGATGGGGGCGGTTGAGATTCTGGATGCGGTTCATTGGGTGAGGCGGTTCCTGCTTCAGTTGTTTTGCCCTTGGACTGATACTTCTCAGCTTGTTCCTTGGCCAATCTGTTAATTTCATCTTGGAGGACTTTCATCTGTTCCTCAACAGTCAATCCATCCATCTTATCCTTGGCTCTTTTTGCCCTGGATACCAAGTCAGGAATACTTGGATCTTCTTCTTCTTCTTCACTATCTTCATCCACCAAGGCAAATTTCTCAGGTGCAGGTTCCTTGGATTTCTTAGATCTTTTGCTAGTGCCAGCTCCATCATCAGTAACATGCGGTTTGGGTGTAGGAGCGGTCTTGGTCCTCTTGGGAAGCGGTTCAGCTCTTGCTGGCTGCTTCCTTGACCGCTTGGCTCCTTTAGCTTTTGGAGCGGTTGAGGGATCTCTCAACTCATAAGGTTCCTTCTTGGGGTAGGTATCTGCATCATACAAGGATTTGTATAATGCATCTCCATTTGCGTATCTGAAGGTATGGCAAGCAAGAACTCCCAGAGAATCAAAAGAGCAATCTACCATCAGTTCAGGATTCTTTGTGACCAAATCATCCACATGCTCATAGTCCATCAAAAGTGCGGTTATGATCCTGCTGAATGGTCTCCACCTCTGAGCTTCTCCTTTGACCTTGGCCTGGTAGGTCTCAACAACATTCTTAATTTCCAAGAACAGGATCCTTGGCCAGTGCAGCTTGATTTCCATGAATATGGCAGAACAATATATCCATTGTTGGGAAGTGAAGTTATTATGATTCCCAGTCTTCCCACAGACTGTCCTCCCAACAAGATGACCAATGTGGCTCATCAGTTCACCAAAATCCTTCCTAGCAATCTTCTTGTATTTCTTGGATAAGGTACCAACTTTGGCGGTTGCTAGAGCAGCATTGTCCTGAATGACTTGATCAACCTCTATAGGGGCTCCACCAACATTGAATACGAAAAGCCTTCGATGTCAATGTAGTCGATGGAGAGCTTACGTCCTTCTATAACGGCGGTCGGGCGGAAACTCTTTGGCCTTCATTAAGAATTACGGAATCCTTCTTCGCGGTTGAGAAGAAGCGGTCCACAATAGAAGGAACAATGAAATCCTCGCTTCTTTGTGAACAGCGGTAGGATTCCTGATACTCTCAGCTTCCTCAGCAGCTCCCTTCCTAGAGCATCAGATTTGAGCTCTGCCTCATTCACTTCCCAACCTGGAAGGAAAGTAGTTGGATCCTACAAATTTGAAATTTCAAGAGTTAGATCCATTTGTGTATTCATAGTTCACATGCGGTTTGAGCACCAAGCGGTTGAGCAATGGTGCGGTTTGAGAATTTCAAACCCCAAGTGAAACCATGAATACTTAACAAATAATGAGGACATGAGAAAAAAATTACTTAAGTACGTGGCATTGTAATCCAAACTTATCCCACACTGCAAGCGGTGCTTAGAGAGGAATTTTATGGTGTCCAGCCTATATACTTAAGTAAATTCTCAAAAATAAGAAAGGGAATAAACAGCATGCGGTTTCTAAAAGTTTGAAAATGCGGTGTTAGAACATGCGGTTTAAGAGAGGAGCGGTTTGAAACAGAAAATCCTAGGCGGTTGCATACAAGCGGTTTCAAACCCAAAGGAAATCCAAAAATCTGAAAAAGTTGGAAAAATTTTCTAAGTGTTTGAAAAATACTATTCAGATTTAAGGCATCCAAAACATGTGATTTTTCAAGAAAAGTTCATGGGTTTCATGAAGAACACGAAGAACATTCATGAACACCAAGAACAGAGATTTTCAAAACTTAACCAAAATCAACAAATAACATATCAAAATGATCACATTGGGAAGGAGATTAACAATATATCATTCAAATTACAACCTTTACCCAGAATCAGTCATAAACATCAGAAATCAAAAGTGGGTTTTCGAACCATAAAAACTGAAAATCACAAAATAGATTTTCATAGCATGGATGGATCATGAAATAAGTTATATATAATTAATCCATGTACAAAACCGAGCAAAACCCAACAATTATCAACAAAAATGGTCAAGGAATCAGTTCAACATCACCAAAAATCTAAACAGGGCATACGAACAGTTTTCTTATGTGTTCATCCATGGCAGATTTTGACATAAATTAAAAGTTAGGGTTTAGAAGTTGATACCATTTCCAGAATAGGTTTCTTTGGTCCTTTTGGAATGTGGGAAGCTCTTTGACGTTTTGAAGTTGAAGGTTTTGATGAAGAAGCCATTAACAGTTAAAGGTTTTTGAAAATGGGGGTTTTAGAAAGCCTTTTAGAGAGAGAGAGAGTTGGTAGAAAGGTACGGAGTGCAGAGAGTTGGCAGAAGAAAGAAAGAATTTCACCAACTTAGGTTTATATAGGTGAAGGGGTAGGCAGTTGGTTCAGATAAAAATGATTGAAATAAACCAACTGTTACACCCTTTCACCTCTGCACATCTCTCTACTGACGGGTGACATGAGGGCTTTAAATGCTCATGTCCCCTTAGCATTAAATGCTCTTAAAAATTTAAATTTTGAGGGAAAACATTTGCAAAAATACCCTTATGCAAAAGTAAAAATTAAAAGTGAATAAAGAATTTGAGCAGTTTTTTTTTTTTTTTTTTTTTTTTTTTTTTTAGTAAAGATAAGCAATAAAAGATAGACAGAGATTACTTCATGTTGAAACGCGGTTTTGATCAAGCGGTCAGACTGCATCAGCGGTTTGAGATTTGCGGTTGGATGCAGGCGGTTGAACTGCTTGCGGTTTTGGATTTTGCGGTTTCAACAGAAGCGGTTTTGATTCCAAAGGAATTTCAACCTAAACTCAACAATCAAGTTAGCAAATAAAGAGTATGGAATTTATTTGAGTTCAAGCATACCCATTTCTCCTCTGAGAAAAGAAAATCTCTTGGAGTCAAGAGCTTTTGTGAGAATATCAGCAATCTGGTTGTCTGTTCCCACGTACTCTAAATGGATATTCCTCTTCTCTACATGGTCTTTGAGGAAATGATACTTGATATCTATATGCTTGGTCTTGGAATGCATGACGGGGTTGTTGGAGGCTGAAATAGTTGAAGTGTTGTCACACATGATAGGACGGTTTCCTTCATGGATTCCATAGTCCACCAACGCTTGCTTCATCGAAAGGATTTGGCGGCAACAACTTCCGGCGGCAATATACTCGGCCTCTGTGGTTGACATTTGGCCCGAAGCTTGCTTCTTGCGGCCCAAGCAACTAGTCTATTCCGAGGAAATGACAAGTACCACTAGTGCTTTTCTGTCAATAGTACAAGGCTGCATGTCTAGCATCTGAATAACCTACAAGATCGAAGTTCGAATCTTTGGAATACCAAAGTCCAAGGTTAGTGGTTCCGGATAAATAGCGAATTATACGCTTGAGCGCAATAAGATGTGCTTCTCTAGGATGCGCTTGATAGCGTGCACATACACGGACACTAAACATGATATCGGGCCTACTAGCGAGTTAAGTAAAGTAATGAGCCGATCATACCTCGATATAAAGTCGATCAACTTTCTTACCTTTGAGATCTTTATCTAGCTTATTGCCGGTGGCCATAGGAGTATCATATGCTTTAGCATTTTCTAATCCAAACTTCTTTATCAACTCCTTGGTGTATTTGGCTTGGTGAGGAAAATACCTTCTTCGCATTGCTTGATTTGAAGCCCGAGGAAGAATGTTAATTCTCCCATCATGCTCATCTCAAACTTGCTTTTCATTAGCTTTTCGAAACGCTTACAAAGCAACTCATTAGTAGAACCAAAAATAATATCATCGACATATATTTGAACAAGTAAAGTATGCTCATTATATTTGGCAATAAAAAGAGTTGTATCAATTTTACCTCGTTTAAATCCTTTTTCTAGTAAAAATTTAGAAAGAGTCTCATACCATGCCCTTGGAGCTTGCTTAAGTCCATACAAAGCCTTTTGGAGTTTGTAGACATGATTGGGAAATTTGGAGTCTTCAAATCCAGGAGGTTGGGCAACATACACGGTCTCTTGCAGTTCGCCGTTGAGGAAAGCACTCTTCACATCCATTTGATATAGCTTGAAATGCTTGAAAGAGGCGTAGGCTAAGAAGATTCTGATAGCTTCCAATCTTGCAAGCTGGAGCAAAGGTTTCATCATAATCAATTCCTTCTTCTTGCCTATATCCTTGTGCAACCAACCTTGCTTTATTCCTAGTGATGCTTCCATTCTCATCCATCTTATTCCTAAATACCCACTTAGTTCCAATTACTCCTTGATCCTGAGGTCTAGGCACCAAAGTCCAGACCTTGCATCTTTCAAATTGGTTGAGTTCTTCTTGCATAGCAACGACCCAACTGGAATCTTGGAGTGCTTCATCAATCTTCTTGGGTTCAATTTGAGATAAAAGAGAAGTATGCTCGTCATAATTTGATCTCCTTGTTTGAACAGGAAAACAGATCACCAATCACATTTGTGAGGGTGGCTAGCGACTTCACGAACCTCAGGGGTAAGTCTGGTTGGGTGAGGTTTCTTGAAGATCTTCAATTGGAACATCGTTAGATCCTTCGGCGAAGTCATGGAATGTAAGTTGACGAAGAGGTTCTATAAATTTGGATAGGGGAATTCTCAACTTCTTCTTCCCTTGGAGTTGCATCGGAGTAGGAACTTCGGGTGCGGTTTGAAAATTGCGGTTTGAGGAATTTCGGTTGAGGGTCTTTGGATTTTGCGGTTGAGGTTCGGGTGCGGTTTGAGATGGTTCACCTGGTTCATTATGCTCAACAAAATCATCGGCAACATTTGGAGCCAAATGTGGCTCAAGGAGAGAATGCTCATCAAAAGTAACATGGACGAGACTCTACTATTTTTAAACTAGTTTTATTGAAAACACGAAAAGCTTTAGAATGTTTAGCATACCCAACAAAAATACCTTCGTCGGCCTTGGCTCCGAATTTACCTCTATTTTCTCTTAGTTGTAGAGGACAAAGCATTTGCGGCAAAGATCTTGAAGAATGCAATGTTGGGGGTTCTTCCTCGCCAAAGCTCATAGGGAGTCTTATTATAGGTTTTGTTGATGAGGGAGCGGTTACGAGTGAAGCATGCGGTATTGATTGCTTGACCCAAAAATGCGAGGTAGCTTCGCTTCGGATATCATTGTCTTTCCGGCCTCAATCAACGTCCTATTCTTCCTTTCCACAACCCCATTTTGTTGTGGAACACCAGTGTGGAAAAATTGTGATCAATCCCATGGTCATCACAATCTTGAGCAACACCGTTGTTCTTAAATTACTGTTCCATTATACGATCGAACACTAACGATGTCATCTTCTTTTTGAGTTTGGAGCCGTCTAAAAGTGCGGTGAGAATCTCATAACAATCATCTTTGGAAATCATCATCTCAACCCACGTATATCTTGAATAATCATCCACCACCACTAAGGTATATCTATTTCCTCCAATCTTTGGCGGTGGTTACGGGTCCAAACAAATCTATGTGAAGCGGTTGTAAGCATCTTGAAGTTGATGGAGCGGTCTTGCTTTGGTGAAAGGCAGCGGGCGCTTACCAAGCTAGCATGCCTTTGCATTTCTCTGGATGGTGGTCGGCCACTTTGGGTAAACCACGAACGAGGTTTTCCCTACCAATCTTTGCAAGATACTTGAAGTTCAAGTGGCTCAACCTCTTGTGCCATAGCCAACTATTTTCGCTCACATTCTTAGCTACAAAACAGAGATTAGTAATACTACATGCGAAATTTAGATCAATAATGTAAATATTACTCTTACGAATCCTGTGAGTAGGGTGACGCCGGAAATGCTATCTTTGATAAAGCGGTTTGATGACGTGAAGTTGCAAAGCATTCCTTTGTCGCAAAATTGAGAAATTGAAAGGAGGTTGTGCTTGAGTCCATCGACAAGAGAAACCTTCTCAATAGTTAGGTTTCCTCTCCTTATCACACCATATCCAATGGTCTTGCCTTTGTTGTTGTCACCAAAGGTTACGGATGGACCACTTGCTTCAACGACATCTTCAAGTAATGATCTATCTCCGGTCATATGTCTTGGCGACCCTTTGTCAAGATACCATTCATTATCCTTGGAGTGACCGGCCATGAAGCGAGAGGACCTGAAATGTAAACATTAAGAACGAGGTCCCCCTTTATTCCTTGGGTCTGAAGTTAGCAACCCTTTACGACCCACACCTGTTTGACGAAGGAGGTTTGCTCTTCCTGGCATTGGATGTGAACCGCAAAAGGCATTACGGCCTTGTGACCTAAACCATCACACACAGAACATTTATAATAGCTACAAGCTTCATGAGGTTTTACTAACTCCTTACTCTTCTTAGGAGTTGCATGCGGTTTGGGACAAGGAAGCGGTTTGGGAGGTGCGGTTCCGGCTAACATTCCAGTGATACAAAGGGAACGAGGCTTTGGTTTGACCACGTATTTCACAGGAACGCTATTCACTGCTTTTGAAGGCGGGAGGAGCGGTCGAAGAAGAAGCGCGGTCGGACACAGGTTAACGAACCGCCTTTTCCACCGAAGCGGTTGGAGTAGGGATTCTACCAATTCCATAAGCCATTTCCTCTTCGGGTGCTTCCACAGAATTCTTAGGTTTTAACACGAATTCTTCCCATATTGCTTTCCTTTAGGGTAGACATAATTTACTTGTCTTCCTTTACCCTTTCCTTTAGCATGCTTCCCCTTGGGAATTTCTTTAGTTAGTTACGGAAATTCCTCATCCTTTTCACTCGAGGATGCACACTTCTCCTCTTCCTCGAGATCCAAACCCTAGACCATCCTTAGTTCCGGGAGGAACTTGGAAGTCCAAGATTTTATCCTTGGTGGATTGAGACTTGAGCCACGAATCAATAATCTTTTGGCGATCGTCGATTTGGGTTACCAAGTCATCATTCTGAGTTGAAGTGCGGCAACCTTAGTTTCAAGGATGCGGTTTTGATCGACAAGAGGAGTCATCTGTTTGATTTGGTCCTTAAGATTAGAAATTTCAGACCTCATCACGGTTTTCTCCGTCTTGTACGAGATTAAGTTCATCATGAGCTAAGCTTAAGGCTTTCTTAAGATTTGAGAATTGATGGATCACCATTTCGGCTTCCTTGAACATCTTTTCATGTTCCATGGGAGAAACCTCTTCCACCACCTTTTTCAAAATTTTCTTTGGAATAGCTTTTGAAGGTGGAGCAGTTTTAGATGAGAAAATGGGACGTGAATACGAACAATTTCCTATCTTAACGCTAGGAGTAAGTTTAATATCATCATCAATTTATAATTTGGAAGTTTTGCAAAAACCTCCTTTTCCTCCATATCATGCAACTCAAATGATTCGGAATGCGAGTCATCGAAGCGTCTGCAACTAAGCGAGGTTAACCTCTTCGGTTTCACCATCACTTCCATCCTCGAGAATCTGTTTCAATCCAAGTTGCTAATTCCTTGGAATTCTCTTCCTCCTCGGCAACCATTCCCTTACGATGAGAAAATTTCGAAGGAAAAGTTTTCTTTTTCATATATTCATATTTAATTTGTGGACACTCGGATGCAAAGTGGCCGGGTTTCCTACGGTTGTAGCATACCAAGTCACTCTTCTTCTTTGTATCTGCGGCCCTAGAAAATGTTGCGGGAGGTTTGCCTTTTGAAAATGATTTTTGTGAAAGGTTTTGAGGATTTTCTAAATTTTTGAAATCTTTTCACAAACATGGCAAAATCATCATCATCCATCTCGATGAGTGATGAGGTTGATATGGAAGGATCGGTGGTTTGATTGGATGTGGATGGTTTCTCTTCATGTTCCACTACGGACATAGAAAGCGATTTGGTTTTCCTTCTATCTCTTCAATATGATTTAGTTTAAGTTCATAGACTCTAAGATTGGCATACAAGTTACTTAATGACCAAGTACCCAATACTTTGGAGTCTTCTAGAGAGGTAGCCTTATTTACCCATCTAGAACCTAAAGCGAGATAGGAAAGTCATATTGATTTCCTTATCGGTTAAAGTTTTACCAAGAGATCTACAAGCATTAACTACCTCAACATAGCGATCGTAGGTTTGACGCAAGGTTTCGTTGGGTTTTACTGAAGTTGTTGTAGGATCTTTCAACGAGTGTATAATTTGTTTTCCTTGCACTCTTCATCACCTTCGAGGTAGCTCTCTATGGCATCCCACATACGCTGCGGTTTTGAGGTACATCACTTTACGTAGAGTTGATACGGGGAGGGTTCCGAAATGATGAACCTCGCCTTCTTTGTCCAAGGCAACTATTCTCTTCTCTTCATCCGACCACTCATCTTTTGGCTTTTTGACCTCTGGAGTTTCGGCATTGGTGGTTGCATCGGTGTTAGCCTTCATTGGAATTAGAGGGCCATTGATCACGCACTCCACCAGCATTTCATCTATGGTGTCCAAATGAATAAGCATTCGGCACTTCCAGATGTCAAAGTGGTCTTCGTCCAACATTGGAATGTGTGAATAGTTAACGGTAGTCATTGTCTTTGAGGTTGCCATATCGAATCGGCACACAAGGCTGTTAAGCTTGAAAAACAGTGGTTTTAAAATGTGTTTGCTCGATACCACTTGTTGGTCCCAAAGGTGGCAACAAGGGTGAAAATACGGTAGAGGGGGTGAATAGGCTGTATAAAATTTTCGCCCTCAATTTAAAACTAAACCTCTACGCTTACAAAACCTCTTGCGGTGTATTATAAGCTGCAAGTAGAGTTGTAAAATGCACGACGGAATATACTTGATAAAATGCGGTTTTGAGATGGCGGTTTTGCAAGGCGGTTTTAGTGCAATTTTACGAGCGGTTGTAAAAGCTGAAAGTGCGGTTTGACTATGTTAACTCCAAACACAATTTCACAATAAAGGATAACTATATAAGATCAAACACGAGAGAAAGGTAGATAATTAGTAAGCACAAGAAATAAAAATGCGAGAAAGTAAGAACACAATATTTGGAGTGGTTCAATCGATAAACGATCTACGTCCACTACCAAGATGGTTAGTCTTGGATTTCTAAGAGAGATTTTTATATTGAGTATTTGAGAGATTACAAAGTACAATAAAATCTTTTCTATGAAGAACAAATCCAAAACTATAACCAGTGTATCTCAAATGAATAAACTATGTGTTTAAACAAAGAGAGGTGTGTGTGTGAGAACAAGATCAAGGCTCTTTAAATGCATGAGATGTAGAGCACAATGATTCTTGAATGTGTTAAGGCTTGATTTACGGGGGGAATATTTCTTGAAGTATGAAGATGAAGATTCAAAAGACTAAGAATTTACAGGTAGAGCTTCAACTTCGATGAACACGGCAATTTCTCAAATTTTCAAGCAATCTTCAAATGGTGAAGATTGGGGGTATTTATACCCAAGCATCTCAAATATAGCCGTTGGACACATTTGTTCAAGGACGGTACTTGATGCTTTCCCATTGGTCCATGATATCCACTTTTGTCCTTTAGAGTGTTGGTGCGGTAAAGGCGATCGGACCTCGAGTGCAATCAAGGTGGTTAGGACATCTGTCACCTTTATGAGATCTTTGCGGATCTGCTCTTACATTGGGTCACGTGACAAGATATGGTGGTTGACATTTAATATTCTTTGACGTGGATTCCAAGGGATAAAGGATCACTTCAAGAAGTCAATCATTGGGGCGGTTAAGGGCAAGCGGTTTGACAAAAGGCGGTTCCACCGTAAGAGGATTTCCAAAAGTGCGGTTTGCACTTGATTGATCGAGCGGTTTCGGATGAGAGGAATCTCGAGGCAAGGCGGTTACGCAGCGGTTACGAAAAGGCGGTTCAGGAACCCTTGAAACTGCAATCCTAAAATCCAATGATTCTTGAGCCAGTCTTCAAGCCTAAATTTTAACCTATTCTAAAAATGGACTTAGCTAAGAAATTGAAGTCTAAACTTCATTACATAGGGTCCTAAAGTCCTTAAAATAAATAGGAGGTCATGGTATCAATCAAATCTAATACAAAAATAGGAGGGTTAAAACAAGCATACCCAACAGCCGAGGTCCTGGGGAGGGCCGAGGAGGCTGAGGCTAAATGCCGAGATCTGGAAGCCGCCATTCCTACTAAGGAAGAGGAGGCCATTGCTCGGTTCAAGGCAAGCCGGGCCTTTAAAGATGCGGCAGACGAGAAGACGACCACGATGTTCGAGGATGGCTACCTGCATCTGGCTCGTCGTCTTTTAGCTGATTCCTCCATTGGTCTGGATTTGAATATAATTGCTCGGCCGATCTGCCAGAGCCAGTTTGACGAGGAAGCTAGGGCCTTCCATTATCTTGTCCCTTTCTTCGAGTACAACTTGGGCATTATGGCCAGGGAGGATGCTCGAGCTGGCCGAGAGGCTTGGGTTCCCCCGTCTGTCAATCCCAGCAATCTACAAGCCTTGGTGGAGATGATTGAGGATGAGGAGGAGACGAGGGATGAAGCCGAGGTGGGAGCAGCCGAGAAGACACTTGGTGAGGGGGCTCACGCAACTGTCCAAACTGAGCATGTCGCCCAGCCAACCACTGATGCCGAGATTGATGATTACTTGGACAAGCCTTTTGATGATGATCAGACCTAGGATTAGGACTTCCTTTTTGTTCGTTTTAATAGTGTTAGGACTTGTAATTTTTCATTGAATATTAATGAAAAGTCCTTTTGTTTCAATTCATGTCGTATTGTTATTATGAATTGTTTGAATGCTTGTTTGTGGGCTATGCACAAGTACAAGTCTAGTTTTTGGGGGAAGTCGAGGAAGGTTCCTCATTCCTCGATTATAAGACGAGTCATCAGGCCGAGGTGGGGTTCCTCGGTCTTGACTGAACCTCAAGTCATTTGGCCGAGGAAATCTCCTTGGTCTTGACTGTTGGGGTATTTTCTTCTTTTTCGTCTCCTTGTGCCGAGGAAGATGACTCATGCACAGGTTTTAGACGGGGGAGGCCTGTAGTCGTTGTGACAAGGTGTTTCCTTGTCTTGACGTGAGGTGAGTCAACAGGCCGAGGAGAGTCCTTGGTCTTGACTGTTTAAACCTTTAGTCGTTGAGTCGAGGTGGACCCTTGTCAAGACGTGAGGTAAGCCAGTAGGCAGAGAAGGAGTCCTCGGTCTTGGCTGTTAGAGCCTGTTAGTCATTGAGTCGAGGTGGGACCTCGTCAAGATGGAAGGCGAGCCAGTAGGCCGAGGAAGGGTCCTCGGTCTTGGCTGTTAGAATTTTTAAATGTTAGTTAGATAGTCGTTTCGACTTTGATATGTTGTAGGCCGAGGAAGAGTCCTCGTGTTCCGTGCGTATAGAAGAGTCGTGGATAGGATCCTCGTATTCATGTGTTAGTAGTGGCAGTTGCTTTGCATGTTTGAAGAAGTAAATTTCATAAACTGAATTTGATTACATCGAACTGCAATCCTACCATACTGAAAAGGTAAAAGACTAATAATTGGAAACTAATCTATTACAAGAAGTAAAATACTAATGATAATACTTTCGAAGGTTGTCAGAATGCCATGGATGCTTGAGCTCTTTCCCCTCCTTAGTCTTCAATCTGTAGGTCCCTTCTCGGATGACTTGAGTTATAATATAGGGACCTTCCCAATTTGGGGAGAGCTTGTTTTGTTCTGCCTTCCGACCAGTTGCTTCGATTTTTCTAAGTACCCAATCGCCTACTTGGAATACTCTTCTGATGACCCTCTTGTCATGGTATGCCTTGGTCCTTTGCTTGTAGTTTACCATCCTCATCTACGCAGCTAGTCGCTTTTCATCTATAAGGTCTAGGTCTAGGAGCCTATTAATCTTGTTCACTTGCTCATCATAATGGGAATTTCTCACAGTAGGGATGGCCATCTCAGCTAGTGCCATAGCCTCAGAATCGAAGGTTAGTGCGAATGAGGTTTCCTCGATTGGCCCCCGGGTGGTTGTGCGAACAACCCATAAGGCTAAGGGAAGTTAGTCCAACCATCTGCCCTCGCATCCTTCAAGGTTCTTAGTCAAGGCTGTTAGGACCAATTTGTTAGCAACTTCTGCTTGTCCGTTGCCTTGAGGTCTACTTATGGATGATTTTGCATGAAAGACTTTCACCCTTGCCAACTCCGTTGTAAATGCCGTAGAAAATTGGAGTCCATGATCAGAAACAATTGTGTGAGGGAGGCCAAATCGACACCAGATGTAGTCGTGTACAAAGTTGATTGCGTTCTCTTCCGTTATCTTGGCCAATGCTTTCGCTTCTATCCACTTGGAAAAGTAATCAACAGCTACTATCACGTACTTGCAATTACCTCGGGCGGGAGGGAAGGGTCCGATGATGTCGATCCCCCACATATCAAATGGCCATGTAGGTATTACAAGTGTCTGCTCAACTGCCGGTAGTCTAGGAATGTCGGAGAATCTCTGGCACTTATCACATTTTCTAACATAGGCGTGCGCGTCCTCCCTCAGGTTTGGCCAATAATAACCTAGCGAGATGATCTTGTCAGCTAAGGTTATGGCCCCCGGGTGTCCGCCGCAAACGCCTTCATGTACTTCCGCCAAGAGATTCTCAATTTCCTTGGGATAGACACACCTCAGCAGGGGCTTAGTGAAAGATCTTCGGTAGAGGACTCCGTTCATCACAACGAACCTTGGTGACCTCTTCTTGATAAGTTTGGCTTGTGCTTCATCTTCCGGGAGTTGGCTCTTCTCGATGTAGTCTATGTAGTCATCGATCCAGCATCTCTCCTCTCCATCCAGGAGCATGATTTGTAATCTTTCATACGCAAGTTCCTCAGCAAAAACTACGTATGGATTGAACTTAGATTTAGACACATTCATAGTCACTAGTTTAGAGAGAACGTCTGCGATTTGGTTGTCTTCCCTGCCTATTTGTTTGATTTCAAAAAATTCCATCTTCTTTGTCATGTCTAGGACAAGGTCTCTATATTTGGTAAGGGTGGGATCTTGGGTGTTATACTCTCCCTTCACTTGTTTGACAACAAGTTGGGAGTCACAGAATGCCGCCACCTTAGTTGCTCCGTAGAAGGAAGCCAACTCAATACCAAATATTAGAGCTTCATATTCAGCTTGATTATTGAAGGCAGGGAACTTGAATCGGATGATGTCTTGCATGGTGTACTCTCCTTCCGGGCTTGCTAGTACAACTCCAGCTCCGCTTCTCTCCTTTGTAGCCGATCCATCCGTGTACAAGACCCAACAGTTGGACGGGAGCTCGATGGGAGACTCTTCTTCTTCCGAAGTGTTTTGCTTACGGGAAGTGGGGAGGTGTTCACCCATGAAGGCGGTCTCAACCATGAAGTCAACCAAGGGTTGTGCCAGGAGGGTCTTCCTTGGTTGGTAAGTGATATCAAACTCAGTAAGAGTGATAGACCAATTAAGGAGACGTCCGGAGCCATCCAATTTGTGCAGGATCTTCTTTAAGGGTTCATTGGTGTACACAGTGATGGGATGCGCAGAAAAGTAGGCACGTAGTTTCCTTGAGGCAATAACTAGTGCGTACGCTATCTTTTCTATGTTGAAGTATCTGCTTTCAACATCTGATAATGCCTTAGAGACATAGTAGACTGGCTTCTGAGTTCCTTCATCATTTCGAACAAGAACGGCTGTGACTGCATGATCGGTGGCAGCTAGAAGACGTACAACATCTCACCAGTAATCGGACTGCTAAGCAAGGGAGGGGAACCCAAGTACTCCTTCAACCGGAGGAATGCCTCAGAGCATTCGGGAGTCCAGGAGAAGCTCTTGGTATCCTTCAATACCTTGAAGAATGGCAATGATTTTATGGCGGATTTGGTGATGAATCTTCCCAGTGCCGCTATTCTTCCATTTAGTCTATGAACCTCCTTAATGTTGGTAGGTTCCTTCATGTCAATTAAGGCCTTGATCTTTTTGGGATTTGCCTCTATTCCTCGTTGCGATACCATGAAGCCTAGGAACTTTCCAGCTGTGACCCCAAACACGCACTTGCTTGGGTTTAACTTCATGTTATTGGCTCGAGATTGTTTATTGTTTCTTCCAAGTCCGGGGCGTGTCTGCCCTCCTTGGTCTTTATGACCATATCTTTGATATAGGCCTCCATGTTTCGACCAATATGTGCGCCAAATACTTGATTCACCATGTGTTGGTATGTAGCACCCGCATTTTTGAGCCCAAAGGGCATCATGGCATAGCAATAATTTCCCCCCAGGTGTTTGGAAGGCCGTTTTCTCGATGTCCTCTTCCGCCATTTTAATCTGATGATAGCCTGAATAGGCATCTAGGAAGCTAAGTGTCCGGTGTCCAGCAATGGAGTCAACCAACTTGTCAATTCTGGGAAGAGGATAACTATCTTTAGGGCAGGCTTTGTTAAGATCCGTGAAGTCTATACACATTCGCCACTTCCCATTTTGCTTCTTCACCATTACCACATTGGCCAACCAAACGGGGTATTTTACTTCTCGAATAATTTCGGCGCTAAGTAGTTTTTGCACCTCTTCTTTAATAGCTTCCTCTTTGTCCCTTGCAAAATTTCTCCTTGTTTGTGAGATGGTTTTTGCCAATGGATCAACTTCCAATCGGTGGAGGGCTACTTCTTCATTGATCCCCCTCATGTCTTCGACTCTCCAAGCAAAGACGTCGAGACTGTTTTTTAAGAGGGAGATGATTTCTTCCTTTTCTTCTAGGGATAGCTGGCCCCCGAGATTGAGTTTTTGTTCAGGATAGTCAGGATTGATGACTACCTCTTCCAGTTCGTCCACAGGCCCCATTTCAGGACCGTCTCAGAATTCCAGGGATTCGATGATGATTCTCTAATCCTCCTACCGTCATTATCATTCACGTTGAGGCCTTCCTCTTCCATTAGTTCATCAACATCGGGCAGATCGGCTATCCTCAAGTCATTGTTGGCCCCCGAGTTCTGGTCGTTGACAAGAACAGGATCTACCTCAGAGACGGACGGAACTGTGCCCTGGTCAGCTGCAATTTCTAGGACCATAGGCTCTTCGTCTAGGACCTCACTAATATAGCTTATCTTAGAGCTGGTATGGGTAGTTTTCAAGGACTTAGAGATCTTGATATTGTCCTTGGGGATGTCTATCTCCACGCTTTTGGATTTCTTCCGGCTCTGCACGACATGCTCCAAGAAGTCCTTGGCGGTCGCCCTCACGCATCCAATTCCAGCACGAGTAGGAAATTTGACCCGTTGGTGAGGAAGGGAGGCGACCAACCCAAGTTTTGCTTGACTTGGAATGCCCAGTATAGCATGATAATCGCTTGTTAGGTCCATGACTACGAAGGTGACAGTAGCCGTGGATCGGAAGGGATGTTTGCCGACTTCTAGTTCCAGCTCAACAGTTCCCTTGGCACTGACTTTATGGTTGGTGAAACCTTCCAATCTTCCATGATAAGGCTCCAGCATGGTATCTTTTAAGCCCATCTGTTGGAAGGCAGAGTAGTATAGAATGTCTCGGGAGGCCCCCGTGTCAACAAGAAGTCTTTCAGATTCCACGTTATCAATTCGACCCTTTATCACCAAGGGTTGTTCACGGGCAGCACGGCTCCCTGCCAATTCATTGGGAGAAAAACTGATGACCTCCTCCGCTTTATGAACCCAAGCAGGAACGTGGTATACCTTGCTTAGTTCATGGATTTGGTTCCTTAGCTGTCTGGTAGAGACTGTCTCTTCTCGGATCACATGCAACTTGTCCCTAGGAGGCCTCTGTTCTCCATCCTCGCTCTTATCGTCATCTTCACTTTCCTCTTCTTTCCGTTTCCGCTTGCCATCTTTCTTCATGACATAGCGAACGAGCTTTCCCTCGTCGACCCACCTTTAGATCATGCGCTTGAGGGCGATGCTGTTGGGTTTTATGGGTCCATGCACAGAGGAATAAAGCATCTAAATAACACAAAACCCAAGAGCCTAGGATCCGTTCTATACAATTAATTTGAATTCCTATGAGATAGAAATAACCAACCTTGAACGCTTTCCGTTCTTGAGCTATCGAACGATTTGATTATGTGATTTCGAATCACAAACTTCGTTCTTCAGATTGCTTGAACTCTAGGCCTTGATCGATGAACGAGCGAAGACCCTCTTTCGGTATCCACACCTTTGAATGAACCAAGAAAAGCTTCTTGAAGATTGCTAGATCTCTTAAACCTATGAAGAATATTGAGAGTATATGTTGTGAATTTCTTTTCAGAATTTCGGCTAGGCTTTTTAGGGCTGACAGACTGTTATATTTATACTACTTTAGTAACAATATTTGTTTCCTAATCAAATTAGGAAACCAGTCCAAAATACCTCTATGGTCTTAGAGTGTCGCACGACCAGACGAGTCCCATGGACTAGTTCTGTCGCGCGATACATCAAGTCACATCATGTTTCTCTCAATCATTCTTCCTCTGGCTTATTCAATTCATTCTAGTTGTGTGTGACCCAATAGGATTACATTATGTTGGCAATGAGCTCGATCATATCGACTCTCATAAGACATAAGCGGACTCTAGCAAGCCATTATGTCTACCAAAATAATGTAACGTAAGAGTTCACATTTTCAATGGTACACTTCCATTTCTCCCTTTGTCTCACGATGTTATATTGAACACAAGTCATGGTCCTAGTCAACTTTGTAAGTGTCCCAATCTGAACCGCCAATATTCCTTCAGCACAATTTAACGTTTTCTACGTCAAATAAACGTTTAAGGGCATTGTGGTCACTTTCCAAGGCAATTTAAGCAAGGAAGGACCTTAAGGGAACAACAAAATTGGATTGGATCTCGCTGGAAAGATTAATTTCCAAGAAATTGACCAATTTTGAATTAATTGCAAACAGCCAAAACTGCTTTTCTGCAGACTCAGGCAAGCTATCATTCCCATCCACGCGGATTGGAATGAGCTTCAGTCTCATCTGCGCGGACATCATTGAACCCTAACCCGGCCTATAAATTGGACCCTTCTCTCTCAGTTTAGACATCAACAAGATACACACTGTTACTCTTCCGAAATATCTCCAGAAAACAGCCTTCAAACAATCATCTAAACACAAATCCAAATACTAAATCTTGATACTCCTCAAGTCAAACCCTAACCCAAGGAGATAGGGTGTCACCATTGGTAAAACCCTCCTTCTTTTGGCACCAAACTTATCTTTGTTCAAGCAATCATTTTCATTAAATCTTGTTAATCTCTCTATATTTGTCTAGATCTTGTTTATCTACTTGTTGAATCTTCATTGTGTTGTGCTTTACTTATTAATTATTGATCTTCTTGCATATTATCCTTGGATCTAGGAAGATCTCCATGGAGTTCATCTCCATGGATGATCTTCCATGGAAATCTATATCTTTTATTTATGGTCATCCCCATATCCCTTTTTCTTTTTAAGTACTAGTATTATTTGGCCTAAAGAGGGTTATCTTGGAGCTAATCTCCATGGTGATCAACTTAAAGTGGTCATTACCATTTACTTTTATGATGATGCTCTTTCATTATAGTGCTTAATTCTTGTTCTTGACCTAAGAGTGGTCACCTTGGAGCTAATCTCCATGGATGACCACCTTAATGGTCAACATGTTATTTTCTTATAAATTGTCTTTTCTTGAAGTCTAAGATCATCACCTTGGAATCCTTTCCATGGATGAAGAACATCAAGGCTAATATTTTGGTCATCACAAGATGTAGTTGATCCACCGGAGTCTAGACCTCATGGATGACATCTTAATGATCACCTTAGAGATCTACTCTAAAAGTTGATACATCTTTGATCAAATTTTGTTTATGTGATAATCTTTGCATTTACTTCCTATGTTTATTTGCTTACATATTAATCTCCCCTTCCCCTTGCAAATGAAATGTTTTAAAGTCCTAATATACCCTAATGATGGTTTGATTTAGTGATCACCACTAAACAAATTAAGTGGGACACTAATCAAAGCCTAAGGACGGGGACAAAGCATAGATGCCATAAAACACAAGATTTCTTTCTTTTTTCGTATTTCTGTTGCAACTCCAGTTCTGATTCTGTAAATCCAGTTGACTTTCTGGAAATTACAGAATCAGACTGGAAAGCTGCCAAAAAGGAACCTTACTGTCCTATTCGCGCGGACAGGATTGATCCTCGTTCTGATCCGCGCGGACATGAATGTCACAGACAGATATTTTTGTTTCCAGTCCTTTTTCACTCACAGAAGCACAATGTTTTGATTAATTCCATTCCAGTCTAGTCAAAACTTTTTATTTTCTGAAAATCCTTTGTTTGGTCAAACCCCTTTTGCAAAACACACACACACACATACAAATGGTTTCAAGTTTGGAAGACTCGTCTACGAGGCATTCCGGGTGAACGTGCTAATCGTTCTTCCCGGAGTGTAACGTGACCTCCGAACCCTTTTTCTCTTTTACGGGCATTTTTCAAAGTTTTGGCCCTAAACCAAAAAACGGCGTGGCGACTCCGTTGATTTTCAAAAAAAAAATCGGGTACATCACAGTGGCGACTCTGCTGGGGAAACCATAAGCTTTATCTTTAAAAAAAAATGGTATTTGGTATATAGGTGGAAACCATTAAGCTTCCCGTATCGCTTCCTAACCCGAGGCTTGGGATAAACTATGGTCTAACAAAGCCACGTACCGGTATCATTTCAAAAAAAAAAAAAAAAGCCTTTGTGGGTCAAACTTCCGGCACTTGAAACCATTTATATATGTGTGTGTGTGTTTCCCCCATTTTTGCGTTGATTTGACCGTCCCGAAAAAATCAAAATTTTGACTGTCGGACCCGTTTCCTTAACTGTTGAATTTTATGTGCTTATGTGCTTACTTGCTTTCAAAAATATTTTCGAAAATGTTTTCAAAAAAAAAATCATTTTCAAAATTTTTTGCATGCATCATGCTCTTAAGACACATGTGAAAATTTCTATTTTACTCAGAAAAAGAAGATAGACTGTCCGCACACTATGCGCACTCGACCTTACACTGCACACTAAGTTCTTAACCCCGGAAAATCCCAGTAGCAGCCCGTTTGGCCTTACTACGCCTCTCGGTGCGAGCACGGGACTACCCAAACATCCCTTGGAGCCTCGTGTCGACCATGCACTCGTCCGTGACACACTTTGTCCGAGACTCGGTTGGTTTTTGGTTTGGTCCGTGTCATGCCCTGTCTGTGTATACACCGTGCCAGTCAAACCTTAGTCGACACGCCAAGTCAATGCCCTTCGGAGACCCTAATCAGTCGAGGTCATGCCGGTTTTCCGTCATGAGCTTTGACCTGATCTTGACTAGCGCCTTGACTTTGACTTTGACTTGCACAACTTATGCATCGACTCCCGGCATGACACTGAGTCATCAAGGATTAACGATTATACCATGTCTAATTACGGCCTAACTGACGACGGGTCAAGATCAATTATGGACATTTATCAGTCAAAGCTATGCCGACTTTTCGTCGAGCCCCTTGACACGATCTTGATCTTTGACGTCGGCTTTGCGCGTAATTTACATTGAATACGCGTTAAGACTTGATTACCCGCCAGACTTTAGGATCATTTTTCTTTTCGGTCGGTGGGACCTGCTTGCCCTACGGAACCCTTGTTCGAGGTTACAGGTTGAGGGTTCGCAGGCGTAGTGATGGGTCCCACTGATCCAGGACTTAGAATAGTTAAAAAGGGAAAAAGAAGAGCAATCTTTTCCAACCGCTTAGGTTTTAATAAAACACGTTTTAAGTAAATAAGAACAAATAACTGCATGTTGCATGAGCCCTGAGCCCAAACACCTACCCTTCTTCATTCCCAAATATCTGAACCCTCGTGTCTTTCCCCCGCAGCTCCTCACAAAGCTTGGTTTCGGGCACCGGGTCACCGTCTGATCCATTGGGAAGAATCAAGCGCATCGTCAGCTTCACCGTTTGCTTCGACTCTGATTTTCAGAATGTCTGCATCAGCTGGTAACAATGGGGACAACATCACTCCATCTCCCGGGACTCCCCAGACAGAACAGCAGTGGAATCAGTTAGCCGAACAGATGAGACTGCGACAGGAAGCACAGATGAATAGCCTTCTGGAGGCTATTAGGAGCCATGGTTTGGCCGCCAGTCTTAATCCCGATGGTACGTTCACCGTGGAAGAGGAGGAGGACCCCAATCCCACTCTTGGTCGCCCTGACTACTCCAGGATGCCACCACCAACCTCCTATGGTATCACTATCAAGGCCCATGCTTCTCGATCTATGGGTCAGCCAGCTCCTCAACCACAGACTATTGGACCCATCCAGTCTGGCGGGACAAGCCAGTTCGCAGTTCCTCAATGGAGACAAAGTCAGCACGGGATGTCTTCCCATGGTTGGGGGTACCTCGAAATGCCGCAGCAAGTTGGGATCCCGCCTCAGTTTGGAACCGATCAGTCCGTACCTTCACAGCAACAGTTCAGGGTACCACAGCAACAGTTCGGAATGCCGCCACCACAGTTTGGTCTAGGGCAACAGTCAGGAGCCCCTCCTCAGAATGATGTTGGTTCAGCTGCTCCTAATACCTCGCCAGCCTCCACAAACCCATTTCTCACTCAAGGACCAATGGGCCAGCAAGCCCCTATCCCAATTTCATCAGAATCACCAGGCATGCAGTTCAACAACCAAGGACCACAGCCCACATTTAAGCCTACTTATGAGTCTCACCCCGGGAACCTAAGCTACCCGGCCACCTCAGGTCTACCACCACCCTCTCTGCCCATTAAAAGCCAACAGCAAGCCACTGGGTTCTATCCCTTTGCCCAGGCTCCTACCTACACTCCCCAGGGTAATTTGGGGCAAGGACAAGTTTTCACCTATGTCCCCGGACCGGCCATTCCTTCCACCGGTGCACCACCAACGGCTAATCCTCTCCCTAGCTCAAATGTCGGCTTTGGCGTTCCTGCCTTGCCATTGGACCCTCATCTGGCCTGGTTTATGGAGCAGCACAAAGAAATGAAGGCACAACTTGCTGAATTGACTGTCAAAAAGAACACTGCTCTTCGGCCTACAGATCCCGATTCAATTGTACCCCTGCCTCACAAGTTTGTGATGCCCAATCTCGACTTGTTTGACGGGAGTGCATGCCCTAAAACTCACTTGGACACCTATACTTTGGCAATGAAAGCCAAGGGATGCACAAACCAGCAGTTAGCCGACTATTTCAGTCTCTCTTTGAAGTCAGGAGCTTTGAAATGGTTCTTTCGATTGAAGCCTGAAGCTAGGGCTACTTGGGAACAGATTACCGGTACTTTCACAGATAAGTATAAAGCCAACTTGGAATGGGAGACAAACAGAGTTGACCTGCAGACAATGATGCAGCGCCCTGATGAGAATATTGGGGATTTTTATAAAAGGTGGAACTTGAAGCTCAGTGAAATGGCCATCCCTCCCTCTGACGAGGAGCAGTTAGACATCTTCCAGTCATGCTTGAAGCCACATTTAAGAACCTCACTTAGCAATTTCCCCTATCCGGATCTGCGGGCAATGGTCAATTCCGGGGCTAAATTTGAGAGGGCTTACAATCAACAGCAAGTTGTTTCACCTACTTACAGATACCAGGCTTCTTCCACCTCCAACACGACTCCTGCCCAGCCCTATGCGGGACAGGACTGTAACAATGCCACTTCCTTTGTTCCCAAGAAACCTGATGCATCCAGATCCCGGCTCCAAGGCTTGGGAAACTTTGGGATGCCTTTGAGTGATATCCTCAGAGGTTTAGTAAAAGAAGGTTTGCTCCGACCTTTAGATAATTATCAGCCTAGAGAGCCCAATGCTCCTTTGGATACCTCCAAGCATTGTACCTTTCATCAGTACCATGGGCACCTGACAGATGATTGCGTCCCCCTGAAAAAGGCAATCCAAGGTGATAGAGCAAGGAAAGTTAGAAGTCCCCGAGGGGCCTAATATAGTCAAAAATCCTTTTCCAAGGAACCATAACCAAGTGAACATGATTGAAATCGTAGAGCCTTCACATGCCAAGGAAAATGTGGAAACTGGTGAAGATCCCCATATGATTAATCTCGAATCCGGATTTGAGAATGATGGACAGACCTATCCTCCCGAGATCCCTCAGACAGACCAGCATCGGATCCAGTTGGTAGAGCAGATGAGACTGCGACATGAAGCACAAATTGACAACCTTCTGGAGGCCTTCAGGAGCCATGGTTTGGCCGCCAGTCTTAATCCCGACGGCAATTTTATCGTGAAGAAGGAAGAGAATTCTCCTCCCACTCTCAATCGTCCCGGATATGTCAGGATGCCGCCACCAGCCTCCTATGTAACTACCGTCGAAACTTCTGCCCCTCGGCCTACAGGTCAGCTGGCCCCCAAGCAACAGTTCAAAATTCTGCCATCACAACAACAGTCATGGATGGGGCAGTTCGGCATTTCCCAACAGCCGTCAGGTGTCCCCCCTCAGAATGGTACCGATCTTGCAAATATCAGTAGAGGTAATGAAGGTTTGCTTCCGGGAAATTTCCAAACCATGGAGGAGGTGTGGTTAGCCATCAGGGCTCTTGAGGAACGCCAAAATGAGCAGCAGACCTGGATCGAAGAGGCCACACGTCATTTCGGAACATTGACAATCCCCCAACTGACTGGGGCTCCCCTGAAGGACAAATACGTGCCTGCTCCCCCGACCTCGAATGCCTCTCATTACACCTCAGAATCCAACCATTTGCTTCCCGGCAAGCCCAGCAGCAAATCTCCTCAGTCTAGCTCAACTCAGAACCATTCTAGCACAGCTCGACCCGGGGCCCCAAATTCACCACCAGCTGTTGAGCATATTTGGTGGGATATCTGTGACTGCCCCGACTGCCTCGAGAGGGACTATCAAGATTGGATAAACGAAGATCGTCCTCCCAAAAAGAAGAAAGCCTCTTCCCAGCAAAAGTTGAAAGAAAAATTCGAAGCTGGTTATACCAGTTTGGGGATACTCGGGGAACCTTCAGGAGGATTTGACTACTATGTCATTTACTCTAATGAGCCTAAGGTCCCTTCCTCCACGAAACCGCAGCGCAGATGACTGAGCCCTTTTGAGGCCCGAAATTCAAGTACTAATGAATAGTCTTTTAGTCAACCTTTGTAGGCTCTAGTATTTTTCTCTTTCACCTAAGTCCTTCCTGGACATTTGTCGTTTTAGTCCATTTTGGGCATAGTAGTTAAATGTTTAACTTTTATATAAGTCTTTTTTCTTTTCTTGCTAGACTCGAGATATCACTTGCACACCCACGTTACACTTAATTGAAATGGTTTTATCCTAGATGATCACTTGTGCTGCTCAACCACTAATTCTTTGAAATGATTAATATTTAAATTAATCGGAGTGAGAAAATCAATTGATATCCTTCCCAAATTGGGGCTTACCAACTCCCCATCTTGCATCTCATATGCTCACATCCCTTTCATGATCCTCATCATTTCGTTGCTCGATGAATTTGCATGGATATTTTCTCATTTAAAGCTTAAGCAAGCAATGAAGACTTAATTTCGTTTAGGTCATCCGGTAGGGATTGCGGTTGAAGCCGTTCACCCGTAGGGAAAACCTTTACCTCACCCTCACCAAACAATACCCTTTCATTTCAAGATCGGCATGTTTTTGAAACCCGATTTAGCCATCATTTTTGCTCCATGCTAAGAGAAGTCCAAGCAATCCCAAGAAGTTAGCTTCGAGAGTCGGCGATGCGCAAAATATCTCAAGCCATGAAGGAAGGGCAAAGATAATCCTTAACTCCTCAGGAAGCCTTCCAAGTTATTAAAAAAAAATGAAAAGAGAAAAGGATTTTAAATCCTCACAATTCAGCAAGAATCCTCAATGTCTCAGGAGGCTTTTTAAAAGAAGGACTGTCGATCCTCACAATTCAGCAAAAGTCTCCGACTCCTCAAGAAGCTCTCCAATGATCAAAAAGGAGCCCGAATTCTCACAAGTTCGCAAAAGTTCTCGATAGCTTGGACTTCCTCTCACCATTACCTTAATCAATCCCAAGCCATTCTCTCGCTTTTAGAGGATATTCCCATTACCATTACCCTTACCTTTGGCCAAAGTCAAAATCTGACCTCTCATTCTTAGAGGCAATCAATCTTCATCGCCGTAGATTTCCTAAACACATCCCTGCAAGCCAACCTCTCATCTTTAGAGGCTTAGTCAGCAAAAAACCCAGCTGACCTCTTATCTTAAGAGGTCATGATATCCTAAATCACCCGATGGCCGATCAAAGCCCGGAAACCCAGCTACAGTCCCTACCGGATAGTAATTTCATTCTAATATCTTCGAGAGCTAAATTAAATTAATGCTTCATTGCTTGCTTAAATTGGAATCTATCCCATCTTGGTTCAAAATCATCGATCTAAGATTGTGCAAATTCAGTCCATCCATTTGACACTTCATGTGAGCATATTTCATTTCTCTTCGCAAACACTTGTCGTGGATGTCCCACTGGGGCTTCGCATCCGTGTATTTCGACGACACTCCAGGAGGACATGTTTTTCAATCCTCAAAATCCTCAAAGGTCCCCAGATCCGCGAATTTCAATATTCGTTCTCTTTTCAACCGGGATAAGCCCGAACTACGGTGACCTGAGCTCCTCCCAAGGAGGGGAACGTAGGCAACCATAACTGGGCCGGTCGAAATCACAAACAAATCTCAAAAAAAAAATCTGGTCTCATCAAGGACCGTCCCTATACACTTTTCATCCTTCCGAGCTTGATTCTCGATATCAGTTGGTTTTCTCCTTGTGATTAATCAAAATATTTGTTCATATCAGATTTAGTGTTTGAATAACCCGAACATCAATAAAGGATTTTAAGCAGCCTTATGATCATCATGAATAAGACAAGTTTTCAAGTGTCTCGACAAGTCTTCTCTCTCTCCATCATAGGAAAATAGATCCAAACACTGTCTTTCCGTCAGCAGGGGCTTCAATACACTTTTCCACACCTTGTGATGCTTATACTCTCTCAAAAGAGTCAAACCTAAAGCGAGTGTGTATACACAAAATCGGGATTCATTCCCACTTTTCGAAAGATGTGCCCCTGCACGTAAACATTTCTGAGTCTTGTCCATTGACTGATTGACTAAAGTTTGAAATGATGGATTGCCTCCGTGGCCACAAGATGACTCTGTCTGAATAGGGATGCATTAAATCTTTCCAAACTGGGGCTTTTGTTAAGCTGTTCTCTCAGGCTCTCTTTACCAGATTCCCTCCGGGTTTGCTTTGTATCATCAACTGGGGCTTCGCCATGGTCACCTCATCAAGATCTGGGGCTTCGCCTAGTCATCTCTTCAAAACCAGGGCATTCTCTGCACGTTCTCTGCTGCTTGCCATCTCGGGTGCACGACACACCTTATTCTCACCAGCAACAACTCAATCTGCTGCAATTTGTACTCTCGGGAGCATCCCCGACTTGCCTAGACTGCACTATATCATCCATCACTCATACATTTCCCCACCTAATGGGAGAGGGTTCACCCCACCATACATAAACACATACAAACCCTCTCGCCACCATGCATCCCCACAAAAATCTCCCAAGGGCTCATGTAGCATGCACAAAACTTGAATCAATAGGAACAATCCTAAGTGATTGAAGATCATAAATCATATTTCCCTACCAAAAGCTTAGTCTAAGTGCATCTCTAAAAGTAAGTAAATGCATCATCTCGCGAACATATGCAGTGATACTCTCATAATCATTTTGGTTCTATGCATGCATCTGTCATCATGAATGTCATATATGCATTTTCCTCTCTACTAACAAATGCAGCAATTCAAACATGAAAGACCAGTTTTCCGTTACGACCTGAAGCCTCTTCGTAGCAAGGATGGTCTCCATCGAAGTGTAATGACAATGACTTCAACATAATTGCCCAAATAACTGGCAAGACCCTCAAGTCCACACCAGCTTGACTCAGACGCCTCAAGTCACCACCACCTTGGGTTCAGATATCTAAATCCCGGTAGTTATCGTAAACTCGAATCTTCCCCATCAAGAACACCTTCAAATAGTCTCCCTCAGGTACAAAACCTCGACTTAGGATCATACTCCTGAACTAAGTCCCCATTTAGGTTCATACTCCTGAACCAAACCTCGACTTAGGATCATACTCCTAAACTAAGTCCCCATTTAGGTTCATACTCCTGAACCAAACCTTGACTTAGGATCATACTCCTAAACTAAGTCCCCATTTAGGTTCATACTCCTGAACCAAACCTCAACTTAGGTTCATACTCCTGAACTAAGTCCCCATTTAGGATCATACTCCTGAACCAAACCTCGACTTAGGATCATACTCCTGAACTAAGTCCCCATTTAGGTTCATACTCCTGAACCAAACCTCAACTTAGGTTCATACTCCTGAACTAAGTCCCCATTTAGGTTCATACTCCTGAAATAAACCTCAACTTAGGTTCATCTGTTGGTCCCAAAGGTGGCAACAAGGGTGAAAACACAGCTAGAGGGGGGGTGAATAGCTGTTTCAAATTTTTTGCCCTCTTTTGAAAACTAAACCTCTAAGCTTACAAAACCGCTTGCAGTTGATAATACACTGCAAGTAGAGTTGTAAAATGCACAGCGGAATAATTGAGTTACAAAGCGGTTTTGGGAGAGGCGGTTTGTAAAGCGGTTTTGGTGATGCGGTTTTGATAAGTGCAGTTTTACAAACACGTGTAGTTTTGACAATGTTAACTCCAAACACAATTTCACAATAATGGATATCTATATAAAGATCAAACAGAGATAAAGATAGATAATCAGTAAGCACAAGAAATATAAATGCAGAAAGTAAGAACACAGTATTTGGAGTGGTTCAATCGATAAACGATCTACGTCCACTACCAAGATGGTTAGTCTTGGATTTCTAAGAGAGATTTTATATTGAGTATGAGAGATTACAAAGTACAATGAGTAATACTCAGATCTAAAATCTTTTCTATGAAGAACAAATCCTAAGACTATAACCAGTGTATCTCAAATGAATAATCTATGTGATTAAACAAGTGAGGTGTGTGTGTGTGAGAACAAGATCAAGGCTCTTTAAATCTTTGAGATGTAGAGCACAATGATTCTTGATGGTGTTAAGGCTTGATTTCTGGGCTGGGGAATATTTCTTGAAGTATGAAGATGAAGATTCAAAGGACTTATGAATTTCTGGGCAGAGCTTCAGCTTCTATGAACTCACAACAAATCAATTTCTCAAGCAATCTTCAAATGGTGAAGATTGGGGGTATTTATACCCAAGCATCCCAAAATATAGCCGTTGGACACAGCTGTTGTTAGGATAGTACTTGATGCTTTCCCATTGGTCCACAGCAACCACTTTTGTCCTTTGAAACTGTTGATGCAGATAAAACTGATCAGACCTCAGCTGCAATCAAGGTGGTTAGGACATCTGTCACCTTTTCAAAATCCTTGCAGATCTTGTCTGAAAAGTAGTCACGTGACAAGATATGGTGGTTGACATTTGATATTACTGACGTGGATTCCAACGGTCAAATGTGGTTCACTTCAGGTCTCAATCATTAGAGCGGTTCTGGTGAGGAGTGGTTTGACATGTAAGCGGTTTACACCAGAGGAGGATTTCCAAGAGCGGTGTCTTCAAGCCTAAATTTAACCTATTCTAAAAAGTGGACTTAGCTAAAAATTGAAGTCTAAGCTTCATTACATAGGGTACTAAAGTCCTTAAAATAGACAGGAGGTTATGGTATCAATCAAATCTAGTATAAAATAGGAGGGTTAAAGTATGCATACCTAACATCATCCCCGATGAAAGCTAACGAAATCCCGTTTCTTTCCTCGTTTTTCATCCACAGCAGCAAACGTAAGTCCGATCCCTTCAAACAAAGTCCACCAAAGACTGTCTATCCCCACAGAGTCCGTCCTCAACATAAGGACATGAACCATCGAAGGAGACCGTTTCAAAGCAAGCTGATACCTCCGGATCATCATTCACCAAGGCTTGAGGCACCTAAACGCTATCACTAAGGCTTGAGACACCTAAACGCCATCACCAAGGCTTGAGGCACCTAAACGCTATCACTAAGGCTTGAGGCACCTAAACGCCATCACCAAGGCTTGAGGCACCTAAACGCCATCACTAAGGCTTGAGGCACCTAAACGCTATCACTAAGGCTTGAGGCACCTAAACGCCATCACCAAGGCTTGAGGCACCTAAACGCCATCACCAAGGCTTGAGGCACCTAAACGCTATCACCAAGGCTTGAGGCACCTAAACGCTATCACTAAGGCTTGAGACACCTAAACGCTATCACTAAGGCTTGAGGTACCTAAACGCCATCACTAAGGCCTGAGGCACCTAAACGCTATCATCAAGGCTTGAGGCACCTAAACGCTATCACTTCGGTTTCAACACAAAATACGAGGAAAGTGATGAACCGCAATCATCCTCTGATTCGACAAACTGAAGTCATTACCAGGTTGACATCCTAAAATAGTCGAAAAACACGAACTACGACTGGTTTGATTCCTCTTAAGGATACGTAGGTAGCCTACCATAGGTTCAGCCATCAGACCAAAATGGTCATTCCTTTCCCCAGCAGTGTGGATATATAACTCCAGCCATCTGACCGAAATGGTCATCCTCTTCTCCCCAGTAGATTGGGACCTCACTTTTATCGACGACCCCACTTCCCCTGGAAGTACCATCGCCGAGGGGCTACTGTAAGTGTCCCAATCTGAACCGCCAATGTTCCTTCAGCCCAATTTAACGTTTTCTACGTCAAATAAACGTTTAAGGGCATTTTGGTCACTTTCCAAGGCAATTTAAGCAAGGAAGGACCTTAAGGGAACAATAAAATTGGATTGGATCTCGCTGAAAAGAGTAATTTCCAAGAAATTGACCAATTTTGAATTAATTGCAAACAGCCAAAACTGCTTTTCTGCAGAGTCAGGCACGCCATCATTCCCATCCGCGCGGACAGGAATGAGCTTCAGTCTCATCCGCGCGGACAGGAATGAGCTTCAGTCTCATCCGCGCGGACATCATTGAACCCTAACCCAGCCTATAAATTGGACCCTTCTCTCTCAGTTTAGACATCAACAAGATACACACTGTTACTCTTCCAAAATATCTCCAAAAAATAGCCTTCAAATATTCATCTAAACACAAATTCAAACACTAAATCTTGATACTCCTCAAGTCAAACCCTAACCCAAGGAGATAGGGTGTCACCATTGGTAAAACCCTCCTTCTTTTGGCACCAAACTTATCTTTGTTCAAGCAATCATTTTCATTAAATCTTGTTAATCTCTCTATATTTGTCTAGATCTTGTTTATCTACTTGTTGAATCTTCATTATCTTGTGCTTTACTTATTAATTGTTGATCTTCTTGCATATTATCCTTGGATCTAGGAAGATCTCCATGGAGTTCATCTCCATGGATGATCTTCCATGGAAATCTATATCTTTTATTTATGGTCATCCCCATGTCCCTTTTTCTTTTTAAGTACTAGTATTATTTGGCCTAAAGAGGGTTATCTTGGAGCTAATTTCCATGGTGATCAACTTAAAGTGGTCATTAACATTTACTTTTATGATGATCCTCTTTCATTATAGTGCTTAATTCTTGTTCTTGACCTAAGAGTGGTCACTTTGGAGCTAATCTCCATGGATGACCACCTTAATGGTCAACATGTTATTTTCTTATAAATTGTCTTTTCTTGAAGCCTAAGATCTTCACCTTGGAATCCTTTCCATGGATGAAGAACATCAAGGCTAATATTTTGGTCATCACAAGATGTAGTTGATCCACCGGAGTCTAGACCTCAAGGATGACATCTTAATGATCACCTTAGAGATCTACTCTAAAAGTTGATACATCTTTGACCAAATTTTGTTTATGTGATAATCCTTGCATTTACTTCCTATGTTTATTTGCTTACATATTAATCTCCCCTTCTCCTTGCAAATGAAATGTTTTAAAGTCCTAATATACCCTAATGATGGTTTGATTTAGTGATCACCACTAAACAAATTAAGTGGGACACTAATCAAAGCCTAAGGATGGGGACAAAGCATAGATGCCATAAAACACAAGATTTCTTTCTTTTTTCATATTTCTGTTGCAACTCCAGTTCTGATTCTGTAAATCCAGTTGACTTTCTGGAAATTACAGAATCAGACTGGAAAGCTGCCAAAAAGGAACCTTACTGTCCTATCCGCGCGGACAGGATTGATCCTCATTCTGATCCGCGCGGACATGAATGTCACAGACAGATATTTTTGTTTCCAGTCCTTTTTCACTCACAGAAGCACACTGTTTTGATTAATTTCAGTCCAGTCAAAAATTTTTATTTTCTGAAAATCCTTTGTTTGGTCAAACCCCTTTTGCAAAACACACACACACACACATACAAATGATTTCAAGTTTGGAAGACTCGTCTACGAGGCATTCCGGGTGAACATGCTAATCGTTCTTCCCGGAGTGTAACGTGACCTCCGAACCCTTTTTCTCTTTTACGGGCATTTTTCAAAGTTTTGGCCCTAAACCAAAAAATGGCGTGGCGACTCCGTTGATTTTCAAAAAAAAATCGGGTACATCACAAACTTTTCTTTGTTCAATGCTTTCTCGATTTCGAGTATAATGATAATCCAATCGCATTGGGCTATGGCCATACACTTTCATCATTATTACTCATCGAGGAGCCCAAGCAAAACATCTCTCTTTTGAGGGACAAATTCCATCTTGACTTATCATCCTTCCCATCATAAATTCGATCATGCCAAAATTAACCTTTATAAATATCGTGTTAAGATATAGTTTGACTAAAATCAAACATGACTTTCATCATACGTAAGGTCATGATAATCTCAGGTCTAGGGACTAAATGAAGTAACCTTATGAGATTTAATTATGACATTTGACCATGACATAAATCTCATACGGGTCAAGTCCAGTCACTTGTTCTCTAACAAGTACCCATAAATTTATTGTGCATCTCTATGCATATAATCATTATATGATTATCCATTAACATTTATACTAATTATTCTCTTAATAATTAGGGACAGAGATTATTACAGACAAATATGCAAAACATATAATAATCAAATAATAAACTTCTCATATAATAATAAATAATTTCAACACATAAGTCTATCAACTATAGGCCTAGAACATAACACTAACAGTCTCCCACTTGCACTAGGCCCAATCTCCCATGTATCGAATACCCATGGACCTAACATGACCATCATGCTTAGCTTGTGGGAGAGCCTTAGTTAATGGGTTCGCCACGTTGTCATCAGTGTCTACTCTGCATATCTTTACATCTTCCCTTTCACATATCTCTCGGATAATGTGGAAACATCGAAGTATGTGTTTGGATCTCTGGTGTGACCTTGGTTCCTTTGCTTGTGCAATGGCACCATTGTTGTCACAGTAAAGTTCAATAGGATCTTTGATGCTTGGAACGACTTCCAAATCACTAATGAACTTTTTGATCCAAACTACTTCCTTAGCTGCATCAGATGCCGCTATGTACTCAGCTTCGATTGTAGAATCAACGACGGTACTTTGCTTGAAACTTTTTCAACTCACAGTGCCTCCATTCAGCGTAAACAAAAATCCAGACTGCGATCTGAAATTATCCTTGTCGGTTTGGAAGCTAGCATCTGTGTATCCTTTCACTACACGATCTTCTTCCATTCCTCCAAAGACCAAGAATACATCCTTAGTTTTTCGTAAGTACTTGAGAATATTCTTGACTTCTATCCAATGTGGTTCGCCGGGATCCGATTGGTACCTACTCGTCATGCTTAGAGCACACGAAATGTCGGGTCTAGTACATAACATAGCATACATGATAGATCCAATTGCCGAAGCATATGGAATAACATTCATTCTCTTTCGCTCATCATTAGTCTTAGGACTTTGATTCTTGCTAAGAGATATACCATGCAACATTGGCAAGTTTCCTCTTTTAGAATTTTCCATTTGGAATCTTCTAAGAACCTTGTCAATGTAAGTACTTTGACTTAAACCAATCATCCTCTTGGATCTATCTCTATAGATCTTGATACCAAGGATATATGCAGCTTCGCCCATATCTTTCATTGAAAAGCACTTTCCCAACCAAGACTTGACAGTCTGTAGTGCAGAAATGTCATTTTCAATGAGTAAGATATCGTCGATATACAACACTAAAAATAGTGCTACGCTCCCACTAATTTTCTTGTATACACAAGGTTCATCTTCGTTCTTGATAAAGCCAAACTCCTTGATTGCTTCATCAAAACGTAGATTCCAGCTCCTAGAAGCTTGCTTCAATCCATAAATGGATTTCTGCAACTTACACACCTTGTTAGAATTTTACGGGGATCGACAAAACCTTCAGGTTGTATCATGTATACATCCTCAAGTAACTTCCCATTAAGGAAAGCTGTCTTGACATCCATTTGCCATGGGAGATCCACACTCCCTTGAGCACCAAGCAACCAAGGGAGATACAATCACAATACCAATATGCAATTAAACCAAGCAATACCAATTTAAACAGAGATATGGCAGTTGCCACTTGATAATCTAAGGTAAATGGATCTTGATTATCAAGTGGAGAGAAGAACAATTTAAAATGAACAAGTAAAATGAGAAAGGAAGGTGAATAAATTTGTTACCCTTGTAGTCCTCTACTTCTACACCAAATTAGGTGTGGAAGCCTTCAATTCAGCTACTGGAGAGTGCAAATGAACACCAATCAGCTGCTTCTCTTCACATCTTCAAAGGAAGGTGGGTTATGTGAAGATGGGTTTATGGTTTGGGTGAAGGGAGTATGGAATTGGAGGGTTTTTGGTGTGGTTTGAGGAGAGGGGGGGTTTTCTGTCGTCAATTGGGCAGAGTGACTTTAGGGTATTGGAAAAGGATCCTGATATGAGAGGGGGAGGGTCCAATTTATAGGCTGCATGGATGAGGTCACTTGTGTCGCACGGCAATTCGTTTCATTTTTCCATGGTCAATTGTGCCGCACGACCTATCCAGCCATGTAATCGTTTTTGGCATAAATAACTGATTCTGGAACCTTCTTGTGATAATTCCCAACAAGTCCAAAGCTGATAATTCCTGGTAAGTCCTTTTATATGGAAAAATCACTCACAAGTACTTCCTTCATAAGAACTTTAAGATAAGTTTCCGGAAGACTTGGAATTGACCAGGAATTTACCAAAACACCCCTAGTGCTATTTTATTACATTAAAAAGCACTTTAAAAGGGTCGCGAATTGGATTGGCGTACTCAAAGAGCCCCTCGGCAACGTCACTTATGGAAGAAGTGAGGTTGTCGACAAACAGGACCCAATCCCAATGAGCGGCTGGGGATAAGGCGGAGGACTGGACGATGACTTGGTGGATCGGATGGCTGGACCTTTTTAAGAAAGGATTCCTACGTATCCCGGGGAGGGAATCAAGCCAAATCGTAGTTCGGAATATGTGGAATAGACCATTAGGAGGTGTCTAACCCGATAAAAGACTGTTAGGAGGCGTCTTAACCCGAATAGACCATTAGGAGGTGTCTGACCCGATAAAAGACTGTTAGGAGGCGTCTTAACCCGATAAAAGACTGTTAGGAGGTGTCTTGACCCGAATAGACCATTAGGAGGTGTCTGACCCGATAAAAGACTGTTAGGAGGCGTCTTAACCCGAATAGACCATTAGGAGGTGTCTGACCCGATAAAAGACTGTTAGGAGGCGTCTTAACCCGAATAGACCATTTGGAGGTGTCTGACCCGATAAAAGACTGTTAGGAGGCGTCTTAACCCGAATAATGAAATGAACTGAAGGAAGTGATTTTTAGACATAATGATTTGACAGTTTGGGCAAGACATGTTTTCATACCTGTGCTGTGCTTACCTGTAGCTGCCGGAGGGACTGAGGCTACCATTGGTTCTGCTGGGGATAGATATAACTGTCGGGGATTCGCACTGCTATTGTTGACGATTTGTTGTTTTGTCAGGGTATGGACTTCATTGACTCTTGGCCGACTTTGGAATCATCGACTTTTGCTTGGTAGGGTAAGCATCCTGCTTGTTGAATTATCAGGGAACAACAGACTTTGCTGGTACTTTGGCAACGGGGCTGATAATTTTGATTAACATTTTCTGGAAATACCGCTGGATTTGCACTTCTTTTGTTTCAACTTTTGATTGAGGTACAGTCCCCAAGATTCAAATGTGCTTAATTGTACTCTGCGGGAACGCAACACTTCTGAGCAGTAAACTTTGGTTATGATATTTCTTGGTTAGCGAAGATCAAACTTTGATAGATTATTTGCGCAAGCTTGTTTGCTCACGAAATGGGACGATGGTTAGATGGAAAAGAAAATGATCGTATTGAATGATAAGCTACACTGGGTTTATTCATGAGGTAATGACATTGTATCAGCTAAGGTGTGTACATGTGGTGAAATGGGCCCTCCCCCAGATATTGCGTATCTTAGGATTGAATATGTATGGGTAGGTGTATGGCGGCGACGGCGAGTCGGAGATTCTATGACTGGTGCATGGTGAAGGCTGAAAGTGTCGCCCGACATCCCATGCTAGTATGGCAAGTTGTGTCGCGCGACTTAATAAAGTTCGTAACAGACCCTCCTTTTAAGACCCAGCTCCGACTTCATTTTGCAAAAACTGTTTTCTTAACAGAGGAACCCAGCAATCCCTTCTTGGCAGATAGACGATTTCCTTGACCAAGATTGGTACTTTCGACTGCAATGGAGCATTATAACAAAGAGGTTGCTTCTCGGGAATGTCAATTTCATCAGGATTTTGTTGAAATTTGGGGATTTCATTTGAGGCAACATAGGAGGGTCATTGACAAGTGGTACAATATGCCATGCATTTGGTCCTTGAAAGACTGGAAGGTTGACTGGGATTTGCTTCGGGCTGCATCTTGCTTCTGGGATTCAGAGCGACATGTCTTTTCTTTGTCGTACAATGATTTGACCCCAACCATGGAAGACTTTAGGGCACTAACAGGCTTGGGTGAGGCGACAACTGTAGCATTCCCCCGGGACGGCCGATCGATTATGGAACAATTGTCAAATTTCTTGCGTCTGCCATCGGACCAAGTGCTATTTATGATTCTGGATGATGGGTCTATAGACTTGACTCATATGGCTAGATTACATCTGTCCCGTCCTGAGTGGTTTGACCTTTCTACCTCTTTGGATATATTCATGTTATTCACCCTGTCGGCTTATTATTTCTGTGGGTATGTCGGAATCTGTTCAAGCGCGCTGTTGGGGGTGTCGAGCAACCGAGGGTGACCGGGGTGTAGATCTTCGTCAAATTCAATCCGGCCAAGGGGAGATGGACATCGTACCACTGTTACTGGCTGAGACCTACCATGGCATTGACAGGATAGCAGGGGGATCAAATTTCATGGGAGCGGGCAGCCCCAGTTTGTTATCTTTGTGGTTTTCTGAGAGGTTGCGCTTGATTGGGCCATTACCAGAGGGTCGGATAGCAATGCCTTGGGTAACCCGGCCACGCAAACTGCTGAGGGATATGGCCGTTGACAGTTGACAGGTGAGATTGTCGCGGTACGGGACTACTGATCTGAGCTTTTGGATTCCTGGCTGGAACTTGCAGACCATGAGAGACATTCAGGATGGATCAGTGGTGGTCAGGTTTCCAGGCTTGCATGTATCTTCTTTCTGTATCCCATCACTGGTGAGCAGACAGTATAGGTACCCTCAGCAGATTGTCCGGGCTTTGAGGGAGAGGCTGATGACCGATGCTGTTCCGATGTCTATGACCGAGCCCTGGTCTATGCAGTTTTTCAGCAGATCTTTCCTGGAGGGTTTTCTTCCCACTCGGGTACTTCTTCGACAGTCCAAGGGGTTCACATTTCTGACCACAGAGTATTTGATTTGGTATGAGGAGCATCAGGGTCTTACACAGTTGGCTATAGAGGCTCGCCGCCGGGAATGTTTAGGAGCAGATTATCCATCCAGTCGATCTTTCAAGGATACAGAGGCACGGGGTAACCCAGATAATGTTACCGGCGATGCTGCTGAGGACTATAAGAAACGAGAGATCCGGAGGGCTGCTCTGAGGGATGATCCGGAGGTGATGGCTCGCAAAGACGCATTGAGACAGGAGAGAATTGCTAGAGGCCGCCTTGAGGGAGGCGGGTTGCGATTGAATCGCCGGTGCGCGTTATTCCTGAGTTGGGACGGGCTCAAACCGACTTATTTGACATTCCTAGGCCAAAGACCTCCCGGGGACCGAGGAAAAGGAAGGACAGAGGAACGAGTTCGGGAGCAAGGACGAGTTTCTAGACGTTTTTCTGGGAGATAGGAGACTTTTTTTTCTCTCTTTTTTTATGTTTTAAGAGTAGGAATTATTTGTATGGAAACTGAGTATCCTCTGATTACTTAATGCAGACGAAATAGACATTTGAAAAATTTGTTCCTTTTATTCGCAGCAGGCTTTTTGAGTCAAAAGTAGGCCGTGCTTGAACTCATCAAAGAGAATATTAACTCCAAATAAACCTTTGAAAAAACTTCGGAACTGTAATCAAAACACAGTTTGACAAGACATAAGATTTTGCAGCATTTTTAGACCGAACCACAAGTGGTTGCCTAGGTTCCCCTTTTGTAAGAGAACTAAGGGGCTCAGGTCTCCGTAGTTCGACTCAATCAACTTTTGTGTTTAAGAAAGGGGAAGACAGAAGGGGGACATGATGCAACTCTGTTTTTTACCTAGACCGCCCTTTTTAGGGTTTTCAATCTAGCTGGGTATATTCTTTTAGCACCTGGCGCGTCCCTTGTTTTTGCATGGACTGCCTTTTGAGAGGTTTTCAGTCTCATCTGGGACAATTTTGTTGCGCCTTTATTTTTATTTCTTTTCTTTTCTTCTTTTTTTTTTTATTTTATTTACAGAAGGGAGAAAGACTCAATTACACATAATACTGCCGCAACTTGTCTCCGTTGACGGGGTGCAAAAATGGGTTACCATCCAGGTCCGCTAGCTGCATTGCTCCTCCGGAGAATATCTTCTTGACTAGGAACGGTCCAACCCAAACAGGTGCCCACTTACCCAATGCACTGGTCTGATTTGCAGGCTTCATCTTGAGAACTAAATCACCAACCTTGATGTCTCTGGGCTTCACTTTCTTGTCAAAGGCACGAGCCATTCTTTTCTGATATGCCCGATTGTGCTCCATGGCTTTTAGTCTGCGTTCATCCAACAGTGCCAACTCGTTATATCGACTTTGGAGCCAGTCAACCTCATTTATCTCATTCTCAAGTAACACCCGGAGGGATGGAATCTCTAGCTCAATGGGCATAACAGCCTCCATTCCATAGGTTAAAGCGTAAGGGGTTGCACCGGTAGCAGTCTGAATTGAAGTGCGGTAGCCCCACAATGCTAAATGCAGCTTTTTTGGCCAATCCCTTCCTCGTTCGGCCGTCTTCTTTATGATCCTCTCCAAATTCTTATTGGCGGCCTCGACAGCACCGTTTGTCTGCGGTCTGTATGGCGAAGACTTTTGACGTTTGACCCTGTATTCAGTAAGCAGGCGATCAGCTTCTCCCTCAAAATGGGTTCCATTGTCAGAAATAATCTCATTAGGGACTCCGTAGCGGCAGAAAATCTGTTCCTTTATGAAGCGAGCCACTTTCTTAGCCATGAGCACTTTGTAAGATGCAGCTTCTACCCACTTTGTGAAGTAATCCATAGCAACTAATACGAATGAGTGCCCATTACTCCCAGACGGAGTTATCTTCCCAATGACATCAATTCCCCATGTTGCGAAGGGCCAGGGAGTTGTCATACAGTAGAGATCATGAGGAGGGATATGGTTCAGATTGGAGAATCGCTGGCATTTGTCATAGGTTCGCACAAATTGGATACAATCAGTTTCCATAGTAATCCAGAAGTAACCCAGTCTGATAATACTATGCATGAGAGATCGAGCGTTCATATGAGGTCTGCAGGCGCCATTGTGAACATCTTCTATTACTTTCTGAGCCTTTTCTTTGCTAATGCAGAGCAGGAGGGGGCAACCTTCCCTTTTCTTCCACAATTCATTGCTGATTATGACGTACTGAGCCGATAGCCTTTTCAAAGCCTGCAGACTCTTGGCATGAATCCCTTTTGGGTCTCCTCTTCATCGGTGAGGAGAGATGCTTCACCATGCTTGAGGTATTGGAAAATCTGACTGTACCACAGCTCATTGACGGTTTCAATCTCTATTTCACAGCAGTATGCAGGATTTTCTCGCCTACCGACCCTGAACGGTTTAATTGACTTTCCTTCTGGGATCTCTACCAAGGAGGCCAGAGTAGCTAGGGAATCGGCAAATCTGTTCTTGTCTGGTGGCAGGAATTGGAACGACACTTCCTTGAACTGGCCGACGAGCTCTGCAATGTAAGTGTGATACTTCTGAAGGCATGGATCTGAGGTTTTCCATCTGTTAGCGGCCTGATTGATTATCAATTGGGAATCACCGAACACTTCCAACTCATCCACATGTCGTTCTAGGGCAGCCTCAAGACCAGCTATGCAAGCTTCATACTCGGCCGCATTGTTGGTGACCGATAAATTCAGCTTGATAGTAATAGGGGTATGCATATCATTCGGGTCTACCAGTACCATCCCGATACCATTTCCTCTTTTGTTCGCCACTCCATCAAAGAATAACTGCCATCGGTTTCCATTTTCTATAACGAGAATCCCTTCATCTGGAAACTGGAGATCCGGCCCTCGGGATTCTGTACTGGGGAAATCAGCCAATTGGTCTGCCAGAGCTTGTCCCTTGATTGACTTCCGGATCACATATTTGATATCAAACTCAGCTAAGAAGAAAGTCCATTTTGCCAATCTGGTAGAAATGTTGCCTCTGTCGCCTTGGAACAGGTATCTGATTGGGTCCATCTTGGAGACCAAGTGCACTGTGTGGGATAGCATATAGTGCTTTAGCTTTCCAACTACCCAAACCAGAGCTGCGCACGTCTTCTCAAGGGCAGAGTAATTCAACTCGCTACCTTGGAATTTATGACTGACAAAATATATGGCGTTCTCGACCTTGGAATCCTTCTTCTCTTGCGCTAGCATGGCTCCAATAGCTGTGTCTGTGACCGTCAGATATAGAAGTAAAGGCTTGGTCCTGTGAGGTGGGCAAAGGATAGGAGGATTGACGAGGTAAGCTTTGATCCTTTCGGAAGCCAGTTGGCATTCCTCGTTCCAAACCACTTCCTGATTCTTCTTCAATAACTTAAAGATTGGATCACATATAGAAGTCAGCTGGTTGATGAATCTGCTGATGTACTGCAGACGACCCATGAAACCTTTCACTTCGGAGACAGTTCTGGGTGGCTTCATCTCGACAATCGCTTTGACTTTTCTGGGATCTACTTCGATGCCTCTATCTATGACCATGTAGCCCAAGACTTTACCCCGGACAACCCCAAAAGTACACTTGGCGGGATTTAGCCTCATAGAATGTTCCCGAAGTCTGTTGAAGAACTTCCTTAAATCCTTGAAGTGTTGTCCGTCCGACCCTTTTGAGTGAATAATCATATCGTCCACATACACTTCAATCTCCTTGTGGATCATGTCGTGAAACAGGGTGGTGACAGCCCTCTGGTAGGTAGCCCCAGCATTCTTCAACCCGAATGGCATCACAGTGTAACAATATGTACCCCATGGAGTTGTAAATGCTGTTTTATCTTGATCTTCCTCAGCCATCTTAATCTGGTTATAACCCGCAAAACCATCAACGAAGGATTTGACCTCGTAGTTCGCAGTTGCATCTACCAGCATATCAATGTTAGGCAAAGGGAAGTCATCTTTGGGACTAGCCTTATTAAGATCCCGGAAGTCTACACAAACCCGGACTTTTCCATTTGCTTTTGTAACTGTGACTATGTTTGCCAACCAGGTCGGATATTCAATTACTTTGATAAAGCCTACCCGTAAGAGTTTCTCAATCTCTTCTTTCACCTGCAAGGACCACTCGGGCTTGATCCGTCTCAGCTTTTGCTTGATCGGCTTAATTTCCGGATTTAGGGGTATCCGATGTTCTGCGATAGATGAATCCAGACCGGGCATATCCTTGTAAGACCAAGCAAAGACGTCCACATATTCTTTAAGCAATTCAACCAGGGCAACCCGTTCATCTCCGGAGAAGAAATTACCAATCTGCGTTTTTGGGTTCTTCTACATTCCCGGAGTTCACTGTCGTCAATATCTCATCGGCAGCTTGGGCCCGGCTTTCCTTTTGCTCGCGAACCTGCTTTGAATTATTTTCTGAAAATTGTTCATTTATTAAGTCTACATTATCTTCAATTGAATCTGGCTTAATTATTTTCAAATCTTGATGATTAATTTTAGTTAAGTGTTCAATTGTTAGATTGGCAATCACAGGATACTCAGAAAGTTCGACCATTTTATTCAAGGCGTAAGGAAAAACAATATTTACAACTCGAAGACGGTCTTCTGTCGTGAGGACATCAGACCGATCGGAGGACTCAAATTCAATCACAAGGGACTCTGGGGACTGACTCAGGACACGGGGAACAAATTTAGACTCGGATGGATAGGGACGAGGTCTGAGCCCAAGCTTTCCAATCATAGTCTTCCTGTCTGCAACCGGCCCCCGGAATGAAGTCCAATTCTGTAGCGGCTCCTCTGTGATGGTCTTCAAACTATTCAGATCAGCAACCGGTCCTTTCTCAAACTCCAGCACAGCTATTACCTCACTATCAGAGGAAAAGTCAATCAAATCTCCGAGATCTTCAACAAGAACAAAACCTTCTGCAGGCAACTTCTCTGTGGATACGCCAACTTTGGGTTCAGCCAGCCCCTGATTCTCAAACAATTCTGTCAACTCACCGTCAATATCTAAAGGGTCCATCCCACGGATTTTGTGCACAACAGATTCATCCAAAGTGAGCTTCTCAAGCTGGTTCACATACTCAGGTCCCCAGAAGTGGTAGCTGTTCTCGTAGGTGGCGGTCACACCTGGCCTTTTGGGCAAACTGTCAAACATTTCTTTCACCGGACTCTGGCTATTGGCAAACTTCCGGATCGTTCTCATTCTATCTTCCATTTGGCTCAACTTTGGTTCGGGACAAACAAACGTATCACCATCTTCTTTGACAAAATGCTTATTTAAGGACCAACTGTACGGGCGCATCTCAGGCCTCTTGTACCTCTTACCAGCCGCTGATGTCATCCTTTCCTTAAAAGCTTCAGTCTTGTCGTACATCTTATCTTCTTTCGTCACAGCGTACCCTAGGCCTAGCCTGTTCCTCTTGCCTTCTGGCATCACAAGGTGACACGGTCCCTGCTGACGTTTTCCCAGCCCCAGACCAGGGATATAGCTCATGCCTCTCATCATTTTTAACACTGGAGGAATCTTGTCGGAAGATGTCGTCAAATCTATGGTGCAAACCTGTCCTTTAGGTTTCTCAATTGTGAATCCACTGAGCATAGGGTTTTCCTGGTCGAGCTTGATTTCCATCACTGGTACGGTGTTGGTACTGGTTTCCACGATCGTAACGCTATCACCATAGATGGTTGTCAGCACTCCATCTTGCACAAATTTTAAACACTGGTGAAGAGTGGAGGCCACCACTCCAATCTCATGAATCCACGGTCTGCCCAATAACGCTGAAAATATTATCGAAATATCGATAACTTGAAAGTCTACCACCATTTCTTTGCCCCCAAACATCAAATTCAGAGAGACTATTCCTAACACTGCCCGGGATGTGGAATCGTAAGCCTTTATGATTTGATTGGGTGGTTTGAGGTTTTGTGCATTAATGTCCAACATACTCATCATTTTAGCAGGGAGCACATTCATAGCTGACCCATTATCTACCAACACGTGGGGGATCCGCCGTCCTTCCAGGGGTACCGTGATGTGTAGAGATTCGTTATGCTTTGCACCAAAAGCAGGTAGATCAAGATCCGTAAAAGTAATAATGTTTCCATATTGTGCAGTCCCAATTAGCTAACAGGCTTCGTCTGGGGTGGCATTGACAGACACTTTCGTTTTGGCCAGGGCCTCTTCTAACTTCAGCTTATGGGGGTAGGAGGATGTAAGTAGAGACCATAAGGAGATATCGGCTTGTGTTTTCTTCAGCTGCGTCAAGATTGGATCTTCCTGAACTTCTTCATCTCCTGCCGGTTTGTATGGATTCTGAAAGGATTGGGGACGCGCAACTGCAACCGCTTTACCTTTCTCGGAGGGATCTGCATCATTAGTTCCCAACATTCTTCTAGATCGAGTCAGCAAATTAACTTCTTGATCTTTCTCAACCACAAAATCTTTACTGACTTCCTTGAGCTCTGCTAGCGAAATCGGGACAGGACAAGTTCTGTATGGCCATGCCGCCTGCCTTATCTCATTTATAGACAATGGGGCCTCCACATTAGCCGCTATCCTGAGTTCCTCTAGAGATATTGGGGAATCCCTAGGAACCATGGAAGATATGGTGTTGGCAATCAAACTTTCTTCATAATCATCATAATCAATAGTATTATTCAAATCATACAGATCGTCAAGATACAAAACATAGCAGAAATTATCTTTCATTTCATCAGAACAAGAGTTTACATCAGTCACATCCCTACTACAATCATCACTAGCCTTTCCATCCATGGGTTCCCCAAATTCTATTACATTAACAAAATAGTCTTGGCCAAAGTTCATGAGATTCACAGTGTTGTTAGGCAGGGGGTTGCTGACGACATTAGGATGGGGGGACATTTCAATCTTCTTTTCATCTACCAACCCTTGGATAATCTTTTTGAGCGAGAAGCAATTATTGGTGGTGTGCCCAGGAAACTGGTGGAACCGACAATATTTACTTGTATCCAGATTGGGATTAGGATTGGCAGGTCTGTAGTTCTCTAACGGCTTTATCATCCCAGTCCTGAGTAATCCATTGTAGACCTCCTCTGTAGTCATACCCAAATCATCAAATTTTCTCTGTGGCCTTGGCTGAAATCTTCCACCATTGGAACCATTATTTCCCCCTCCTTGCAGGTTGTTGACAATGTTATCTTTAACTATTTCTCTTCCTTTTGGCGCCATGGCGGGGCCCAGGTTTCTTTGTCCGGTATCTCGAAACCTCCACTACCACTGCTTCCACTAGCATTCGCGTTCGGGGTTTGGTTGAACAATCTATTCTCACTCCTAGCTCCCATTCCGACCATTTCTCGCAAATCCGGATACCAACCTTTCCCGATGGCTTCCCTAAGTACTGGCTTCACATATGACAAGAAGATGTCCTTTTGATCCTGAAGGGGAATGGGCTCCGACAGCTCGTTAAGCTTAGCATTCCAACGCTTATAAAATTCTGTAATTGATTCATCAGCCTTCTGGATAGTCCCTACTAAATCATCCCGAGTAGTACGCCATTCTAAGTTGCCTCTGTACTTTTCCAAAAAGGTCTCCGTAATTTGGCTCCAAGTAGAGCAGCATTCTTGTTTCAGGGCCAAAAACCATGTGAGAGCTGGTCCTTTCAAAGTCAAATGAAAGTGGGATGCCATAAACTCGGGTGTGCAGCCCATCACTCCCATAGTCATTACATAAGTATCCACGTGCGTTTTTGGACAAGCAGTACCATCGAAGTTCATTTTTGGCATCTTGAATTTGTGAGGCAAAGGCGTTACCTGGGCTGGATCCACCACTCTGAGACCGCTAGAACCCACAGTCAGTCTGTCTATTTGCTGTTGCATCTGCTTCAATAAGGTCGTTACTTCTGGGGTTAAACCTGGAATCTGGGGGATAGCGGGAGCTACTGTCGAAGACGGTATGGGGAAATCTGATTTAGGTCCAACGGGCAAAGCGGCTTGTGGGAGACCGCGGGTACTGGGGATACTAAGATTACTGTCCAATAAACTAACAGAGCTGGGAATTCTGTTCCCGTACATATCATAGCCATTGAACCGCTGCATCTTGGGGTTACTGAAACTGTATTGCCCTGATTGACCTCTGATTTGACCAAGAGAAGAGAATCTTGTACTGATACACGGAGCTGAATAGGGGGTAGAACCATAAAGATGTTGAGTAAGGGGAGAACACACTGTGGGTTGAGAAAAACTGCCTTGGGTCTGAAACTGTTGATACCTCGGAATACTATCTTGGCAAATCTGATTCTCTGAGAGACGGTACTGACCATTCGGCTGCACATTGTACTGACCACCCTGATAGCCGTCGGGATACACACTGAACTGAGGTTGGGAGTAACTGGCTTGGAACTGAGACCCATACTGAACCTGTGGCATCGGGGCACTGGGAGTCGGAGAGGAAGTGAGATCAAGGAAGTTCACTGGATGACCACCACTCTTGCTAGGACCTTGCTGAGCCATATGGTTATATGCTTGTGAAATTACCCGGGATTTCGCGCGGGGCGCGAAACGCGGTTGTCTTTCGCGGAGGGTTGGTGTCTGAGACCTCGCTTCATGGGAAGGAAAAAATGTGGAGTCGCCACGCGGTTTTTGTATTTTTAGCCCAAACGTTGAGAAACGGCTATTGAAAATGGTGTTGTTTTTATTGGTAGCAAAAACTTAGGAAAAAGCTTTGAAAATGGGGGATCATTTTTATTGGCAGCAAAAACGAGTAAAAAGCTTTTAGTACCAGAGATTGTTAGGTTCGGAGGTCACGTTACGTTTCGGGTAGAGTATAACGAGATCGCCCGAAACGCCTCGCATGACGAGTCTTTCTACCTTTCTCGAAAACGCGTGTGTGTGTATGTTTTTGAAATGGGGGCTTGAATGACAAGCTTAATCTAGGTTTGAATGTCAAACGTTGATTAGGTGACTTTGTTTGAAAGGGCGAGCGTTTGAATGACAAACGTCGGTTTTGAGTTGAAATGAGCGTTACGTCGATTTTGAGTTGAAAAGAGCGTTCGCGTGGCAAACTTCGATTTTGAGTTGAAAAGAGCGTTTGCGTGGCAAACGTCGATTTTGAGTTGAAAAGAGCGTTCGCGTGGCAAACGTCGATTTTGAGTTTGAAATGAGCGTTCGGGTGGCAAACGTCGATTTTGCGCGTTTTGAAAGAGAGTTCGACGGATGAACTCCGGTTTTGAACCGAGCGAGTCATTGTTAACGATTTTTACGGGAAAAATGCGTATTAAATGATTTTGAGTGTCAAATGGCGGCTTTTAGTTTGAAGATGAACGTTTGGAGGCCAAACGTCATGTCGCGCGTTTTGAAAGAGAGTTCGACGGACGAACTCCGGTTTTGAACCGGGCATTACATTGTTAACGATTTTTACGAGAAAAATGCGTTTTAAATGATATGCGATCAACGAATCGGGTTGCGACTCGGACTTTGAAAAGTAAATACTATCACGATCCAAACGGGTCGGACTTGTAAATGACAGTATTTAAAGCAGTGTCAACGGAATCAAACGATCCGGAATCGTAAATGACGATCAACGAGGCCAATCGGCTCGGATTGGTAAATGACGATCAACGAGGTCAATCGGCTCGGATTTGTAAATGACAGAAATTAAAAGACGATCAACGGATCGATCGATCCGGAATTGGTAAATGACAGAAAGTAAACGGAACGGGGTCGGAACGCCGTTTTAACCCGTGATTACTTCTCTTATGGAAAGAGAAGAGGATCGAGGGGCTAAAACGTATCGGACCCCGTTAGACGGAGGCGTCTATATTTCGATAACGACGTTCTAAACGGTTGTAGCGACTGGCACGTAAACCGAGACGGAACGAGAGATTTAGAGAGAGGGAGTTATACCTATGGCTAGGGTCGACTCCTTTGGCTCGGAAGGTGTGTACGGGACACGAAAAGTAGTTCAAAAGGTTGTTTCGAAGTAGTAAGGGGCGTATTTGATCGAAATACGAAGGTTTCACGCGAATCGAGACAGAACGGGAGCTCGGAAGGGGTGTAAACCAGTTTGGGCCGTGAGGATGGTGAATTTTTGGTGTAAAAAAACTCTTCTTTTGGCTTTGACAGCCATTTCTATTTATAGGTGAAAAAAGCAGTAGGAGTCCGGACGGACTTTGCCTGAATCCAGGGGGTTTTGTGGTATTTTGAGAATTTGAAGGACTTGCTGGCAATTTCAGAAAATGTGCACAGGGAGTCCGGCCGGACTTTGCCTGCAAATCAGGGGTATTTTGGTCTTTTGGCCTTGATTTTTGATTGAAGAGTGACTAGAGGGAGGTGGCATGGCTGCCACGTGTCCTCTGAGTCACCAGCCATGTGGGAGTTCATTCCCCGGTCCCGGTTTTGTCCCTTTTTAAAATAACGGTCCGGAAAATGTCCGAAATGCCCCGGAAAGTGCCGAAAAGTGCGTTTTCGGGAAAGACGTACTTACGTGTGATGACACGTGTTAAGTACGGTTCGGCGTCGGGATGCACGGGGCGATCCGGGACGTCTCGTTGGCACGGCAGCGGGGAGTTTAACGAGTTCGGTTAACTGGAGCGGGCCGGTTAACGAATTTCGGTTAGCTTTCGACGGATTTGGACGATCGGATTTGGGTACTTACAGTTAGCCCTCGGCGACGTCTCCTCCGAAGGAGGTGGGGTCGTTGAAAAGATAAGGATCCAAATCGGGATGCCTTACTTTGAAAGAGACACAGGCGGTCGGTGGTGGACCCTTAGCGAAAAGGATTCCTACGTATCCGAGCGAGAATCAAGCGATCGTAGTTCGTAGGTGCAAGGGACGCGCGTGGGGACCTTGACCTAAGCGAGACATGTTAGGAAGCGTCTAAACTTTCGAATAAGACCATTCGCGAGGTACATGTACACGAATGGAGGCTGTTAGGAGGCGTACTGAACACAGGACTTGAAACCTTCGAGGCGTGTGGTGCCTCAAACCGGAGTTCTTGAATCATACGAGGGCGTGTGGCGCCTCAAGCCGGAGTTGCGATGCGACGAGGGCATGTGGCGCCTCAAAGCCGGGGTTGCGAGGATACATTTATCCTGTGACGAAGGCGTTCGTGCCTTGGAGTCTTTGGGCTTATTCTTTGTTGCCAACTTTATCCTGCTGGGGATGAGGTAACAATGAGGGGAACGGTTGTGTTAAACTGGCGTTATTAACAACACGGAGGGATCGACATTTCTTCTTTAGAATCCTGCTGGGGATGAGTATTCGGGCTTACCTTGATGGCCGAAGAGGGATTTTTGTGCGGGCTTATTGCTGTTGCCGCTGAGGTGGAACGATCGGGCTTACGACTGGCGGCCGGGGAGATGAATGTTCACTTGCTGAAGTGAAAAGGTGTTCGGGCTTACGAGGATGGCCGAAGAGGGATTGTTGCAAGGCGTTCGTGCCTTGGGGTTCGGGCTTATTGCTGTTGCCGGGGAGACGAACAGCGAAGGTCTCGATAGGAGAGTGGAGGTCGGACCGCGAAGGTCGGGATTGACTGTTTGAGATCGGACCGTGAAAGGTCGCAATTTAAGGATTGAAATCGGACCGCAAAAGGTCGCGATTGAGGATTGAAATCGGACCGTGAAAGGTCGCGATTAAGGATTGAAATCGGACCGTGAAAGGTCGCGATTGAGGATTGGAATTGGACCGTGAAAGGTCGCGATTGAGGATTGAGATCGGACCGTGAAAGGTCGCGATTAAGGATTGAAATCGGACCGTGAAAGGTCGCGATTGAGAATTGAGATCGGACCGTGAAAGGTCGCGATTGAGGATGGGAATCGGACCGTGAAAGGTCGCGATTGAGGATTGAGATCGGACCGTGAAAGGTCGCGATTAAGAATTGGAATCGGACCGTGAAAGGTCGCGATTAAGGATTTGAAATTGGACCGTGAAAGGTCGCGATTAAGGATTTGAGTAATGGTGAAAACCATTAGGAATTTTAACGTCTGGAGACGAGCGTTAGTGAAAACTAACTGGGAATTTATCCTCGGGGGATGGGGTGTTAGAAATGTCTAACTGGGGAAATTTTATACTTTTGGGGGGGCCAAAAGAGGTAAAATTGGAACTGCATAAAGCTGAGGGGCCAAAGTGGCAAAAAATTTTCTGGTGCAGTAAGAGTCCGGCCGGACTTTTACTGAATTTGACCATGTCCTTTTCAGCGCCGAGGCCGAGGAAGGAGAGGCCATTTTCTTTCATTATTTCCGGCGAGGAGGAGAGAAAAGAGGAGAGAAAATCCAACCCAAATTGCAAGGTTTGCTCGTATTTGTGAAGGAAAATCGCTATGGAAGGTGATTTGGGACCAATGGCTCGCCACGGAAGGACCGATGACGAAAGAACTCGATTGGTTCGGACCATTCGAACCATTGTGCATCCATTGAATCCGGCGGAGTTTTATCCGGCGAGGGATAGACACAACTCCAAGGATGGGATCAAGAGACAAGTAAGCTTCCTACAAATTCCATTAATTTTAAGAATGTGTATTCTTTAAATGTTAGAAATTTGTTTAGGAATGAACTTGGGGATTTTGGTGCCCGAATTGGGGCTTTTGACTTTGCCATGAATTGTTGTCGAAATTGACTAGGATGTAGTTCAATTGACACTATGGGTGGATGACATAAAAATTTTAGTTGCAAAATTCCATGTCTAGATGCATTTTCCAAAATTAAAGTAGCTTTAATTCGGGACAGAGTAAATTTTCGAAATGTTCGAAAGAGATTTGAAAGTTCCGGTTTCGACGGAGTTTTCGAAAGATTTTGAAAGTTCTGAATTCGACGGAGTTTTCGAAAGATTTTGAAAGTTCCGAATTCGACGGAGTTTTCGAAATGTTTTGAAAGTTCCGGATTCGACGGAGTTTTCGAAATGTTTTGAAAGTTCCGGATTCGACGGAGTTTTCGAAATGATAGGAATATACGTAGGAAATGAATGAGAACCGTATCTGCATTGCATCCTTTTGACATGCGTTGGTGCATTCTGTTGACGTTGCTTCTGTGCTGTTTGTCTGCAGGGGACAGGGACGGTTAATACCCACAACCAGAAGAGTCAGGGTGCTTTTTAGGCGGTGCGAGCATTGTGGGATATTATCTCGAACGTGGCTCGAGAGGGAGAGAGGAGTCCGCGGCAGCTGGTGCTTGACTCCGGGTTGGCTGGGTTCATCAGTGCAGTGGTGCTGTGGCCGGTGATACGCAGGAGCCGAGTCCATGTATGTTTCTCTGAGCGAGTATTGGTGGGATACGACCCACACTTTCCATTTTAGATGGGGGGAGGCGACTGTGACTCCCATGGATTTGGCCGCTATCACTGGGTTGCCGAGAGGATTCGGTTGACTTGGTGGAGTAGGTTCGATGCCGTCGCTGTTCAGATTGCTAGCGAGACTACACGGCGGCGGAAGCTCCTGGTGGGACTTCACTGCGACTCCATGTATCTGGGGGAGAGGGTGACTCGTCAGCATAGGCTGGGGTTCCTTCCCTTGGTGCCTGTGGATCCTCCTATGTACATGCAGCATCCAGGGAGATGCGATAGAGGCTGGAGGGGGTACATACGGGCGTGTACTACACGAAGTACATCATAGCGGGGGCCGCCTATGATGTTTTCTTGAGATGAGGGTGAGGAGCCCGCGGGTGCGGCATAGAGAGGCGAGGTCCTGGAGGTCCTCGAGATTTTCCGGTCCCACGAGCTAAGTGGCGTACGAGGAGTGGATGGTTCGCGTGGCGACTTGTGATCCCGCTCCCGTGGCCGAGACCACGATACTGGGGCGATCCCAATGCTTCGGTGAGCACCTTTTTGATTTTACGCATTTGATAGTAGTATTACGCAAATGTTGCATATGTACTACGCTTGTCTTCGATGACTTTCACTGGTTCGCGAGTGTGTACGGCCGTACATACAACGACGCCATGGTGGTGGGACGAGTGGTCCCGCCTACGCTAGGAGGCTCGAGGAGTTCATGCGGTGCGGTTCCGGAGGAGCGTGGATGTCCGTGATCGGGGGCCGTCTAGGCCGAGAGATTCGCCCGCTCCCACGGTGGTGGGGAGGACTTTACGCGGGGTTCGGCCGGTTCGCGGGGCGGAGCAGGCTGGTTTGGAGCTCCTTCTTACGCGGCTCGGGGCACGAGAGGGGGAGTCCTCGAGTTCGCGTACGAGGAGGCCTTTTGCCTATTCATTTGGAGGAATTTGGAGAGTTCTGTTTGCGACGGATCCGCGGCGGCGGGCGGTGCGTCGGTGCACGGATGACGGCGCGGGACTCGGGTAGATTTGGAGCCCTTCTTTTTCTTTCTTTGCTTTGTTTAGACAAAATGCATGTATTTGTCGGGGAAACAAATTTGATTTGAGCATTATTTGCGCAAAAAGGCGCCGTGGGGCGAGCACGTGCCGCATATTTATTCTGTGATCACCTTACATTATTTTTGGCAAATAAGGAAGTAGGTTAATCAAAAATAAATAAAATGAGAAATGCATTAAAAATTGAACGGGTCAAAAATTAAGCATGTATGCACTAATTACTAATTATTTACCTTTGTTGCACGAGCCGGGCGGAAGGGATGCGATATTGGTTGAATGAAACCATAGGGCGGCACGCGAGATTTCTTAAGGGTGAACGAGGGAGTTGTTTGGAAATGTTTCCAATTTAGGGCGGTAGGCTGCGAGTTGACCAAGTCAAGCTGCGAGAGGAGTCCGTAGGACTTGGAATGAATTTCAGATTCTTTAAATTGCGGTTTCGGCTTTGCACGGTGGTTAAGAAAGCTGCGCATAGTTTTTGATCATTAATTTGAATTCTCTCAAACTTCCAAGGTTCCCTTCATTTTCATGGCTCCCTTTCCCAAGTGCCGTCTCGGATGCAAGAGCGATATTTGGACAACTTTCGGTCGTGGGTACGGAACCACACGAGGCGGAAACAAAAAGGTTTTTCGAAGGATGTTACGAGATTAAATACATTTGGGCTTTGAAGGAGCTCATGCCGATTGAGATCTTTTGAGAGCCGCGTCTCGCTTACAGGACGTACGGAGGAATGTGTACGGCTTTTCGTACAACAAAATCACCCTACGTTTGAAGATTTAGGGCCATTGCAGGAGGACTGAGACGGAGCAGCTAGTTCTTCCGTATCTTTGGTGTCATAGCCCTTTGTTGAGAAGCTAGTGTCTTTGTTTGGTATCTGTTTGGAGAAGCATACGGGATGCGTCTGAGATACCGATTATGTTGACATTTCGGAATTTGCCCAGAAAGATTTGCCGGAGGCGAGGAGCGTTTTTGTGGGACGCGTTTGCTCTGTGCGCGGTGCTACTCTGTTCACATTCACGTCTCAGTGTGTGCCATCACAATGTCTGGACTGGTGAGGCGATGCCGGAGTGGGGAGACATCGTCTGCCGTGGTCTTGGGCGAGACGTTCTGGGCATAGGTCGGATGGCGACCGGTAGCCGATACGTGTGGGGAGGGAGTCCCGCTATGCTTACCGTGTGGTTGAGGAGAGGCTACGAGATGATGCACGAGGTGCCGATGTCTTGTGGCGCTTGGTCTTTCTCTCGGCGTCCTCTGGTGATAGGGGCGATCGAGTGGCTGGAGCTGGATGGCCGAACTTTGCACGCATCACTTGCGATGGTGGGTTCCCATTGGAAGTTCTGAGACTTGTAGGACCACTCGGGAGGGTGCATTGGTTGTCGAGTGCCGTGGGCTGTATCGGGCGTCTTTCTATATTCCATCATTGGTTAACGACGATGCAGTGGAGCGAGGTGCCACTGATCCGAGTTATCTTGCTACCTTTGAGGTGGGATCTCTGCGGATGGAAGATCCTTCGACGCTATTGCGCGATCACCGGTGGTGGCAATACACGTCTTTCTGCCCGGGGTTCTCTTTCATAGGAGAGAGAGGGCGTCGGCCTTGATATACGGCGAAGTACGAAGAGTGTATAGGGGAGACACGAGATGGCTATCTTGTGGAGATGGAGTGAGTGTTGAGTGCGATCACACAGACTGACTCGACTTTGAAAGGAGGACGAAGCAAGGCTAACCACAGGAATCGTGCGCGATGCCATGGGCGATTATGAGACAAGTGCGATCGGGAGGCCAATTAAAGCCTTTGTGATGATGGCTCGAAGCAGCGGCTCGAGACGAGAGCTAGCGAAAGGGCTGCGTTGGCGGCCGCGAGCTTGACGGAGGCGTCGAGAAGAGTCCGAGCCGAGGTAGAAGGCCTAGGAATATTTCTGCGAAGGTGAAGAACACTCGCCAGGGGGAAAGGGAAGGGAAGAAGGATGAAGGACCTAGTACGGGAAACTAGGTTGACCTTCTTTGTCCCAGTATCCACCCATTGTCATTGCGAGACACATTAATTGATTAATGTTTTATTGTAGTTTTGCTAGCGTGTAGCGAGTCAAGAGTTGACCGTGCTTGAACTCATCAAAGAATGTTTTAACCGTTATGAATTTGTAGGTTAAATGAAAAGAGTTTTTGAAACACAAGCAATTGATGCTTATTGTATTTTTTTGTTTTTTAGACCGAACCAATGATGGCTGCCCTACGTTCCCCTTTTACAATTGGACTAAGGGGCTCGGGTCACCGTAGTTCGACACTTTAGGTGAATTTGAGAAAAGCAAAGACAAAAGAAGTGCGACCACATTTTTTACCTGGATCATTAGCGGGAATGTATCCGGTTGGGTATTACTCTTTTAGCACTTTTAATTTGCGAGGGGACGGTGTATGGGGAAGGAGAGTTGACTCGTGCTCTTCCTCAAACGAAGTATCTGCGGAGCTTGCTTCCGTTCACGGGGTTAACGAAAGGGTTTCCGTCCAAGTACGCTAGCTTCATGGCTCCTCAGGAGAAGATTCTTTGTACCACGAACGGTCCTATCCGGGTAGGCTCCCACTTTCAGGGGATTGGTGCGCGTAGGAGGCTTTTCCTTTAGCACCAAGTCGCCTTCTCGATGTCTCGGATCTTGACTTTCTTATCGAATGCTCGGGCCATTACGCTTTGGTAGGCTCGAGTATGTTCCATGGCTTTCAATCTGCGCTCGTCGAGTAGAGCAAGTTCGTCGTGACGGCTACGTAGCCATTCGACTTCATTGATCCCGTTTTCCAAGAGGACTCGGAGGGATGGAATTTCCAATTCCACGGGCAACATCGCTTCCATTCCGTAGGTAAGCGCGAACGGAGTCTCCCTGTGGCGGTTCGGCGACGTTGTATCCCCGAGAGGGCTAAATGTAGCTTTTCGGGCCGATCCAGACCTGCGGTGGTCATCTTTCGATTATCATGGCGAGAGTTTTGTTGGTTGCCTCTCTTGCACCATTGGTTTGTGGTACGTAAGGAGAAGACTTGTGACGTGTGACTACGAATTCGGTCGGTAGTTGGTCACAATCTCCTTCGAAGTGAGTCCCATTGTCGGAGATGATCTCGTTGGGCACTCCGTATCGGCACATGATGTTCTCTCGGATGAACTCGGCCACCTTCTTAGAATTCGGTACCTTGTACGATCGGCTTCTACCCATTTGGTGAAGTAGTCGGCTGCGACTAAAATGAACTCGTGACCATTGCTCCCTGGAGGAGTGATCTTGCCGATGACGTCGATTCCCCATGTGGCGAAAGGCCGTAGGCGTAGTCATGCAATAGAGTTCGTGAGGTGGGATGTGATTGAGGTTGGAGAACCGTTGACATTTGTCGCGGCTTCGGACGAGCTGGATGCGATCTGTTTCCATTGATATCCAATAGTATCCCATACGGAGAATGATGCGTGTCAATGCTCGGGCGTTCGTATGCGGACCGCGAGGTTCCGTTGTGAACTTCGTTCATTAGCTCGGCGCTTTTTCTTTGTTTACACACCGAAGGAGTGGCCCTTGGTGGCGCTTCTTGTACAACATACCCCCGAGAATGACGAAGTGGGATGCCGGGCGTTTTAATGCCATCATGTTTTTGGCTTTGATCCCTTCTTTGTATTTTCCATCTTCATTTGTGAAGGAAGCTTCTCCGCTTTGGAGGTGCTTGGTAAATACTGATTGTACCGGGGTTCGTCGATCGTTTCTTTTTCTTTTTCGATCTCACGGCAATAGGCGGGTGTTTCCCGTCTGCCTATTACGAGGGGTTTCTTGCTTTCCCATCGGGAATTTCGACAAGAGGCGAGGTTGCCGGGCGTCTGCGAGCGGTTTCACGTCTCTTGGCAAATAGTGAAAAGAGATGTCCTTGAGCGAGCAATGAGCTCCTCCATGTACGAGTGGTACTTCGAAGGCGAGAATCTACCGTCTTCCATTTGTTGGACACTTGATTGATGATCAATCTTTGAGTCTCCATATACATCCGGCTACGAGATGTTGCGCTCGAGGCGGCTTCCAAACTGCTGCACGGGCTTCGTATTCTGTTGCATTGTTGGTTGCTTGAAATTGACTTGATGGCTATGGGAGTATGCTCGTCCTTGGGATCGACAAGGAGCATTCCAATGCCATTCCCCTTCTTGTTGGCTGCCCCATCGAAGAAGAGTTGCCGGCGGTTTGCATTTGTCAGTGAAAAGATTCCGTCGTCCAGGAAATTGCGGATCGGGACCCTTAGGTTCCTTTGCTCGGGAAGTCGGCAGTGATGCGCCATGACTCTACCCTTTGTTGATTTTCGACCATGTACTTGATGTCGAACTCGGCCGGGAAGAATGACCACTTGGCTAGCCGCATTGACGAGGATGGCTTGTCAAAGAGATATCGGACGGGGTCCACTTTGGAGACCGGGAGCAGAATGCGGCTGCATGTAGTGTTTCGGTTTCCCGACTACCCATACCAAGGCGGTACAAGTTTTCTCGATCTTTGAGTAGGTGAGTTCACTTCCTTGAAGCTTGGCTACGAAGTAGATTGCATGCTCAACCTTGGAATCTTTACGTTCTTGTGCCGGCATTGCTCCGATTGACGTGTGCATTGCTTGTCGGATACGGGAGTAGTGGCTTGTCTTCATGTGGCGGGCACGGAATTGGGGGATTAACCAAGTAGGTCTTGATCTTCTCAAAAGGCTGTTTGGCACTCGGAGTCCCATTTGATGTCGGCATTCTTTTTCATCGGTTTGAACATGGGCTCGCGAGAAGATGTCAAGCGGTTGATGAAGCGGCTGATGTGCTTGAAGTCTTCCCATGAAGCTCTTCACTTACATCGGGGTTTGAGGCGGCTTCATGTCGATGATGGCCTTGATCTTCTTGGGATCGGCTTCGATACCTCTTTACGTAACCATGTACCCCGGTACCTTGCCGCGCTTGGCCGAAGGTGCACTTTGCCGGGTTTAGCCTCATGGAGTGCTTTACGAGTCTGTTGAAGAACTTTCTCGGATCTGTCATGTCTTTGCATGTCGATCCCTTGGAGTGGATGATCATGTCGTCGACATATACTTCGATTTCCTTGTGAATCATGTCATGGAAGAGAGTACATTGCGGCCCGGTAGTAAGTAGCCCGGCGTTCTTGAGGCCGAACGGCATGGCCAGGTGTAACGAGTATGTCCCCATGGAGTGGTGAAGCGATCTTGGCTTGATCCTCCTCGGACATTTTGATGCGGTTGTATCCGGCGAACCCGTCCACGAAGGACTTTACTTGAAATTTGCCGTGGTGTCGACCGGCATGTCGATGTTAGGCGGTGGGAAATCATCTTTAGGGCTGGCCTTGTTGAGATCCCGGAAATCCACACGGCATCGACCTTTCCGTTGGCCTTGGTGACCGTCACGATGTTGGAGAGCCAAGTCGGGTACTCAATCACTACGATGAAACCAACTCGGAGCATTTTCTCAATCTCTTCTTTTACTTGCAAGGACCACTCTGGCTTGATCTTGCGTCGGCTTACATTTGACGAGGCTTGGATTCGGGATCCGGGGAATTACATTGCTCCACGATTGAGGGATCGAGTCTGGCATGTCTGGTATGACCGAGCGAACACGTCAACATACTCCGGAGGAGGCTTATCGGGGCTTCTTTTACGCATCGGCGAAAAGCGCCCACTTGTGTCTCTTTAGGCTCTTGCGGCGACCCCGGGTTCACTTTGGTCATAACCTCTTCGGCGGCTTGGGCCGGTTGTCCTCTTGGTCAACTACACGCTCGAGAACTTCCTTAATGTATTGTTCGTTTAATGTGTACGCTTCTTTATCAATTGAATTATTAACGTCTTTTAAGTTGTTTGTTAACTTATCGGTTGTTAAAGTGGCAATGAGAGGATACTCAGAAAGGTCGGACTTTTCATTAAACAAGAACGGGCATACATGATTGGCTACACTATTATAGTCCTCGGCGTAAGGCCGTTGGATGACTCGGAGGGGCTGGACTCGACAAGGAGGCGGCTCGAGAGGGTTTGAGACCGGGTTTAGGGAGATGTGGGTGCGGGCCCGGCTTGTCTTCCAATTACACTGGCTTGCCCTTGGTCGGTGAAAGTTACCCAATTCTTGAGTGGCATTCTTTGGATGCTTGATGAGGGTGCGGGGATCGAGAGGCTTGGCCTGTGTCCCAATCATGGCAATCATGCTGTTGTCGGAGCCCGATCGATCAAGTTTGGCAACTCCATGACTTCTTCAAGCAGGACTACGTAGATTTGGTCAGCGAGAGCATCTTCTATGAACTCTGGTTCCTTACGCTTTGGACTTACTTGTCTCGAATGTGGCCTCGGTGGCTGATCCGAACAATCTGTTTCCCATGGAGAGTACCTTGAGTTGCTCCTCCAAGTGCAGGATTCCCTTGAGTGTGTACTCGTCTTTGGGTGTGGTGGCGGTTGGTCCGAGGTAGAGCTGTGATGTCGAGAACGCTCCCCTTATCGGATTAGCTTTGAGTCCTACGAAACGCTTGAGGTCCCGTGCTAGTTGTTCCATTCTTCCTGTAGTCTCTGCGACTATCCACTGCTTCTTTCTCATCTTCATCGGTTCATTGTCGGTCCCCTCGGTTACAGCTGTCGGTTCATGTCGGTCCCCTCGGTCTCTTTGTCGGTTCCCTTGTCGGTCCCCTCGGTTCTGCTGTCGGTTCCCTTGTCGGTCCCCTCGGTTCTGCTTGGTTCCCTTGGTGAAGTAATGAGCGAGGTCAAAGGCTGTAAGGTCGGAGGTGGGTGTGCCGTCGGAGGTTCCCCTTTTATGGGGCTGCTTGCCTTGGTGCGGGCGAGCCTTTTGTCTTCCTTGATGTCGGCCGGTGTTGGCACGTAGCGAAGCCCCTGGACCGTGGTGTGGTCCTTGACTTCAATAACTTGGTGTTGGCCTTGCGGCCTTTTGCCGAGCCCCGATCTGGGATGAAGTTCATGAGTTTCATCATCCTCATGGCGGGAGGAATCGATCGTGAGACAGTGGAAGGTCCACGTTGCATATTTGGATCTTGGAGGTCTCGAGTGAATCCGATTAATGGCATGTCGTCATTATGCTTGATTTCTAACAACTTTGGAATGTCGTTGGTCTTTGGTCCCCTCGGTGGTGGCCATCGCCGTGGCGTAGGCGTGGTTAGCTCGTTGCCTTGCATGAACTTAAGGCACGATGAAGGGTGGATGCCACGCCATTGATTTGATGCGGCCGGGGACGCCCCGGGATGGCTGTGAAAGTGATTGGAATGTCCAACACTTGAAATTCGGTGGGGATCATCCGCTTGCCGAACCGAGATGTTAAGAGTAGCAACCCCAGCTGTACGGGAAGTAGAGTCATAGGCCTTGACGGTGTGGGTGAAGGCTTAAGATGCAGTGGGCTTGATGTCAAGCGGGTCCATCATCTTGGCGGGCAAGACATTCATTCCCGAGAACCTCCGTCTACCAACACGCGGGGAAGGCGACGCTCGTCAGTGGGTTTGTGATGTAGAGCGGCTCATTGTGATCGGCCCCAAATTTTGGAAGGTCCAAATGCGTGAAGGTGATAATGTTGCCATAGTGGATGTTGCCGATCATCGAATGACTTCATGCGGGGTTGCGTCACGGGGACCATGGTACGGGCCGGGCTTTCCTCTAGCTTGAGCTTGTGAGGATATGAAGAGGTGAGCGAGAGACGAGGGAAATGTTCGCTGAGTCTGCTTGGTAGTGAGGATCGGGTCCTCTTTCAAGGAATTTGCGTCTTCGGGTGGCCGGATTGCAGTGCGGCTCCGTCGGCTTTTTGGTGGCCTTAGGTGGTAATGCATGGATTTGACCCGATCGGGTTAGGACGGCGACATCGGGTTTGGTCCCTTACGAGCAGTGCTCTGAGTTGAGCCATAGTTAGAGGAGGATTCCTCGTAGCATAGGGCCATATGTCTTCCCTCAACTCATTGATTGTGGATGAATTCCCGGGAGCTTCGGCGGCTTGACGGATTACGTCCCGGGATGCGCTTGGGTGCCTCTGCGGGGAGGTAGCCTACGGTTTAGCCTTGATTGTTCGAACGTCGGTGCACAAGTGGTTACTGGCCCGAGCGTGCGTTGCGACCCTCAGGGAGGTTGGAGAGTTCTCGGCTCAAGCGAACGGTCTCCTTGATCTCTTCACGGTATATCGCGTTCCTTTCCTTCTTCTTGAGCATACTCGGGGCATTACAGGTTGGGTGCAGCGATACTCGTGGTTTGCTAGTTTTCCTCCGCTCAGGCCCCGGATCAACCTTCTTGCGGCGGAGCTGCGTCGAGAGTTAGTGCTGCGTTTCTTCCCATGTGAGAATAGCCGGTGCTTCTTTGAGCTGCGTGCGGCGGTCTAGGTAAACCTCCGTCGGGGAGAGTTTTCTCCTGCTTTATACGAGTGGCGGGTATGTCGGAAGGTGAGTACACGGCTTCCCGAACATCTGCCCATGTATTTGGTTCTTTGCCCATTGACCGTTTACGTAAGCGAATGCCTCGGTCTGTGGAATTTCCACTGAGTAGTTGCTCGAGGCGAATTTCCATCTTCCTCTTGTTTTTAAATAGACCTTCCTCCACGAGTTGGCCTTTCAATTTGAGTGCGGAAATGATCCGTTCCCATCCTCCCAGGACCCTTGGGAGTCGGTTTTGTTGACTTCATGCCGGCTTGGAAGAGAATGGTTTCATCGTCTTCGTCGTCGCTTTCACGAGAGAACTTGCTTTCCCGGGAAGGTAAGCGGCGGGATTCGTTACTGCTGTGTCGTTCCATCTCCTAGGTCATCGGGACCGTTGACCACCCTTGCACAGCGAGAGGGGTTGGATGAGAACAGAGACGGTAGTCGGGAAGTTGCCATGAGCAAAACTCTTGAGGTCGAGCGGGTCTAGAGTGGCCTCTAGCTTTACGTGCAGAAAATTTGCTGTGACACTTTAAGGGCTCGGTCCACTGTCGGTCTTTCGAGCTTGGTCTTCGTCCCAAAGACGACTTTCTTGAGCGGCTAGTTCCATGAGGGCTTTCCTTGCGAGAGCTAAGCGGATCTCCGTAGGTGCGCATCATCGACTAGTGTCGAGAACCGTGATTACATTCAAATCGCCGAATGGCGGAAACACTTGGATTACGTTGACGAAGGAAGTCGGGTGCAGGACATTCCATGCGGCCTTCCTTGATCTCGATTACCAAGAAATTCGCCCATATTTGCTTGATTGACCCAGGGGGTGTTGAATTCTGCAATGTTGACGGTCTCGTGATCTCGCTCGATCGCCAAGTCTATCGAGCTAGCGATCGGCGCGGGATGTACGAATCAGGGGCCGTGACGGTGGGAGTAGAATCGAAGCTGGAGCATGTTGATCTTTGAGGTGGTCATTTCCTATGTCGGAAGGCGGCTACGCCTTGCGGGGAAGACTTTCACGAGATGTTTTCGGGGTGGGCTGCCGGAAGCGTTCCCGAGGTTGATCGACTCGTAGCGGGGTGAGGAGCTTGGTCTCCTTGGCTGTTGCCCTTGGCCTTGGCGGCGCTTGAGGGTATAAGCTTGAGGATGGCACGGGCCGGTTGCCCAGAGTGGTACTCGGAAGTAGTGATGAGCTACGAGCTCGCTTGGCCAGCCTCGTTTACCGTGAGCGGGCGGTCGTCGAGGGTGACCTTGGCGTTGCGAGAATCGACGATAAGGATCGGATCCTTGGCTTCATCGGGGTATACGGAATAGATGATGTTGACGAAGTCGTCGTCGGCCACTTGATCGAGAGGATTCTTTGTCGTGTCAACCGGTTGCTTCCAATTGTCGGATAGCCGCACATGTCTTGGACGTTGAGCTTGACAATTTCCATGGTATTGGAACCTTGGTCGTAGGTGACACGATCGGAAGGAGTTCCGTCCTCAAAGCGAGCATGTGAATGCGAGAGGTGCCGCGGAGTGCACGCGTCCTCGACTCCGGAGAGTCTGATTCATCGTCATCGACGGTTCAATCCAAACGTAGGGACGTATTGCGTCCGGTTGCGTTCTTTGGGCGGCTAGGAAAACATCATGCTCTTCGTTGGAGAAGAGGGTGCGGCGGAGTCGTTCCTCGTGGAGGACGTCCCATACGACTTCCATGCATTCATCACGAGAATGGCGGTGCTTGTTGACCTTTATCACAAAGATCTCTTCGCACTGGCGGGGCCGAGAGTTGGTTTGGAGAATGCGACGAATCTCCGATTGGAGGCGGGGTTTATGTGCCCGCATCATGGCGATATTCGGCGTTTCCTTCCAATCTGCCTCCAAATGTTGGAAACGACAGTTGAACTTGATGTATCGGGTGCCGAGTGCACTGCTCGAGTACGTTTACATAGTTAGCATCTCCGGACTACGAGGGATTACGATGAGATTTGCCCGATAGTCCCTTGGTTGATTCGAAGGAGGTAACCCCGGTGCACGAGTGCGGACACGCTTGGCTCTTGTCTCGGCTTCGTTTCCTATGAGGAAACTATCCCCTCGGATGACTTCGAGATCTCCTGCCGGTTAATGAACTTAACACAACGATGGAGAGTGGAAGCTATGGCTTTCATGTGGTGTAGCAAGGGCGTCCCAAAAGAGGCTGTGAACTCGGATGGAATGTCCATCACGTGGAATTTCTTGGCACCATTTGGGTTTCGAACCGAGTTCGAGTCACCGTCCCAGGATGGGACGAGGCAGTGTCGTAGGCCTTGATAGTCCGTAGACGGAATCGAGGTGGCTTTCATTGATACGGAGGGCTCGCATCATGCTTTGAGAGGAGAACATTAACGGCTGACCCGTTGTCTACCAATACTCCGGGAGTGATATGGTGTTGAGCTTGAGAGTGATGTACGAGCTTCGTTGTGCCCCGAGGCGTCTCTCGGTAAGTCTTCGTCACGAACGTGATCATCTTGCCATACGAGACGGGAGTCGTAGATCTCGTCTCTATCCGTAGAAGGAGAGTCATCCGGCCATCCGTTTCTGTCTTCCTCTTGCGAGGTAAAGCCTTTCTTTGGAACCTCGGGATTGTGTTGAGGTTGCTTGTGGCGGTTGCCGCCCTTGGTTAGCACATTGATCGAGTGCGAGTGCCAAGGCGGCTTTGATCTTCCTTTACGGTCCGAGCTCGGAAGGCTGGACAAATTGAATCTTGGGCTGATCCCGCGGGGATTAGGCTTGCGCGATAAGATTACCAAGATGCGAGGTATTCCGGTGTCCCGAGTCTGAATTCTGGTTTCGGCGGGACTTTTCGGCTTTCCCTTTGTTTGCTCTAAAAGTGCATGGCACGGAGGCAAGGAGGGTGGTGGAGTACGGTGCGTAGTAGTCGAACCTCCGGAAGGTTCTCCGTGTACCTACCTTGGTGTCCCCGGCTTCGTATCTTTCTCTCGATTCTTTGTTGAGAGGATTTCTTCTTTTGTTTTCTCGGAGGATTGCTCGGACCGTTTCTCGGGACTCGTACTCCCGGGCGAGCGGAGCGATCACAAACATCGTAGGCGATGTGGACATTAGAGGAGGATCCAGTGAAAGAGGCGGAGGCGGTTACGTGGCACTCTTCTTGGGCACCCGCTCAATGGAATTCACGCTGTTATTGTTCGGAAAAGGGTTTCCGGCGTATTGGGCCACGGGGCGCTCCAACTTGCCTTCTTCTATCAAGTTACGGATTTCGTATCGTAACCCCAAACGGTTGTCGGTGGTATGGCCGTGATGCGATGGAAGGCGCGATATTTGCTCTTGTCCGCATTGGCTACGGGATTCTTGGGTTTGTAATTGGCAACGGGTTTAAGGAGACCCTCCTTGATTAACCCTTCCGGCATCTTGCTCGGTGGCATGTCCAACTTGTCGAAGTGTACGGCAGGCTTACGAGTAGAATTGTTGCTTTGTGGGGCCGGGTTTACGTTACCCATTGTCCACGATGGATGTAGTTGACGGACGTATCTTTCCCTTTGCCGGGGCCGGTGCGGGATTGAATGCAAGCTGGCGGCGGTATACGTATGGGCTGTGCGGTAGCCAACTTTTCCTTGAGATCCTTCTCGAGCGCGAGCCGGCATTGACCATGGCCGGAGATGCAGGAAGAAATGATGACCGATGAGAGTTCGATGGACGGTCTTAGCGGGACTTGAAGATCCGCATCTGTTCATCTTTGGAGAGTGGCTCCATGATCTCGGAGAGTTTCAGCTCCACCTCTTGTAGAATTCCCCAACACTTTCATCCGCTTTACGCTCGGTGGTGATTAAGTCCTCACGACTTGTTTCCCACTCTAGGTTGGATCGGTACCGTTCCGGGAAGATGTTCTTGATCTGTTCCCAGTGTGGCGATCCGCGAGCTTGACCCTCGAAACCATCGTAACGCTGAACTTTTGAGCGTATCTTTGGAAGTGGTCGGCCATTTCTTGGAGGGTTGCTCCTTTTGCTCTCATGCCGAGAACGTAGGTATCGACGTGCGTTTGAGGACATTCGGTTCCGTCGAATCGGTCCATCTCAGGCATTACGAACTTGGCGGGAGAGGCGTGACCATTCCGGATACGTGGATTTGAGCGTTTCTGCTTTGAGCTGCTCATGGTGGCTTTCGGGTCTTTCATCTGCTCGACCATCCGAGGCTAAGGTTGGGTCCGGTGGTGGACTTTGAGGCTCGGCGCCGGGTGCTACCACGTGAGCGGTAGTGATTGGAGGTGGAAGGCTTGATATATGTGAATATATGGGAGCCTTTTACGAGCTGTATCGGGGTTTGTCCCCGGTGTTTAGGGATTCGTGTATAGGCAATGGGACGAACCGGGAGGGTATTGAGGAATATTGGCATCTGAGATGGTCCGGCGGTGCGGCTGGTGGTATTGAGTGATAGGAGTAGCCTTTGGGGCGACCAAAAATGACGGGGTTGCCACGAGAGGTGGCAACATGGAGCCTAGGTCATTTGTTTCCTTGGTTGGAAGGCATCCCGTAAGTTGGCGGGGGAGGAACACAGTTGAAGGTTTGGTGAAGCTGGTTTCGGGGAATCGTCATCCTCGACCGGGACAAAAGTACCGTCGGCCCAGGGGATAGGCTGCTATACCACGCTCATTCGGAAGCTGTACCACGAAATTCTGGCGATCTTCTTTACGCCTCTTGTGAACCTCACAAGCCCGGATGGCTTCTTCCAAAGTCATATACATTACCGGTGGCGGGGTCCTTCCCCGTCACGATTTCTCGGTGAGCTAGACATGTCGGAAATTCGAGGGCGAGGGAACCGAAGAAGCTGTCGGCATGCTGCCGTTAGTAACAGTGATCTGGCAAGGCGGCCGGAAATCTGAACCACTTTACGCTCGCTGCGGGGAACGAAAGGAAGGGTTTAGGCTTCGGAAAAGGGTATTTGGCTCAAGGTTTCGGGCTTGTGCAATGTGCGATTACCGTTAATGTTTACTTAAAGCGCGTTTTCTCGAGTCCTAATCGGTTGGAAAAGAGCGGGTCTTCTTTTCGCAACTAATCCTAGAGCTCTAATCGGTGGATCTCGTCACTACGCTTATAAGCCCCTCGTTTCCATTGTAGATCATCTTTCTCGGGACGGACTATCCCGGCGAGGTACGATAAGGCAAGCGAGTTCCACCGACAAAGGAAAAAGTGAACTTAAGGCTAGGCGATCACGCAAACTTTCAACGTGTGTGACGTACGGGCCACGGTCGAAGTCAACGTCCTTAAGTTAAGGCGGGGATCGTGCCAAAATTTGGGCATGACCTCTCTGACTCGCTTGTGCGAGAGACCTTAGCTTTTAGCGTTGGCCAAGTTGTGGGCGGCACGATACATACGGCGAGGTTTGGTGACACGGCGTCACATTGAACCTTCGGGTATATTTTTCGGCGAGCTCCGCGTCAAAGTCAAGGCCGAAGAGCGCGAGACTTCGGGTCGGGAACGACCTTTGGTCTCAAACTCTCGAGCTTGACTCGGAGCGGGGCCCGGCGTAAAACATACACTTAGGCTTTATGACACGAGCTAAGCCAAAAACCAATCGGGGTCTTGGACAAAGTGTGACACAAAGAGTGCGTAGCTTACACGGGCTAGGATGGGATGTTTGGGACGACCCCGTGCGCCCCGAAAGGTGTACGCGAGACCAATCGGAGTGCAGCGATAAGGCCATCCCGGGTTAGGGGTTGTAGTGTGCGGTGTACCGAGCGGCAAGTGCACGTGAAGTGCGGTGTTCGAGGCGGCAAGTGCGCGTAGTGTGCGGTCACTAAAATTCTTTTACGAGTAAAACAGAGATTTTTCAGAATGTGTCTTAAAGAATTTATGATGCACAGTTCAAAAGACAACATGAAAATCAAACATGAATGGGAATGCACAAACATGGTAAGATTTTGAAAAGTTGACAATGTAATGCCTTTGAAACAAAAACCGTTCGAGGTTTAAAGGAACTCACACACACGAAAACGAGGAAGGGTAAATGAAAGTTTGACCCACGGAAGGCTTTTTAGAAAACAACGGTAGTTTTGAAAAAAGTATCTTATCCCCAGTAGTCGCCAAGCGAAATTAACTGGGATTTCGCGCGGACGCGAAACGCGGTTGTCTTTCGCGGAGGGTTGGTGTCTGAGACCTCGCTTCATGGGAAGGAAAAAATGAGGAGTCGCCACGCGGTTTTTGTATTTTGAGCCCAAACGTTGAGAAACGGCTATTGAAAATGGTGTCGTTTTTATTGGTAGCAAAAACTTAGGAAAAAGCTTTGAAAACGGGGATCATTTTTATTGGCAGCAAAAACGAGTAAAAAGCTTTTAGTACCAGAGATTGTTAGGTTCGGAGGTCACGTTACGTTTCGGGTAGAGTATGACGAGATCGCCCGAAACGCCTCGCATGACGAGTCTTTCTACCTTTCTCGAAAACGTGTGTGTGTGTGTGTGTTTTTGAAATGGGGGCTTGAATGACAAGCTTAATCTTGGTTTGAATGTCAAACGTTGATTAGGTGACTTTGTTTGAAAGGGCGAGCGTTTGAATGACAAACGTCGGTTTTGAGTTGAAATGAGCGTTTGCGTGGCAAACGTCGATTTTGAGTTGAAAAGAGCGTTCGCGTGGCAAACGTCGATTTTGAGTTGAAAAGAGCGTTTGCGTGGCAAACGTCGATTTTGAGTTGAAAAGAGCATTCGCATGGCAAACGTCGATTTTGAGTTGAAATGAGCGTTTGCGTGGCAAACGTCGATTTTGCGCGTTTTGAAAGAGAGTTCGACGGACGAACTCCGGTTTTGAACCGGGCGAGTCATTGTTAACGATTTTTACGGGAAAAATGCGTATTAAATGATTTTGAGTGTCAAATGGCGGCTTTTAGTTTGAAGATGAGCGTTTGGAGGCCAAACGTCATGTCGCGCGTTTTGAAAGAGAGTTCGACGGACGAACTCCGGTTTTGAACCGGGCATTACATTGTTAACGATTTTTACGGGAAAAATGCGTTTTAAATGATATGCGATCAACGAATCGGGTTGCGACTCGGACTTTGAAAAGTAAATACTATCACGATCCAAACGGGTCGGACTTGTAAATGACAGTATTTAAAGCAGTGTCAACGGAATCAAACGATCCGGAATCGTAAATGACGATCAACGAGGCCAATCGGCTCGGATTTGTAAATGACGATCAACGAGGCCAATCGGCTCGGATTTGTAAATGACAGAAATTAAATGACGATCAACGGATCGATCGATCCGGAATTGGTAAATGACGATAAAAGTAAACGGAACGGGGTCGGAACGCCGTTTTAACCCGTGATTACTTCTCTTACGGAAAGAGAAGAGGATCGAGGGGCTAAAACGTATCGGACCCCGTTAGACGGAGGCGTCTACATTTCGATAACGACGTTCGAAAGCGGTTGTAGCGGCCGGCGCGTAACCGAGACGGAACGAGAGATTTAGAGAGAGGGAGTTATACCTATGGCTAGGGTCGACTCCTTTGGCTCGGAAGGTGTGTACGGGACACGGAAAGTAGTTCGAAAGGTTGTTTTGAAGTAGTAAGGGGCGTATTTGATCGAAATACGAAGGTTTCACGCGAATCGAGACAGAACGGGAGCTCGGAAGGGGTGTAAACCAGTTTGGGCCGTGAGGATGGTGAATTTTTGGTGTAAAAAAACTCTTCTTTTGGCTTTGACAGCCATTTCTATTTATAGGTGAAAAAAGCAGTAGGAGTCCGGACGGACTTTGCCTGAATCCAGGGGGTTTTGTGGTATTTTGAGAATTTGAAGGACTTGCTGGCAATTTCAGAAAATGTGCACAGGGAGTCCGGCCGGACTTGGATTGCAAATCAGGGGTATTTTGGTCTTTTGGCCTTGATTTGTGATTGAAGAGTGACTAGAGGGAGGTGGCATGGCTGCCACGTGTCCTCTGAGTCACCAGCCATGTGGGAGTTCGTTCCCCGGTCCCGGTTTTGTCCATTTTTTAAAATAACAGTCCGGAAAATGTCCGAAATGCCCCCGGAAAGTGCCGAAAAGTGCGTTTTTCCGGGAAAGACGTACTTTTACGTGTGATGACACGTGTTAAGTACGGTTCGACGTCGGGATGCACGGGCGATCCGGGACGTCTCGTTGGCACGGCAACGGGGAGTTTAACGAGTTCCGATTAACCTGGAGCGGGCCAGTTAACGGATTTCGGTTAACTTTCTGACGGATTTGGACGATCCGGATTTGGGTACTTACAGCTTGGGAAGAAAGGAGAGGAAATTTTCCTTGGCCACTCGTGATCACTCCTGGAGATGGCATTTGCTCGGGGCGCGGGACATTGCTTGTGGGAGGAGGCATAGCATTGTAACTGAGTGGAGCGGGCTGGACAGGAGAAACGGATCCAATTTCGTTATTGCCTTCTTCAGTAACTTCTTCATAAGAACCATCTTCTCTACGAACCTTGCTATTCCCGGCTCATGGCCTCCACAAAGCGGTTATGGGCTTCTTCCTCTCGGATTTTGGCATTACGAGCCGACAGCGGGCCTCACGCTCCCCGGTCAAAGCGGCTTCCGCATTCATCCTTAACTCATCCGTAGACGTATCACTCAAGCTTGGCTGACTCAACGAACCCGACCCTCCAGCAGACGGAGCGGAAAACACATCTCCATTTCCTGACATGCTTGATTCTGTACTGACTAAAACTTCGGAAATTGCCTGAACTTCTTTGACAACCCGAACCAAACGAGCTCCTGGGACTGATGATCGACTCCAACTCGCCGTAGCTGCAGGGGTATATGCGGGTTTATAAGGTAAAGAAGGAAAAGGAAGAATTCTGGGAGAGGGAAGGAAATGAAGGACAAACTTGCGCAGACAATCTTATTCATCTTCAAGTATAAATCGGTGGTTTAAATCCTAGGAACAGTTGGGAAAGGCTAACCCTTTATTTATGCACACTATACCTTGGGGAAACTTAGGGACACATCATCCACAAATACACCAAACGTATTGGTTCGAAATTAAAAATAGGCAATAGTACCTAGTCAAAACCGAAGCATTTATGGGACGAACGAGTAACCCCAATTTCTGGAGAAATTTGGGCAGGATAACGGGTATTCCTGAAGAAATTCAAGGAAAAATCCGGCATGACCTCTCGTCAGTGCACGTTGACAAAGCGACATGATCTCTCGTTAGAACATGCCGTGGGAACGACATGTCCTTTCGTGAAACCATGTTGCGATGGAAACATGCCCACACGTGCTAGGTTTTGGGGTAGGTATGAAGGCTTATTAGAAATTTTGGAACAATTCATTTTAGTGTATTTGAAAATGTCGTGTCAAAACCAACTGTTTTGGGTAAGGTTTAAATGTGTGGCGCCACCTATAACGCACTAGGGGGATAGGTTTGATTTCAGGCGCTCAAGCGTAGGCGAATTTCATGGCCGTCCGCGATGCCGTCAATCGCACCCGAGGGTTCTAGATCTACGTGACGTAGTGTGCGGATGACTATCTTCCTTTATTTGCGAAAATGATGATTTTTTTATTATTTTATTATTTTATTTGAAAAAAGGAAGAAAGGGAAACTACACACACACACCCCGCAGAGTACAATAAGCGAAAAAACCAATAAATTGATCACGGGGACTGCCCATAATCACCAACTGCACCAAGGAAAACCAAGATCCTGCAAACTGGCCACTTCTGTCGCGTGACACAGGACAGATGATGCAAGTTCTGTCGCGTGACAGAAGTGTCCAATTTCCAGAATTCTAAAAATCACACCAAGAACAGCCCCAGCCTCGAAGCTTAAATAGCACAACTCAGCCCCAAGAAAAAGAACAACAAGGCAGGAAGCAAGTACAATCAAACAAAGCACATAAAATGCAAACAATACATATAATGTCTCAAGCAAAGCACATACGAATGAATGAATTGAATATTCACGAAAGTTTGATCCACTTTTGAAAACAGGTTTCAAGTGTCCCCAGCAGAGTCGCCACTGAATGTGCGCTCACCCGAAATTAAATTAAATTAAAAGGGAAATAAAGGAGTCGCCACGCCGTTTTAAAGGAAACATTGAAAACCTTTTGTAAAGAGAAACTGGGTTCGGGGGTCAGGTTACGTGTTGGGAAGAACCGAGAGTTCATCCAACACGCCTCGTCCGTAGACGAGTCTTTCTAACATTCAACATTCAATACATTCAAGTGTGTGTGCTAGTGTGTGAGACAATATATATATATATGAAATGTAAAGGAGTACTTTGTTTTATTGCTCAGAAGAAAGAAAAAACAACTTGTGAGCCATTGATAATGGGAGGCCACATCCCATATTACAAAAAGGATTAACAAAATATACAACTAAAATGAACCTACTGCAAGGGCCTGTTGTGTCGCGTGACACAGAACCTGAGAGGCCATTTGTGTCGCGTGGCACTACAGATCAACTTGTAGAGGTTTTACATTGTTAAGCAAAAAGGAAGTAAATCTATACAGTCACTTCAAAATGAATGTGGATATGGAGGATCCACTCCCTAATTTGAGTGACAAACAAAAGAAGGGAAAGGAGGAACAGAATTACAACTGAAATATGGCTCTCTGCAGATAGGTCACTTGTGTCGCGTGACAGAGGACTTGATAAGTCACTTGTGTCGCGTGACATAAGTTGACTATCTGCAGGATTCTCACAATTTAAGAACAGAAACTAACAAGGATCAAATCAGATCTATTGAGCACATCAAATCAATTTAGATTAACATGAATTAGCAATGCATCACCCAAGGAGCAATGGATATGGGAGATCCACACTCCCTTGAGCACCAAGAAAACAAGGGAGATACAATCACAATACCAATATGCAATTAAACCAAGCAATACCAATTTAAACAGAGATATGGCAGTTGCCACTTGATAATCTAAGGTAAATGGATCTTGATTATCAAGTGGAGAGAAGAACAATTTAAAATGAACAAGTAAAATGAGAAAGGAAGGTGAAGAAATTCATTACCCTTGTAGTCCTCTACTTCTACACCAAATTAGGTGTGGAAGCCTTCAATTCAGCTACTGGAGAGTGCAAATGAACACCAATCAGCTGCTTCTCTTCAGATCTTCAAAGGAAGGTGGGTTATGTGAAGATGGGTTTATGGTTTGGGTGAAGGGAGTATGAAATTGGAGGGTTTTTGGTGTGGTTTGAGGAGAGAGGGGGTTTTCTGTCGTCAATTGGGCAGAGTGACTTTAGGGTATTGGAAAAGGATCCTGATATGAGAGGGGGAGGGTCCAATTTATAGGCTGCATGGATGAGGTCACTTGTGTCGCACGGCCATTCGTTTCGTTTTTCCATGGTCAATTGTGCCGCACGACCTATCCAGCCATGTAACCGTTTTTGGCATAAATAACTGATTCTGGAACCTTCTTGTGATAATTTCCAACAGGTCCAAAGCTGATAATTCCTGGTAAGTCCTTTTATATGGAAAAATCACTCACAAGTACTTCCTTCATAAGAACTTTAAGATAAGTTTCCGGAAGACTTGGAATTGACCAGGAATTTACCAAAACTTCCCTAGTGCTATTTTATTACATTAAAAAGCACTTTAAAAAGGTCGCGAATTGAATTGGCGTACTCACAGAAGCATATTTTGCTTGCTTGTTGGGCCTATATTGGCCTTATTGTTGACGAGGTATGAGATCGAGGAAGCCCATTGATGTCTCTCGTAACTCAGGGATGGATTATGTTTATAGCTCAATCCATTTGGGCACGATCCGAATGCCCATATTCGTATCTCGATTTATACTGCTTTGTTCGTACTATTTAAACAAAGAATTAATAATCCTCAACTAAATTTTTTAATGAAATTATTATAAATATTCTCATGCTTCTATCATTATTCTTTCATAAATTCCTCATAATATGTGGTATTGTGTCGCTCTAAACTCTCATTTTGTTATGCTTACTATTGGTGGGACCAACTTTATTCAAATGAAAGTAGTGTCTGTGGCCAAATCCATAATTTTACTTCTTTCTTTCGTTCTAAAATAATCTTTCTATTTTTAATTTTTTTTTATTTCGTTCTAAAATAATCTTTCTATTTTTAATTTTTTTTTATGTTAATACAAAAATACTTTAAACATTAATTAGTTTTATAATAATTTAATTTCCTAAATAAATATCTAAAAATTATTATTTATCAAGGATAGAGCTATATATGTGGACAAGGGAGGTCAATTAACCCCCTGAAATTTTAGTAATTGCCATTGAGCCCCTATATTTATAAGAAGTAATAAATACATACAAATTGACCTCCTCAATTTTTGTAAGATTACATATGAAACCCCTAAATACTAATATTGAAAAGAAAAAAAGTGTACTCACTCCGTCTCAAAATCTCAAAATGAAAATCTATTTTTTAAAATAATTATTCCAAAATATAAATTTAAAAATGTATTTTACTTATTTCTAAATTGAATAAATTTGCACTAAAACTCATTTCTATTTTAGAAATGTTACATTGTTTTGTTTTGAAATAAATCAAATGACGTTTATTTTGTGACGGACAGAGTATTCATTATATCCCTAAATTAAATTTCATTTCTTACTTTAATGGACGTTCTTAAAAGGTTAATTTTGAGAAAATATATCAAAGGATGCAAAAATATATTCTTACTCTTCTCTCTACAAAATTTTAATTTTGTAAAATTAAAAAAAAAAAAAAACAAAAATAAATTTGAATACTTTTTTATCAATCATTTGGGAGGGAGTATTTCTAAAATTTATACAAGATATCTATATAATATATTAAAAATATTGATGATGCCAAAATCGTCAAATCAGCCCAAATCCAAGCGTTCGGATGCTCCGGAGATTGCTAAGCCTGAAAATAAGAGAAAACACGTAAACTAATCCGGGGCGAGTCCAGCTAAAAGCCCTCCGGCGTGAGAGTAAGTTCACGGTTTGTGTATGAGAAACTAAATTGACAGAGTTTCTGTATGTAAAAAGTAACGTACCAAATAATAGGACATATGACTTGTATTTATAGGAATGAATTGATAGAATCCATGTAGAATTGAACTTGTAAAGAGATAAGATATAATTCTAAGAGAATTATATCTGTTAAGAAATCATTGTTTGACTTGAATTGGTGTAGGTGGTTACAATCCTGATTGGATCATAACTGTTGAATCCTTGTTTGAATAGGATTGTACGATCTGATAGCCGGAAAGCCGAGGAGCATGAATTCCTTATCTCGGCATTGGCAAGTAAATCGAGATGCGTGATTCTGCTTCCTCGTCATTTGATGATTGACCGACATGTGAATATGCTGGGGTGAATGATTCTGTCTCCTCGTCATGTGACGATATGCCGAGGTAAGAACTTTTCTCTCCTCGTTACTTGTGACGTCACAGAGCATGATGAGCCAAGTATGAAGAGCTTGTCGTCGATGTAAGGCCGAGGTGATACTACTCGGCATACGAGGAGGGTACCTCGGCCCTTGTAATTTGAGCATTGATATTTGTGTTGAATTATGTTTATGGCCCGATCCATTCGGACCCAATTCGGGCAAGCCCATGTTCGTATCTCGGTTTATACTGTTCAGTAGCCCCCGACTTTCTAGCTCGGCTTAAGACGAGGAGAAAGTCATCTCGTCCTCGGCGTATGGGATACGAACAGGCTTTGACACGTATCCTTGGCGTCGCTTCATATAACTGACGGTTAATACCATGATGATTACGCGTGGGCCCCCCAGTCCTGTCATGCCTCGGAAGTTGTTACAAGCATTTAATGTTGGTGGCGCCAAACCCGGTGACCCGTATTGTTCTCGAGTTCGACCCGGTTTTGGTGAGTATATAAACTAAAACCCCTCTCAGTTAAACCTTTACACACCCAAGTTTTTTGAGAGCAAATAGCAAGGTTCAGGCGATATCTACTCCGACGAGTCTTGGAGCGTTCAAATACCCAGTTTCCGGCGAGGCTCAATTTTCCGGCGAGGCTCAATTTTCCGGCGTTGCAGTCTTCCAGCGTCTGATTTCAACCGTTTTCCAATCCAACAGGTACGAATTTTCTTCCTTTTTATGCATTCCGTTCATGATTTTGCCCTTTCTAGGGTTTTAGAAGGGGTTTTAGCGTGTCAAGAAAAAGAACCGCCATTGTTGAATGTTGTAGCTTTTCTTCATGAATCTTTACTTTTAGCTCTCAAAAACTTTGAATCTTTGATTTTCTTCGAATTTTGTATGAACTCCTTTGAATATTGAATTAACTCCCCCATTGATCTTTGATTCCCCTTAGAAATGGCTCGTTCTTGGGACCATTCCCCCCCGATTCCGTTATGGGTATCACACCGGCAATCTGAGGGTTTACCGGAGAGAGAGAGGACCCTGGTTGATGCTGAACCTTGATGACATAGGAAAGAGGTTGAGAAGTTATGGCCGTACCCGGATGTTCATTCAATACCCAGATAGCACAAGGATAGATAGGATTGTGTCGGATTCCCCCAATATTATTGTGTTTGAGGATAGGGCAGAGATGATGGAGCACATCGAAATGTTCTACCCGTCTTCAGACCGTATAGTTCGTGAGCATCTGAGTGGTAAGGCTCCCTCCTCGGCCTATCTATAATGATGAGGGGGGATATCCCTCTTTCATATCCCTCTTTCCCGTCTTGAGATCAACCATGGACGAGGTCACTAATTTATGCTCCTCGTCTTTTTGCAGATATGACGGGAAGAGGGGAAGAGACCTCCTCGTCAACAAAAATAGTAGATGCCTTCATTGAAGAAGCTCATGCTGGAGGCAGGAAGGGCCGAGGAAGAGGGGTCCGAGGTGGAGGGAAAGGCCGAGAGAGGCCTCCAAAGGCCGGGGATTCCATGTTGGAGAAGCTGTATTCCAAGTACGGGGTAGATAAAGCTGAATATAAGTTAACTTATATCGGCAAACTCGTTTTTAAGATAGACAAGGAGGAGAGGAGCTTCTATTATAATGACAGCCATGTCCACTTTTACTTTAAGCAGTTTCAACAGGGTCTCCATCTTCCCTTGGACCCTTTCATCAATGAATTTTTGGACGACGTAAGGGCAGTCCCGGCCATGTTGGGGGCTAACGGTACTAGGGTCCTTGTTAGTTTTATAGTTCTTTGTCGTAGTTTAGGTTACGAGCCGACCATGGGAGCGTTCCGTCATTTCTACCAGATCAACTTTGTAAAGGGTAGTTGGCTCCTCGTTATACGGAGCGCCCCTAAGACGCCAAAACTTCTTCTCCCAATGTCTACCAAGGTTAGGGGCTGGGACAATCATGCAATTAGAGTTGAGAGCCGCCAAGGCTGGGAGTTCAAATTCCCTTATGATGACCCCACCTCGTCAGGTCCAGTGCAGAGGTACGAATGGACAAATGCCCTGATCAAGCGCCTTGAGGAATTTGCAGAGGTTGGGCTCCTCGATTGGACGGCATTGGAAGCCTCCGACCATTACTATGTCCAGGTGGGCTTGATGCCGGGACCGAAGGACGGGGTGGTTCCTCTTGTTACCGTGAAGAGGGGAAGGCGCTTCAATGACTGGAGGACGCACCCCGGCCTCGTTTTTCACGCGGATTGTGCGAGATGCAAGGTCCCTCCTGTTGACTGATGCCTTAGGGAAGAGAATGTGGCTGGATGTAATTGTTTTTCCTTCGTACTTGTATTTTTTGTATTTTTTGTTGGCTCTCATTTTGCTCGTACATAACCGTTTTCTTCCTCGTCCTTGCAGATTTAACTCCCGAGGAAGAAGAAAAGTTGGCTATGAGGCAACTAAGTGCCCAGGAGTTGATCAAACAGAAGAGACGTCAGGCCAAGATCTCGGGCTTGAAAGAGAGGAAGGAGGACGCCAACACTCGCAATCTTCTTCTGAATGCTCAGGGTGACCATCCCCTCCCCCTCAAATTGCACAATGAGGTGGAAGCTGAGGAGAGGGCCTCTGAAGGCCAAGAAAATTTATCAGCTACAGAGGGGCATAGCCTCCAAGTTGATGCTGCTGAGGAGACGGATACTCTGGCGACCGAGGATGCTGACCTCGTCCACAAAAGAGGACTCAAGGTGCCTCTGCCGAGGAGCCCCCAGCCAAGAGACCTGCCGGGGAGACTTCCAATCCCCAAGCTCCTCCCGTCCTCACCATCCAGAATATCAAAACTCCAGAAGAGGCTGAGGAGCTTGCTCGGAGCCTGGCTGCCAATGTCCCTTGTCTGAAGGGCCTTCCTTTGCAAGTCAGGAAGGGCCCCCTGTTGAGGTTGGGCCGAGCTCCCTTCCAGAGGGCCATGGACGAGGACGCTTATGATGCCCTAGTGAAAGAGAGGCCAAGTAGGGAGAACTTGCTCTGCCGCAAGGGTCTTATGATGGCTGAGGTAGCTTTCTCGTAGCCTTAGTTGTTGATTTCGTAACTTGTACTTGATAAGATATCTGATATTGGTTTATCTTGCAGTGGGCTTCCGTCACGGCATATGAAAATTTCTTGGCTAAGGCTCAAGAAAAACAGGTGCATGACGCCAAGGCTGCTCACAAGAAGAGTGAGACCAAGAAGGCTACTCTGGTTGAGCTGTTAAAAACCAAGGAGGCCGAGCTGGAGGCGGCCAAGGCCAAGGTGGAAGCCGAGGTGCTGAGGGCCGGTGATGAGAGGGCAAAAGCCGAGGAGCATCTCCGGCAAAAGGAAGCGGAGCTTGTCGAGGAGCGGAAGCTCAAGGCCAAGGTCCAGCTAAGGGCCGAGGAAGCGAGGCCAAGTGCCGAGGTATGGAGGCTACCCTTCCTTCAAGGGAAGAGGAGGCCGTGATCCGTTTCAAGGAGAGCCAAGCCTTCAAAGATTCCATGGTATCCAGCTCGGCCTTCCAAGATGCCGTGGACGCCAAGACGGCGACCATGTTTGAGGATGGTTACCTGCACTTGGCTCGTCGCCTTCTGGCTGATTCCTCCTTGGGCTTGGATATAAACACCATTGCCCGGCTGATTTGCCAGAGCTAATATGACGAGGAAGCTAGGGCCCTACACCATCTGGTCCCTTTCTCGGATTATAACTTGGGTATTATGGCCAGAGAGGATGCCGAGGCCAACCGTGAAGCCTGGGCTCCCCCTTCCATTGATCCTAACAATCTCAAGGCCTTGGTGGAGGCGATTGAGGATGAGGAGATGGACATCGAGGTCGAGGGAGGAGAGGTCGAGAAGGCTGATGCTGGTATTGAACAAACTATTCCCCCTCCCCCCGGTGCTGCCACCGATGACTGGTTAGATAAACCATTTGAAGATGCCCCTCAGTCTTAGGATTTTCTTTTTCCCTTTCGCTGTAATAGATTGGTAGGGCTTTGTAACTTCTTTTTTGAATATCAATGAAAAGATCCTTTTGTTTCAATTCATGTTGTTTTAATGAATTGTTTGTGTGTTTGTTTGGGGCTGTACATGCACGAAACTCGTAAAAGGGGGAAAGTCAGGGAGAGTCCCTCGTCCCCAGTTATAAAGTTGTTAGGCCGAGGTGAGGTCCTTCGGCTTTGATTGTACTTCTAAGTCGTATAGGCCGAGGAGGGTCTCCTCGGCTTTGACTGTTAGGTGATTTCTTCTTTTTCGTCTCCTTATGCCGAGGAAGATGACTCGTGCACAGGTTTCAGACGTGATGCCTTTTAGTCGTAATGACAAGGTGTTTTCTTGTCTTGATGTGAGGCAAGTTAATAGGCCGAGGATAGGTCCTCGGTCTTGACTGTTTGATCCTTGTAATCCTTAAATCAAGGCGAACCCTTGTCATGATGTAAGGTAAGCCAGTATGTCGAGGGAGAGTCCTCGTGTTGGCTGTCAGGGACCTATAGTCGTTGAGTCAAGGCGGACCCTTGTCAAGATGTAAGGCGTATGTTTTGAAGAGTCGGGGATAAGATCCTCGTCTTCTGGTATTTGTGTGAGGAGCTGATAGTTGCTTTGCATGTTGGAAGAAACTGCTTTCGTAAAACTGAAACGTGATTACATTGAACTGCAATCCTATCAACTAAAAAGTAAAAGACAGAAAACAAGAAACTAATCTATTGCAAAATAAACTAGACTAGTGATAATATTTTCGGAGATTGTCGGAATGCCATGGATGCTTGAGATCCTTCCCCTCCTTAGTCTTCAATCTGTAGGTTCCTTCTCGAATGACTTGAGTGATGATATAGGGACTTTCCCAGTTCGGGGAGAGCTTGTTTTATTCTGCCTTCCGACCAGTTGCTTCGATTTTTCTAAGTATCCGATCACCAACTTGGAATACTCTTCTGATGACCCTCTTGTCATGATATGCCTTGGTCCTTTGCTTGTAGTTCACCATCCTCATCTGTGCAGCTAGTCATTTTTCATCTATCAGGTCTAGGTCTAGGAGCCTAAGAACCTCGTTGACTTGCTCATCGTAATGGGAGTTCCTCACAGTAGGGATGGCCATTTCGGCTAGTGCTATAGCCTCGGAACCGAAGGTTAGTGCGAATGGGGTTTCCCCGGTTGGCCCCCGGGTGGTTGTGCGAATGAACCATAAGGCTAGGGGAAGTTCGTCCAACCATCTACCCTCGCATCCTTCAAGATTCTTGGTAAGGGCTGTTAGGACCAGTTTGTTGGCAGCCTCTGCTTGACCGTTGCCTTGGGGTCTGCTGACTGATGACTTTGCATGGCGAACTTTGACTCTTCCCAATTCTATTGAAAATGTCATAGAGAACTGGAGTCCATGATCAGAGACAATTGTATGAGGGAGGCCAAATCGACACCAGATGTAGTCATGGATGAAGTTGATTGCGTTTTCTTCCGTTATATTGGCTAGTGCCTTCGCTTCTATCCACTTGGAGAAGTAATCCACAGCTACTATGATGTACTTGCAATTACCTCTTCTTGATAAGTTTGGCTTGCGCCTCATCTTCTGGGAGTTGGGTCTTCTCGATGTATTCAATGTAGTCGTCGATCCAGCATCTCTCCTCTCCATCTAGGAGCATGACTTGTAACCTTTCATACGCAGGTTCTTCAGCATAAACTACGTATGGATTGGTCTTAGACTTAGACACATCCATGGTTGCTAGTTTGGATAGAACGTCTGCGATTTGGTTGTCTTCCCTGCCTATTTGCTTGAGTTCAAAGAATTCCATCTTCTTTGTCATGTTCAGGACAAGGTCTCTATATTTGGCAAGGGTGGGATCTTGGGTGTTATACTCTCCCTTTACTTGTTTGACCACGAGTTGGGAGTCACAGAAAGCCGCCACCTTAGTTGCTCCGTAGAAGGAAGCCAACTCAATACCAAATATTAGAGCTTCGTATTCAGCTTGATTGTTGGAGGCAGGGAACTTGAAACGGATGGCATCTTGCATGGTGTATTCTCCTTCCGGACTTTCCAGTACAACTCCAGCTCCGCTTCTTTGTTTTGTGGCAGATCCATTCGTGTATAGAATCCAACAGTTGGATGAGAGTTCGACGGGAGACTCTTCTTCCTCCGATGCGTTTTGCTTACGGGAGGTGGGGACATGTTCACCCATGAAGGCCGTCTCGACCATGAAGTCAACCAAAGGCTGTGCCAGGAGGGTCTTCCTTGGTTGGAACGTGATATCAAACTCCGTGAGAGCGATAGACCAATTCAGGAGACGTCCGGAGCCGTCCAACTTGTGCAGTATTTTCTTCAGTGGTTTGTTCGTATACACGGTGATGGGGTGGGCAGAAAAGTATGCACGTAGTTTCCTTGAGGCGATGACTAGCGCGTACGCTATCTTTTCCACATTGAAGTATCTTCTCTCTACGTCTGACAATGCCTTAGAGACATAGTAGACGGGCTTCTGAATTCCTTCTGAATTCCGAACTAGAATGGCTGCGACTGCATGATCGGTGGCAGCTAGAAACACGTACAGTATCTCACCGGTAATCGGACTGCTGAGCAATGGAGGGGAACCCAAGTACTCCTTCAACTGGAGGAACGCTTCGGAGCATTCGGGAGTCCAGGAGAAGCTCTTGGTACCCTTCAATACCTTGAAGAAGGGCAGTGATTTTTCGGCGGATTTGGCTATGAACCTTCCGAGTGCCGCTATCCTTCCATTTAGCCTTTGAACCTCCTTGATGGTGGTAGGTTCCTTCATGTCAATCAGTGCCTTGATTTTCTCGGGTTTCGCCTCAATTCCCCTCTACGATACCATGAAGCCCAAGAACTTTCCAGCTGTCACCCCAAATATACACTTACTTGGGTTCAGCTTCATGTTATTAACTCGGAGGTTGTTTATTGTCTCTTCCAGGTCAGGAGCGTGACTGCCCTCCTTGGTCTTAATGACCATATAATCAATGTAGGCCTCCATGTTTCGGCCTATTTGCGCGCCAAATACTTGATTCACCATTCGTTGGTACGTGGCACCCGCGTTCTTGAGCCCAAAAGGCATCATAACATAACAATAATTTCCCCCAGGTGTTTGAAAGGCCGTCTTCTCGATGTCCTCTTTCGCCATTTTTATCTGATGATAGCCTGAATAGGCATCTAGGAAACTGAGTGTACGGTGCCCATCAATGGAGTCAACCAACTTGTCAATTCTGGAAAGAGGATAGCTGTCTTTAGGGCAGGCTTTGTTGAGATTGGTGAAATCGATGCACATTCGCCACTTCCCATTTTGTTTCTTCACCATTACTACATTGGCCAACCAAACGGGATATTTGACTTCACGTATAATTCCGGCGCTCAATAACTTTTGCACCTCTTCCTTAATAGCCTCCTCCTTATCCCTTGCAAAATTTCTCCTTGTCTGGGAGATAGTTTTTGCCAACGGGTCAACTTCCAAGCGATGGAGTGCTACTTCTTCATTGATCCCCCTCATGGCTTCGACTCTCCAAGCAAAGACGTCGAGACTGTTTTTTAAGAGGGAGACGATTCTTTCCTTCTCTTCTGGAGATAACTAGCCCCCCGAGTTTGATTTTTTGTTCAGGATAGTCAGGGTTAATGACCACCTCTTCTAGCTCGTCCACCGGCTCCATTTCAGGACCATCTTGAAATTCCAGGGACTCGATGATGATTTCTCTAATTCTCCTACCGTCATTGTTATTCACGTTGAGTCCTTCTTCCTCCATTAGTTCATCAACGTCGAGCGGATCGACCGTCCTCAAGTCATGGTTGGCCCCAGGAGTTACGGCCGTTGTGAGAATGGGATCTTGCTCAGAGACGGGTGGAACTATGCCTTGGTCAACTGCAATTTCTAGGACCATAGGCTCTTCCTCATTCAGCACCTCACGGATGTAGCTCACCCTAGAGCTAGTTTTGGTAGTTTTTTGAGATTTAGAGACCTTGATATTTTCTTCGGGGGTGTCTATCTCCACGGTCTTAGATTTCTTCCTACTTCTGACGACATGTTCCAAGAAGTCTTTGGGGTTCGCCCTCACACATCCAATTCCGACACGAGTGGGAAATTTAACTCGTTGGTGAGGAAGGGAGGCAACCAGCCCAAGTTTAGCTTGACTTGGAATGCCTATGATAGCATGATAATCACTCGTCAAATCCATGACTACAAAACTGACAGTAGCCTTGGATCTGAAGGGATGCTTGCCAATTTCAAGCTCTAGCACTGTTCCCTTAGCTCCAACCTTATGGTTGGTGAATCCTTCTAGCCTTCCATGATAAGGTTCCAACATGGTGTCTTTCAAGCCCATCTGTTGGAAAGCAGAATAGTACAGAATGTCACGGGAGGCCCCCGTGTCCACAAGTAATCTTTCTGATTCCACATTATCAATCCGACCCTTTATTACCAAGGGTTGTTCACGGGCAGCACGGCTCCCTACCATGGATCTGGTCCCTTAGCTTTCTGGTGGAAGTCACCTCTTCACGGATCACATGTAACTTAGCCCTAGGAGGCCTACGTTCTCCGTCCTCACTTTTATCATCGTCTTCACTTTCCTCTTCCTTCCGCTTTCGCTTGCCATCTTTTTTCATGACATAGCGATCTAGCTTTCCCTCTTCAACCCATCGTTGGATCATTTTCTTGAGGGCCCAGCAGTTGTTAGTGGTGTGGCCATTATCCTCATGGAAATCACAGTATTAGGAGGTTTCACGAGGAAACTTTGGTTTATCGGTCAGCGGACGAGGAGGTGGAAGATTTACTAGTTGCATGATTTCTGAAATGGGTTTGGTTAGAGGGGTGAACGCTTCAGGTTTCTCGGTGCTTCTTGTTCTGTTCTTCCCCTTGGATCCCTTACCATTCCCATTGTCATTTTGGCGAGTGCCAGCCGCCTCTGGTTCCGTCTTGTCGGATCCCCTTTTCTTGCTTTTGTCCTCAGCCATTGCAATGGCGTATGCCACTTGGTACAATTCAGACTTGGACTTAGGTTCCCGGGCGGAGAGTTCATAGATGAGGAGACCAGATTTCAATCCAGAGTTGAAACAAACAATGACCTCCCTGTCAGTGAGGCTCTCTTCTACATGGTCTGCCATTTTGCGGAATCGGTTATAATAACTGAGGGTGGTTCCCCCTTTCCTTGTTCGATATTGGCAAGGTCGGTCAATCTCATCTTTCTCCTCCCAGCCATGGCAAAGTGGTTCAGAAACATTCTCCTCATGCCTCTCCAGCTATCGATGCAACCTTTTTTCAATTCACGGAACCAGGTCAGGGTTGTTCCGGAGATGGTGCTCGCAAAAGCTTTACAGAGCATGTCATCAACTATAGTGAGGAGGTTCATGG
>JAFEMH010003805.1:0-215000 GCA_022495995.1 Adenophora triphylla var. japonica
TAATTTCATTGATAGGCTTTTTTATCCAAGCTTATAAAAGTAGTGTTTCTTTGTCTTATTTCCAATAAATAAAAAACTACTTCAATAATTAAGCTTATAAATATTTATTGGTCCATCAATAGGGTCTCAAACCAATTTGTGCACGTATAAGTAAAAGAGGTAAAAATGATATAAAATTGTCAAAAAAAAATATATTAAAAATTATTAGTCCCTCGATCTCGTACTCAATAATCCTACTTTTCTTTTTGAAAGTTTATCGTACCAAGAAATTTACTTTTCGATTGATTTCCAAAATGCAAATAATGAATACTCAATTTTAGATATTTTTCCTTTTATAGAATTACATAAAAAAATACTTACTACCCTATTTTTTATCCACTTGAATCATACGTAGTATTTTGGACAATTATGCCCTCAACTCACTTACACATGTTTTCTCATTTCGTAATGTTTTCTTAATAAACATGCAAACTCCTAGTATGACTCTTGACATGGAACGTAGGGAATACTAGTACACAATGCCCGTGCCATTGGCATCATGCCGCATCAAAGGAAGACAATATGGTTATGGAAGACGGTGGAAACCGAAATCGCACGCTAACTATGGGCGATGTTGTAAATTTAATTTTAAACCTGTTTATAAATACATAATAAAAGTTGTCTACAAAAAGATAACACTATAAATTAAAGTATCTAAGTAACAAATAGATTTCTTAATCAGCTTGAAGTAAAGATGTTGTCGCCAAGTAAAGAGCGTTGTCTCAATCGAAATGTAGACATCGTCACGTACGCTACGTTAAAGCAATTCAATAAATAAAAATGAAATCAATATATTTTTATTAAATTAACAATATAATAATTAAAAAAATAATAATAATACCTTATTATGCCTTATCTTCCAAGTCAATGTTTTGAGTGCTCAGGTAAGTCATTTATATTCTTTCTCACGCACTCATCCCATTTACTACAAATATATGATTGAAATATTCGAGAATGATGATAAAATAATTATTCAAGTTGTGGTAACTTGACATAATTCTGCCGCATTATAATAAATAAAATTAAATTACATGCATCCATATCAAATTATAAATATAAATAAACAATAATAAATATTTAAAATGAAATTATAAATAAACAATCTTAAATATTTAAACTCGAAATGAATTAAATACCGTGCCGGGGCAATGCAACCTGTTTCAGAAAGTCGTTTGTCGATTTTGATCCTAATAATGAATTCTAAATATTAGTCAAAAAATCTATATATATTCGTTAATTAATGTAAATAAATAAAAAAAACTTAATTTAACATCAAATGTTTACCCTTATCATTTCATCGTGTTCAAAAAGGTTCTCGCATGGACAATCGAGACATTGTTTCTTCGCAAAATGTCAATCTAAAAATCACATTATTATCACAATCACATATCAAATATGATAAAAACAAATATTTACAATAAAATAGTAATATTAAAATATTAATCTCATATCGTTTCACAATTAGAGCCGAATCACCATATCCATAAATATATTCAATGTTCCTTGATTGTCACTCATTTTTTTCAAACCTATAAAAATAAACACAATCCTTGTAAATCTATAATATAAAACACTATCTAAATCAAACATTCAAATAAAAAATAACCTTTTTTATGGTTCTTCATCCGAGTGTAGCTTAATTATCGTGTGAAGATAGTTCGCTTGCAATATAACAAACACAAAGGTAAAAGTTTCACTCACTCCGAATTTGTTTTTTCTCATTCTAAGGTCACTAAATCAACATGCAAATATACGTGAGCATATCGCAACTCCGCAAGTTGCAAAATGTGAGATAGCTTCTGCCGCCGTATATCGATAAAATGTGAATAATATTATAAAATTATAAGATTTAATATGAATTAAATTCTAAATTAAGAAACACATTTTCTTCTATCTATATCCTCCTATTGTATTATAGATTTAATATGAATTACATTTTAAATTAAATTAAATTCAAGATAAAATATTAATAATATTATAAAATTATAAAATAATAATATTATTTAAAAATGCTTACTTTTGTTTTTTTAAAACGCTCCTCTCTCTATCTCTCTCTCACTCACTCACACAAAAACAAACTCCACCCGAGCCTTCTTTCTACGCTCTAATGCCCAGTGCATCGGCAAGAAGATCACGTGTTACCCCATCTCCTCCTGGCCACACCCGACGACCCTCCTCCCCGTCCTCTTCCCTCCCCGCCCTTTCCCCATTCGACGGGCGCTATTAATCCGGCGGGCCATCTTCTCCTCGAAGCCGCTCCCACCGAGAGATCGATGAAGAATCACCCTGTAAGCAAGGGAGGAAGGCAACTACCCATCAAAAATTTCCGAGCATCAATTAGGTCCTTTGCTGGGAGCGAAGCCCTAAGTCACGCGAAACGTCCGCCGTGCAAGTCGCTCTTCACATTTGCCAAAGTCAATCCGCATTCAAAACGCGCCGCAAGTCGCCTTCAAAAAAGGCTCCGCCCGTAATTCCGTCGTCAAGCCGCCTCTTCAAACCGCTGCCCGCAATCCGCCTCTTCATTCTTGGATTCAAGGTTGGTGACTCATAGGGCTTTCTCTAATAAGTCGATTCTCGATTCAATGTTGGTTAATCGATGGTGGTTTTCAGTTGGTCTATAAATCGGGAAGGATAAGTGGACCGAAGCATCTTTCTTCTTCTTTTTCAAGCATATTGATTTTTCGAGTTGGTCATCTCTATTTACCAGAGAAATTAAATCGATTGAAGTTTCAAAAACCTACAAATTTTCAAAATTGCCGTCTGGGTACAAATTATATAATAGAGAAATTGAGATTTTCTCGCGTGATTCAATTTCGATGGCGGTTATCTTGAATTCAATCTTCGATGGCGGTTTTATAAGAGCTTGGCAACGGTGATACCGGCCTCAATCTTGATTTTCTGGATTGAAGGTTTTTTAATCGTATTGGTCCATAATAGAGAAATTAAAACATGTAGAAATAGAAATTAAAACATACTGTAATTAAACAGAGAAATTAATCTTACCGTTTAAGAGAGGCGGAGAATGGCCGCCTGAGTCAAAAAAACTGGAAAATCTTTAGCCGTCACAGGGGAGAAAACGCAATAGATCGGTCTGGAGAAATTAAATTTTACCGAAAGCAAATGTGGGATGCAGTGTGGATGGTAGGGGTTTAACGGAAGTTTTGCGTCTAAAGTGGGAAGAGATCGTGGGGAGTAAAGTGTTGATAAAGAACTGGAGGAGATCAAGGGGACAAAACCCGGTACCGGCCGCTTAGATTGGAAAGGTAAGAATTAATCTCAAACTCCCTTTACGTGCAAGTCAATCGCGGCTACCCGGATGTCTATCAGACATAGATATATATAAATATGAGCATATATATATATATATATATATATATATATATATATATATATGCGGCCCTATTATAACGGTGGCAGGTAACCACATCTATATGACGGTAACCATGTAAGAACCACTAACACCTATCGATTAAAAAACACATCAACGCCCAGATTAAAAAAAAAATATTGGAGCTTGGCATTTTCGTAATTATTTCATTTAAAATCCCCTCAAATTTCAAAATAAAATATCTCAATATCTATAAGTCAAAAAAAAAAAAATTGAAAACACTCGATTTTTTTGTCTCGACGAGACGATTCAAACTAGATCCCCGAAGATAGGATTTTGAAAAATAATATTGAACAACGATCCTCCTCGGGTAAGCTAATGCAATTAGAGCATCTCCTAACATCTTCAGCTTTTGCCGGAATTTTTACACTGGGCCATTCCCACGGGCCATACTGTTACTTTACTAGTTAATATCCCAAAATACGAACTCGAGGTACCGCTTAATTAGTTCCCGCTTTAAGTGGTCCATGTTGACACTTGAGGGGGCACTCCTAAGTAATTAATTAAGTCCATTATGACCGATAATATGTGAGCGATAACAAGACACAATCATAATTAATTGGCGAACACTAGCCGTAAGCCGAACACTAGCTATGTTGTCTTAGTAACACTAGCTATGTTAACACTAGCTATGCTGGCCTAAATAACACTAGTTGTATTGTTTTAGTGAACACTAATTAATTAGTGCGAACACTAGTCATGTAAGTTCTAACACTAGCCGTAGCTCAACACTAGCTATGTTGTCATAAATAACACTAATTAATTAGTGAACACTAGCCTGTAAAGCTTTCTAACACTAGCCGTAAGGTAACTAGTTATGTCGTTTTAACGAACACTAAACACTAGCTATGTTGTTTTAGTGAACACTAGCCGCTGTCATGCCTTAGCCGAACACTAGCTATGTGTCGTCTTAGCGAACATTAGTTGTATTGCCTTAGCGAAAGCACTAATTAATTAGCGAACACTAATGGTATTGTTCACTAATTAATTAGCGAACACTAGTCTGATTGTTGTCTTAAATGGAACACTCAAGCCTAAAGGCTCACTAATTAATTAGCGTAACACTAGTCAGATTCTTTTGCGAACACTAATTAATTAGCGAACACTACTGTAGCTCAACACTAAATGTAAGTGGAACACTAGCTATGTGTTTCTTAAATAACACTCAATTAATTAGGCGAACACTAGCTGTAAGTGAACACTAGCTGTAAGTTAACTAGTTATGTTGTCTTAGTGAACACTAGCTATGTTGTCTTAGATTTTCCGTATATTTAGTGTTAAATATTTTCAACGGGAATTTTTTTTTAATACCAATATAGAGCGGTGTCCAATTTATATTTTGAGTAGCAACTTGAGCGTTCCAGACATCATGAGAAAAAGAGTTCGCTTAAAGGTCTATTCGTTCAAATGTACATTAATAAGACCATCATCGTGTCAAAGAGGACGAAGCTATTAATTCATTGGACGCCATATAATGGTAGCACTGTAAATGCGTCTAAAATCAATCTTACTTGGAACCCTTCTTATCATTTAATTGTTGATGCAATATGGATCGCTAAAAAAATCACAAAATATTTTTTCAAAATCCCGTCTTCGTGATCTAGTTTGAATCGTCTTCGTCAAGACAAAAAAATCGTTGTTTTCGAATTTTTTTGACTTATAGATATTGAGATATTTTATTTTGAAATTTGAGGTGATTTAGTTCACAATAATTACGAAAATGCCACCGCCTCTATCTTTTTTTTTTTTTAATCTGGAAAGATTGATGCTGCTTTTAATCCAATTGGTTGATTTGGTCACCGTTCTCATATAAATTTGGCTCTCATTTGAATACTTCCTATATATATATATATATATATATATATATATATATATATATATATATATATATATATATATAGTATGACTCTTGATATGGAACGTAGGGAATATATATATATATATATATATATATATATATATATATATATATATATATATATATATATATTTATATATATATTTCACCCAAATATTGTTCTTAATAACCCGATTGCTTCGACGTAAAATCAATGTGATATGTCATATTCTAAGCATTGCAAGTAGTATGACACACCTTACCTTTCAATCTAGTTCATCATAATTGTATTAACATGTTATCGCAATCGACATGATAACAAGAACCATCACAAACTTCAAGTAACAAAGATAGGAGTGTGCTCGATGCATACTCTCAAGCCATAGTTGACATATTTCAAACATAATTGTGCAACTACACGGGCTACTTCATAATATTTGAATCAAATTAATGTACTAATTAACAAAAATATTTATATTGTAATGTACTCGTTGAATTTGTCAGATCGGCCGAATCGAAGATACGAAATAAATTAACCTAGTCTGTTGACTTATTCCAGATGTTTTAATTATATAAATCTCTTAATTTCTTTAATTTAGATATTAGTATTATAAATTTATATAGATAAATATTTATAATATAAATTAATTTTATAAATGTAACTATATTAAAATTAATCGAAAGAAAATTTATAAATTAAAATATAACTATAACTAAAAATATCATAATATTAAGGTAATTAAGTAAGTAGATCATTCTAACTTTCATATTAGTATAATAAAGTCTAGTTAGATATGAAGACTATATAATTATTAGGAGATTAGGATGAAAAGTAAGAAAACCAAAAATGAGGTCTTCAATAATGACTAACTCACAACTTTTCATACTCTTAATTAGGTTTTTAGTACTTCTAAATTTTTTACACATTATTTTAATATAAAAAATGTGTAAATAGTAGGACCCATTTGTGTATCCATAAGTTTGATTTGAGTTTACACGTGCTCCCTCCGTTCCACGATAATCTGCAAAAAGATTTCTTTTGGACGTCCCAAAATAATCTGCACTTTCACAAAATGAAAATGAAACCCACTTCTCTCTACTCACAACCATTACCCACTTACTCCACTTTCTCTCTCCTACCCAACCATCTATACTCATAACACATCACCTTTTTCACCTTTTATCTTAATTTCCGCATCGCTCAAAAAGTATATTTTCGCAGAACGGAGTGAGTGCTTAATGAAAATGTTAAGTCGGAGTATTTGACTAATGGTGTTTTTGGTTATCTTTCTCATAATGAGTAACTTGGAATAATTGGACGTCATGCTTCTCATAAAGTGATACTGACGTTGTTCTTATAAGTTACTACCTCCGATCCATCTCACCGATCCACTTTTTTTTTGTGGACGCCCACCTCAATCGATTAATTCCTTAAATGGAAAGTTTTTCATATATTTATACCCTTATCATCTCCATATATTTACAAAAACCGTTCATTATACCCACTTTAACTTACTATTCCTCCCACTCATTCTCTCTCCTATTAAATATTTTTAACTTTTACATTCTCTCTCCTATTTCCTACCACACATTTAACTTTTACATTCTCTTTCTTCTAATTTCTACCCACTTTAATAATTTTTCTTAGGTCCGCTGGCCCCACCTCAATTGACCAATTGAGGGGACTAGGAAAATATAAAAGGAGATTGACTCTTACGACACAATTGCAACCTTAGAAAAAATGAAAATGAAATACTCCCTACATTAATGAAGAGTCAAATATATACCAAGAATGGAGGGAACCAAATTGACAAGGCATAGTTAGTCATGAATTTAGAAATTGGAACTACACCTAACCATTGAGTTCAACAAAGAGACATAAATCATCAATCATACATCAAATATCTAATTCTTAATTAACATTACAAATTCAAGTTTGAAAAATGTTGGCGTGGAATGTGCCTAATTTCAAGGACACTCTCCACCATACTTGTTCCAAAATATCATTAACTTGTCATCTCAAATGGTCTCACATTTATTAGTGTTTAAAATTACACATCCATCTATAATAAGTGTCGTATTTTGTTCTTTTAGTATTATTATAAGCTTCTTTTTTATTAAGTAGCATTGTGCGGTTTTTGACTCAATTTTCATAGTTGTTCATCCGAAAATAGCATATATGTGCTTTAATACAGGTACAAGAATGCGTGTACATGTAAATGTAACCCCCATTTACTCCACCATGGGTAATGTTGTTGTATTTGTCTCAAAATAAATTATGTTTTAAAATAAGAAAATAGTTTTAATACTCCCTTCGTCACTAAAATGTTGTGTTCCATTTGACTTTTTTGTTGAACTTTGACCACAAATATATGACAATTTAATTATGTTCATGAACATGATTAATTTCTCATAAATTTGTGGTCAAAGTTCAACAAAAAAGTCAAATGGAACAAACATTTGGAGACGGAGGGAGTATAATTTTACAATGGCACACACAATATAAGTGAAACATATTTTCTACGACAAGTAATCTGCGATATTATATATGATACGGACTTAAAATAAAAGTAAAAAAAAAAAAAATGCACGTGAATGTGATTAAAGAAAATTAAAAGGATTAGAGTGGAAACATGATGCTGGGGGCTGACGTTTCATGTCCACTTGTCCAGACCAGATGTTGGGGAGGCTCAAGTATATGATTAGAGCATGAACTTGTCAAGTTAAGAATTCAATCCGGACACGCGAATTAAGGTTGTAAATTTAATGACTCTTAAAGCATTCACAATGGTAAAGCTTTCTAGATAATTTTTTTATATTTTTATGAACCACATTATTATAATTCAAAACTTAAAACCTCAAACACTTTTCTCACAATGATAAAGCTCCTTCTTTAAACTTTTTATGGGTCCTATATGTAAAAAGAGTGAATGACTGCATAAAAAATGCCAGTAAGATTAATGATAAAAGCTAAAAAGCCATTTATTTGTAGAAAGAGCTACTCCCTTACTAAGAAAGCATCCACAAATGCTTTTTGAGAGCCCTTATTCTCATGAAAAAGTTTCCAGAGAAGCCTTTTACCATTGTGAAAACGATGAAAGAGCTCCTTAGTAAGCGAGTAGCTCTTTCTACAAAGAGCTAGCATTTTAGCTTTTTATCATTAATGCTACACATTTTCTTATGCAAGTCATTCACTCTTTTTACATATGAAGCCCATAAAAAAGTTGAAATAGGAGTTTTACTATTGTGAAAAAGTGCTTGAAGCTTTTAAGTTTTGAATTATAATGATGTGGCCATGTAAATATAAAAAAAGCTATCTAGAGAGCTTTACCATTGTGGATGCTCTAAGGAGTTCTTTCATCATTTTCACAATGGTAAAAAACTCTCTAGAGCTTTTTCATAAGAATAAGGAGCTCTCAAAAAGCTTTCATTGTAAATGCTCAAAAAAAAAAAAAAATATCATTCACCACGACTACGTTCATCATGACAAAAGTTATCATTTTATCTTTCCTACTTTTTTTACTATATCACACTATATTATTTATTTCTAAACTCGTTTTTATTACTTCCTCATCCGTTTCAATATAAATATCAAAAAAAAATAATAATCAAATTTACTATTAATCAAGAGTAAATTTAGACTTTTTTTTTTTTAACTCTCTTTTATGTACTATGAATGATAATTTATTTATTCAGTTACAAATATTAACAAATAATTTTATTGATACAATAATTATGTATTAGTTTTTTTTATTAAATTTAAATGAAAAGGGACACTTGTCATGTGTCTATTGGATGTTTATAGGAAACCCAACGTAAACATACATTGTTTTTTAATTGTTTAACTAATTTTCAAATAATAATGGCACACATGGTTAATACGTCTTCTCGGCGTCGTCGCGTAGTACTAACAAATTTAGAAGCCAGTCATGAAGGTTATATGCATTTGGCATATGAATGTGAGGGCGAAGATGCTACATAACATGTGCTTCGGAAAGGTTTTTAACAATATGAACTTTTTTGCAATTGCGATTAACTGCCTATGATAAAGAACTTTTTGCCGCCAATATAACCCTATCTTCAGAAAAATATCTTATTTCCATCAGCAATTTGAAGAGGATTTTATTTGCCAAAACATTAACTCAATTGTTACGTGGTATACTTATTTGTTACATGGAGATTCTCAAATAAGTGGCGAACTTGTCTTAATTTTCTCCAATATTTCATTGATAAATTAACGATTTCAAACTAATGCAATAAATGTAAATCAAGATTCTGTTCGTCCCATTTTTGCATTTTCATATTTACTGCAAAACAACATTAGAATCTTATGTGCATTATGTTCATACCTAATAACTGATTTTACCACTTCCAATATAGCATGAAAACAACTCTATCCAATCATTAGAGCATGAACTCAAACTATCTCAGTCAAACTTATATTTTTTTTGATCGAATAAAAATATGAATATTTTGTTTCAATTACAACAACAACAACAAAGTCTTAGTCCCAAAATAATTTGGGATCGGCTAACATGAATCCTCATATGTCATCGTGTAAAAAGGTTGTTGAAAAAAATATGAATATTTTGTTTCAATTAAAATACAATTTTTTTTTTGCACATTTAAAGTAAAATTATGAATCAAATTAAAAGCATTAACAATTATAAATTTACATGAACAAATCAACATATACTTGAAAAATAATAATTTGAAAATAAATAATATAACAATATTATATTATTTAGTGCACAAAGGAATTGCCCGATTTGTGGAGAATTGATATGAAAAGTTGAATTCATGAAAATGCTGTGCATCTGAAAAGTTTCTGATGTGCACCCACTTTCCATATTCATGAAATGGTTATCATAAATGGGTTGGGCTTGAACAGTTAGGAAGGTTCGATAAAATCGATAGGCCAAGTAAGATGGGTAATAAACTGGAAATTAAGTGATAATTAAGCGATAATTGATACGTTGGCCCATAAGATCGAGATAGCGCAACATGCGACAAACGTGCGGCATATAGAGGAAGTCAAATGAAGGCGAGAAGAATAACTGGCGAGAATATTAATTCGTCCCCATATTTTTAGGTACAAAAGGGGATAACATATGACGAGTAACCGGGTATGCTTTGACGCAATAAAGGATTTGTCGCCTAGCGACAAACGTGACTGATGGTACAACCTTTGGGTGTACCGACATCGTGGTACTCCACCCCCATAACGTATAACAGTGTAACATGATGGGAATGATTGTACTTTTCACTAACTCTAAGGGTAGTTGACTGACACTGCATGGATGATTGACACGTGTCCTGGTAGGTATGGTCCATGATTGTGTGGTAGTATAAGTAGTAGAAATTCAGCCTTATTATGTAAGTCTACTCTCTCTCTCTAAAATCTGTCTCTTCTCCATTACAATATAGAACTCTTCTTAAATCTCGAATCGGAAAACCGATTCTCACGGAGGGGTTTCACCGAGTCACCCCGCTTAGCTCATTGTTGCTCGAGTGTGTAGGTCCCATAGCGAAACCATCCCAAGAAGATTAGCCTGAGTATCCTTTGAAGCAACTCAAGATTCAACTCCCGATCAACACCATTTTCCATGGAAGCATCACTGGTTCCGCCGTCGGACCCGAGCGTTTCTTCTGGGTGGCCAGTGAAGCCTGGGAGGTCAGGCGGCCGCCTGAGGCGAGAGAGAAGATGGAGCACCGTTGTTGTTTTGTTGGTGGAGCCCGTAAGATTCTAACCGTCGCCTGGGTCAAAGGAGTAAAGGCTAGTTGATTAGAAAACCAAGGAGGATTCTCGATAGTACTTGTTAAAGGTGTTTTTTGGATTGTGGTATTTATTTCAGAAGTCATAAAGTTGTCTTTGGCTATAAAGGTTGTAAGTTCATTAGCGTGCACGCATTAAAGGCATTTTGTTTTCGTAAAGTGACTCAGAAAGTTGTCGTAACAGCTTGGTTTATGGTGAAAAGGTGTGATTTGTCTTGAAGTGTCCGTAAAAGTATAACAGCTTAGTCGGGAAGCAAGTTACGGTGGTTGGACAAGAAAAGCTACCCCCTGTAGTGGCCCGTAACCTAACATTGGCAACCCCAAATGCAAAGGATGCTCGCGGGAGCCGAAGCAGTGATCTCGAAAGAGAGGTGGAGGTCCATACGCCCGAGACTAACACCAAGCAGCCAATAGCTGCCTAGGGGCGGAGGAGGAAAGGGTGAGAGAGGGGAAAGAGCTAAGGCGGTAGATGAAGGCCAAGTTCCCGCGAAGTCAAAGAATGCGTAAGTAAGAGAAAGGATTGAAAAGTTAAGGGCGGATAATGAGGCGCTGATGCACGTCCTCGCCAATAATCAACAATCAAGGAGTTACATGTGGAGCCCTCCCACATTCCCGAGAATTTGCTAAACGGGCAAGCGGGAAGGTCCCATGCTGGCCATGGCAAAATCGAGAGGTTAGCGCTAGCGTGGCTAATAGACCAAGACAGAATGTAGATACGCCGCTGCCCAGGAGATCAGCAGAAAATCGAAGGCGAGATGATGACTTGGAAGCAAGAAAGAAGAGGAGAAAGAAAATATACCATAAGCCGTGCAACTCCAAAGAAGAATCTTATTACTTTGAATATGACAAAGAATGAATCTAGCGGCTCCACGCACGACGAGGACGCGGCAAGGAAAGTGACCCAGATATCGCGACGTCATGATGATAGGCGACATCGTGAGAGGTCACCGCGGATAGGAGCGACGGCGACAAGATAGGAAAGATAAAGATTATGATAAGGAAAGTGGAGCTGGAGAGTCACAGAGAGGGCGGTAAGGGCGGCAGAAGCCGAGAAGATCGTAGAAGCCATAAAAGCCGCAGAGTTGGCCAAGGCTAGTGAGGCAGAGAAGGCTAAGAAGGAAGAGGAACAAAGGTTAAGAAATGAGGTGGCTGAGATGGCGAAGAAAATTAAGGATTTAGAGGCGGGAATAAAGAAAGTGGAAGGGAAAAAGCCTTTTTGGCTCCTTTCACCCAAAATATCAAAGGTGTTGCCCTGCACTCCAAGTTTTCGAATGCCAACTTTATCAAGTTATTCAGAAAATCTAGAGCAAGAACTCATGTAGGAGGATTTGAAGCAACCATGTCGCCGCTGACCGAGAATGAAGCAATTTTATGTCGCGCATCGCGAGCACTCGCATCACGATTGGATTGGTTCTTAGTACACTCAAGATTCTATAATCTGTATCAAGATTTCAGGAGAAATTCTGGCGAGATTTAGTGCGTCAGATCACAACCAGCTCAAAAGACTGAGTCATGCGGCGCCTTAAGCAAAAGAATGGGGAAGTGGATTGCGACTTTCACAGACAGTGTTCACGGGAGTGGCCAATCAAGTTCCCGATATCGCACAAGGCGAGATAATCATGTCAGATAACACCGCCATACCTGGGTCACTTCAAGGAGTTAGGGATGAGATTGCCAAAGACTACAGGGAGTTGTATGAAAGAGTGCGAGGATTTTGTAGTGGAGCTAGAGTTAAGACAAAGGGGGTACAATTGCGAGTCAGGCCGTCAAGAAAGTGGCGAGCGAAAGGGTGGAGATAGTGCGAGATGATAGAAGGGGGTTTGGCGGCAATAGAGGGGCAAGTCAAACGGGAGGAAGCGGAGGCCGTGGAGAAGGGCGCACGGGGGGTCAGAGAGAGTTTAAGCCAAAGACGGAAATCAAGTATAGCCGGTTGAACACTCCTATTAGCGAGATCATGAAGAAAATAAATCTGCCCGAACCTTTTCCTATTACACCAGAACTCGGTCCGTCTAGAGATCGTAATAGTTACCGTGAATTTCACAAAGATAAGGGCACAAGACCGACGATTGTTATAATTTGAGGAGATTGATTCAGGAAGATTGACAGGGTTTTCTCTCTGCAGAGTATTCGAGGAGAATGTCGGGCATGATGACCAACGTAGGCCTAGAGAGAAATTTGGTAGATGTCATTCACGACCCTTTACCCAAGCAAGTGTCTCACTGAATACCCAAATCATGACTTTGACGCATACGTTTGATGTTCCTCGCTCCCGCCGCCAAGACAGGTGATCGCTTTTCCAGCGAGAATTGGCCGCTACCAAAAGCCACGGGAGTCACCAATTATCATCACTATGTATCCAGTGCAATAATATCGTGCACGAGTCATGGTGGACTCGGGGCAAGTAGGAATGTGCTTTATTATGATGCTTTTAAAAGGATGAATTATACAGAGGCAAATTTGGTGCCTCATAAGGGATATCTTGAGGATTCACTAATCACTCGCTAAAGCTAAAGTGGACGATTATGTCGATGTTGAAATCAGTGAAGGAAAGTCACGAGATGCGAGAATGTCGAATTCATGGTGATTGATCTTGTGTCTCCTTATAATGCTATAGTGGGAATCCCATTCATGTTGAGTTTTGAAATGGTTCGTCAATTCCCCATCGTAGAGGTGAAGTATCCCACAGCCTAATGGGATAGGTTGCCAAGAGCGAGGCTGGTCACCGTGATAAGAAAACAAAAGGAGATGTTGAAAGCTAAGGCGTAGAGTACAATTTCGATGACTTCCAAAGTAGAATCTAGTCCACTAAAGATAAATATGGTTAAGATTGTAGAGGTGGAGAATGGTGAACCGTATTGGATCATAACTGAGAGTATGAGAAATGGAACCTGCTACAGGTAGCCGAAGCGACAAACCCAATGGTCGTATGAAGTTTCAGTGGCGAGTGATAAGGGGGTTAAGAGAGGAGGGCGAGAAATATGTATGTTGGAAGAGCGGGAATCGATTGGCGGGATGTAGATTCCTGCAATGGGGGACCGAGTGATTTATGATGAAGAAAATTGTTGGGCGATGGAAATAGTGAATGCCACGCCCCATATAAGTTATGCCAGTGGTTGTAAGGGTAGTTAGTATGAAAGAGCCAAGGATTGAAGAGGTGGCCGAGGGAAATGTTAAAGTACTTATGAGCGAATCCGATGACGATTATGAAGCCATTGAGGTGGAGGACGCTCAGTGGGCGGCCTACTGTAACGCCTTTGCCGATCTTAAAAAGCCCGTTCTGTTGGTATGAGGAAGAGGAAAAGAATCGAGGTGGAAACGCCGCAGTGCGGGATGAGCCGATATCAAGGCGGGAGAAGAGTTGGAGGAGGTGGAAATCAATTGTTATTTTCCCGAAAGCGTAAGGTGAAGATTGGCAAGCTAACCTGTCGCGGATGAGCGAGAAGCTTTGGTTGATTTTTGAAGGAAAATTTGGATGTATTCGCTGAGACCTGGAGGACATGAAGGGTATTGATGAGAGTGTTGCTCGCATTGTTTGAATGCCGATCCTAAGGTGGAGCCATTTAAGCAAAGGGTAAGGCATTTGTCGCCGGAGAAAGAGATGGCGATTGGAAAAAGTGGAAAAGTTGTTGAAGGCGGGAATAATCGAGAAAATTCAATATCCGGTGTGGTTAGCCTGTCCCGTAATGGTTTTGAAGTCAAACAAGAAGTGGAGAATGTGCATTGATTTTACTGATCTGAATACAGCATGTCCCAAGGATTGCTATCCTTTACCCAAGATTGATAAGTTGGTGGATTCCATTTCAGTCACGTAGTGTCTCAGCTTTATTGATGCTTATCTCAGATACCACCAGATTAAGATGGCGGAGGAAGACAAGGCGAAAACAGCGTTTAGGACTCCAAAGGGAAATTTTTGTTACAAGATGATGCCGTTCGGCTTGAAGAATGCGGGGGCAACATATCAAAGGATGGTGAACGAGGTGTTCAAGTCGCAGATTGGGCGGAATATAGAAGCGTATATTGACGACATGGTGATCAAGACCGGAGAGAAAAACCACTTGTTGGATCTTGCTGAGACCTTTGAGAACTTAAGAAGGAATTCAATGAAGTTGAACCCTAGTAAGTGCACGTTTGGTGTTACGGCGGGAAAATTTCTGGGATTCTTGGTCAACAGGCGCGGGATTGAGGCCAACCCAGAAAAAATTCAGGCGTTATTAGACATGTCGCCACCTAAGTCTATTCGCGAGATTCAGCGACTAAATGGGAGGATCATTGCCCTGGGAAGATTTATTTCGAAGTCGGCGGAGAGATGTTTGCCATTCTTCAAAGTTTTGAAGGGCGGAAAGAAATTTGAATGGAGCGAGGAGTGCGGAGCAGCTTTTGAAGAAATGAAAGCTTACTTGGGAAAGCCACCATTGTTGAGCAGCCCTGTGGAGGGGGAGGAATTGTTTGTTTATTTGGCAGCTTCTGACTATGCGGTTGCGGCAGTGTTGGTGAGGGAAGACGGAGGAATTCAAAGGCCTGTATACTATGTTTCCAAAGCATTAAGTGAGGTTGAGTCGAGGTATTTTAATGTCGAGAAGTTGGCTTATGCGTTGGTGGTGGCGGCAAGGAAGTTGAGGGCTTATTTTGTCGCTCATACCATTGTGGTGTTGACAGACGCGCCCTTAAGAAAGATTCCCGCAAAGAACTGCATTCTCGCGGAAGGCTTTTGAAGTGGTCAATTGAGTTGACGGAATTCGACATCGATATGAATCTCGTCGAGCTATTAAGGCGCAAGCGTTGCGTACTTTATAGTTGAAACCTCATTTACCAAGTCTCAGCCGATGTAGTTGAGGAACGCGAGAAAAGGAAGATGGCAAAGCTGGCCGAGCCAAGTTTGATTGAAGAAAAGAAGAGGCCTGAGGATTGTTGAATTCTACATGTAGATGGTTCGTCAAAGAAAGGACGAGGAGGAGCGGAATGGTTTTGATATCTCCGCATGCGGAATGTGAGTATAGGAGAGCCTTTAGATTCAAATTCCCAGTGTCTAATAATCAAAGTGAGTACGAAGCATTGGTGTCGGGAATTGAATTTGCGCTGATATTGGAGTAAAGAGGATTGTGGTCCATTCTCGACTCTCGCTGATTGTTAAGCAAGTGAAAGGCGAATATGGCACGGTGAATTCATTTTTAATAAGATATTGTGATTTGGTGAGAAACATCTTGAGTCATTTTGAGTTTTGTGAGTTGGTACAAATTGGGCGAGAAGAGAATTCAAAGGCGGATGCACTGAGTAGGTCGGCGGGAAGAGGAGAAAGTGAAGCAGCTGTGATCCCTTGGTGGAGTATGTGGACACGCCTAAGCAATTGATAGATCCAGGGTAATGGAGATTGGAGAGACGGAAGCAAATTGGGTTACTGACATGAAAGATTTTTTAGAGAAGGGTGAATTGCCGCTTGAGGAAGAGAGGGCTAAACTAGTAAAGGTGACTTCCCCGCGATTTACTGTGCAAGATGGAATCCTATATAGAAGATCTTTTTCAAAGCCGTTGATGAGATGCATAGAGCCAGGAATGGTGGCTAAGGTTTTGTTTGAAATCCATGAGGGTATTTGTGGTGGGCATCCAGGGGCGAGGTCATTAGCGGAGAAGGTGCTGTTTCATGGCTATTATTGGCCAAGCTTGAGAAAGGATGCTGAAGAGTATGTGCGGAAATGCGAGAAGTGTCAAAGGTTTGGGAATATTCCGCGGCAACCCGCCACCGAAAGCGCACCCCCTATTGTTGCGACGTGGCCTTTTGATATGTGGGGCATAGATTTGATTGGGCCATTTCCAAAGGCCAAGGGAGGATGCCAAAGCATGTAGTCGCTGCAGAGATTATTTTACGAAGTGGATCAAGCGAAAGCCTTGGCAACGATAAGCGAGGATAATGTGATTAAGTTCGTTCAAGAAAACATTTGGTGCAGATATGGGTTACCCAGGGCCATTATCTCTGATCATGGAACGCAGTTTGGTAAGAAATTTGCCGCGGAATGTCAAAGGATGAATGTGAAGCATTGGATGTCGGCGGTATACAAAGCCGCACAGAATGGTCGCGGAGGCGGCAAATAAGCAAATCATTGCCGCATTACGCAAAAATTTGGAAGGAAGGGGCGGAGCATGGTTAGAAGAATTGTCTACCGCATTATGGTATGTAAGGACCACAATAAAGGGCTCAATCGGTGAAACAAATACCGCTTTGACTTACGGATCCGAAGCCATGGCACCGGCCGAGATGGCCTTGCCGACATATCGAGTGACTTATTATGATGAGGCAAGAAATGGTCGCAGGCGATGTAACGACCTGGATTTGGTTGATGAAAGCGAGGGCCGCAAGCGAGAATGAGGATGGTAAATTACAAGCGTAAGATGAAGGCCCAAAGATGATAAGCGGGTTAACAAGAGGTCTTTCAATGTAGGTGATTGGGTACTAAGGAGTGCAGAAGCCACTGGACTCCAAACCAAAGCTTCACCAAGTTGAATGAAAATGGGAAGGGCCGCTTTCGTGTATCTCAAATTGTTCGAGAAGGGACCTATCTACCGAGAAAGCAAGATGGCGAAGAGTTGAAGAATGCCCGGAGTATTGATCATTTGAAGCGTTTTTATCAATGAAGTTGTAGTAACCTTTCAGAGTTGCATCTTTTGATTTTGGTTCTAGATGACAAAAGATTCGTAACTTTCCGGGTCATGTGTTTTTGTATTCATCGCATTGACGGAAAGTTATGTAGAATTTGCCAATCTAACACGATGTAACTTGTCAACGTGATGGAAGAAGGAAGGAATTATTCAATGACATACCTTTGTGATCACTATTTTCATTAAAATTTGACAAGTGTTATGTTTTGTGAAACAGCTTATTGGAACGGCATGATTAGAAGATAGACGGTGATCAAGGAAGCCGTTTTTAATAAAGGATAAAGAGCTTGGATAAAGGAGGCGACGTGAGAAGCGCGCTAAGAAATGCGAGAAGCAATCGTCATCAACACTCACCAAAGGGATGTGGTGTCTTCGTTAGAGACCAAGGCACCTATCGGATGTGGCGGCTTGGTTAGAGACCAAGTCGCCCAAAGGGATGTGTGTCTTGGTTAGAGACCAAGGCACCTAATGGATGTGGCGGCTTGGTTAGAGACCAAGTCGCCCAAAGTGGATGTGGTGTCTTGGTTAGAGACCAAGGCACCTATCGGATGTGGCGGCTTGGTTAGAGACCAAGTCGCCCAAAGTGGATGTGGTGTCTTGGTTAGAGACCAAGGCACCTAATCGGATGCGGCGGCTTGGTTAGAGACCAAGTCGCCCAAAGTGGATGTGGTGTCTCTGGTTAGAGACCAAGGCACCTAATAGGTGTGGCGGCTTGGTTAGAGACCAAGTCGCCCAAAAGGGATGTGGTGTCTTGGTTAGAGACCAAGGCACCTAATGGATGCGGCTTGGTTAGAGACCAAGTCGCCCACAAGGGATGTGGTGTCTGGTTAGAGACCAAGGCACCTAATGGATGTGGCGGCTTGATTAGAGACCAAGTCGCCCAAAAGGGATGTGGTGTCTTGGTTAGAGACCAAGGCACCTAAATGGATGCGGCATCTTGGTTAGAGACCAAGCCGCCTAAATTGAGGTATCTTGGTTAGAGACCAAGACACCAAATGGATACGCCGAATGGCTACGCGTAAAATTGTCGCATCAAATAGTCAGCGAGAATCTACACTGGGAGCGAGGCCGCCAAAGACAAGCCTCACTTTTTTGAAGTGGAGTAGTATGTGTATAGAGATAAGATGGAGAGATACAAGAAGAGGTACAATCTTTGATGAACTATCAAAGCAAAATCGAATTACCAAAAGAAAAACAAGCGACATGAAGAAGTTATGATAAACGAGAGATAGTTTCGTAAGGTGTCATAAGAAGTAAAGCAGTAGATAAAAGGTCGCAACAGAGCAACAAGAAAATAGCTACAAATTGTCTTTGGCGCGAAGGCCGGGAACAGAAATGAAATTAACTGTTTGCAACAAAACAGGTGGCAAAATTTAAAAGAAGGAAACAAAAATTGTTTGTTACAGCCCAAAAATAAAAGTTGATAGAGAAGCTACAAAACGAAAGCGCCGGCTCATCGGCGTTGTAGGCGGCATTAAGGCGTCCTTCTTTGCTTGAGACAGTCCGACCAAGCGGAACAATGTTGTCGACGAATTTCGGGAACCGGCCATGCGGCTTTTGCCAAGGACGGCATCCTCCGATGCTAGGGCCGCGCCAACTCTTCTTATTTCGCCAGTAAGGAACAAGGGATGTCCCTTGCGACTTTTGTCGCCGAAAATTGTTTCGTGAGCCCCATCCGGCCAGCATAGCTGGGTAATGGCGGGATTTCCTTCGCGGCAATTGTTCGGAGAGTATGAAGGATAGCGTTATCAAACGCATCCATTTCATCGCCCGCTTTGGTTTTAGCGGCTTCAAGATCTTCACGAAGTTTGGTCACTGTTAGCTCGCACGAAGTCCGTATCTCTAAGCCGTTTATTCTCGGCCTCAAGCTCGGGAAACTTAGCAACAAGTTCTTTATTCTTCTCGCTCTCAAAGAATAAGGCGAGCAAGCTTCTCCTCTGAATCCTTGTTTTTCTTTTCAAGTTCTTCTAACTTCGCCTTACCCTCCGCTAGATCAGTATCAGCTTTGGTTCGCAAGTTCTGCAGTTCTTGGATAGTGGTATCCCGCCTGGCAACCCTGCGTTTGTAAAGATTCCGCTCACGATCACTTCGATGAGCTCTCCCTCTAACTTAAGGCATTTGTTGCTTAAGCCCGTAAGAGTCTTCGCCGGCTGCGAGAAGTAGAAAGGCAAGTAAATGTTATGGTTTAAGGTTAGTTATAAAAATTTAAAATGAAAAGGAAGGCGAGTAAAGATATCTTACTAGAGAGAGTTGGATCCCGGCATGATAGGCGGAGTGGGCGGGCATTCTCTCTCCTTCAACATAAGCGACTTGTTCGGCGTCGCCGACCGCTTAAGAGCGGTGGAGCCTAGCAAGCAAGAAACCGTGTCTAGCCGCTCGCTATCAATCCCTGAGCCTGGGGATATCGTTGGCTTCCCGACAAAGAGCCACCATACCCTCCTCATCTCGCCGGAAACTGAACCCTTCTTTTAACCATGGCCGGCGACTGCATGTGGGCGGGAAGACGAAGGGCGTGGCGGTGAGGCCTGCGGATTGGAAGGAGGGTCGGGCCTCGTGTACAAGGGGGAAAGCGGGGTGTCATGTGTCTATAGGATCTTCATTTTGAACCCCCCAACTTCGGCTTCAGTGATCCCCATGGAAGCGACAATCTCATCCTCATCTTGGAGGTTCATCATTTTCATCATTATCTTCTTCCTCTTCCTCATCTTCCAAGATTAAAGTTTCAGGAAGGTTCTCTTGAGTTTGTGCGGGAGCCGGAGCGGAAGTACGTTGTCTTTTGTTTTGACGAGGGTTGGTAGAAGGAGCCCGCCGCTGGAATTTTCGGGAACAATCTTGTCATCACCCCGATAGTGGCAATGGGAATGGTTAAGTCACCGGTGGCCTTGAGGCCGCATTCCTAGCCGCGGCCAAACGTCCGGCCCTGTTGCTCAGACCGCCCGTGTGCTAACCTCTTTTGATTCATATCCATTGAACGATGAACTGCGACAAAAAGCAAAAAGTCATTATTGACATTATAAGATTAAATTAGTAAATGAGGGAATGCAAAAATTAGTAAAGATCATACGTAGGACTTCTCGCATTGAGCGACAAACATTGTGGCCGTTCCCGCATGTTGTGCACTCAGAAGCAAATTTCGCGCCCGAATGAAGCTCCCATCCCGACCTGAAACCTATGCTCAATGGCCACCCTAGGAGGCAAGGGCGGGAAGTTGTAAGAAAGTCCTACTTGGCTCAAGCAGGGCATCGTCGCCTAAAATCTCGGCCACGAGAAGCGAGGAATCGAAGGATCGGCGGGATTGTTGTCAAAGAAGCTTGACCATCAATCTTTGTAACCTTTTTCATCCTCATCCAAAGACCACTTCTTGTCAACTTTAGGATGAATCCCCTCAAGATCGTGGGGAGTGTCCAAATTTACGCGAGAAATGATGAATAGCGGGTTGTTCTGCCAATTATGGACTTTGGAGGGAAGAGGGGTTAGGATTTTGGGTTTTTTGAATTTCAGAGACATACGGAGCTCATTTGTTTGTTTGTCTTTTTGTGCGTAACCCGTAAACATGTCCATGAGAAGATGAGTTGTGGGTTCCCGCCTAAGTGCGCGACAAACGACTATGAAGCAAGTTAAAACCCTTATGGCATTGGGGTGGAGCTCACTATAGCCGCATGAGCTTTGAAAAGGACCAAAGAGATGAAAGGGTCAACAGTGGATCCTAAGACCCGCTTCTAATCGTGACGGGAAAGCCACTATTCCGTCTTGTCGCTGACGGATGGAGAGTAGCGACATGTCACCATCATAGTTAGCAATATGGTAGTTTAAGTGATCTATGTGGTATTGGGTATGAAAGGGGGTGATGAGGGAATTTGTTGAAGGGTCTCTTCCCGCCACATTAGAAGTAGAAGGATTAGTGGGTAAATTGGATTGTCCGCCGGCCAGAGGTCGAGGCGCCTGTGTGCTCCAAAGTTAGACATCTCGCCCGAATCGAAGAAGAGATAACTTGTTTATAATGGTTCCTATGAGCTATAGATCTCGCAAAGTGAGAAAGTCGTGTCGAACCGTCGAATAAGTAGGGGACCATAGAAGTGACAAAGATGTTCACAAAGTTCGCCGGGAGTGAAAAATGTTTTGGACATGGGGCCGAGGAATGAAGAAAACATTTGCCTCTAATTTCTATCGCGGCAATTATTGCATGGATCTACCTTATTGATCCTAAGACAGCTCACTAAATCATCCCGCGGGATCCTTGCCCGTGCATGCCCCTAGTTAAGTAGTAAATACCCCCAGTCCTTTGACATTGGCCATACCTAATTTTTCTAAGACAGCTTCTTAAACCTAGCTATGATAACAAGTAAAACTTGAGAAAACAAAGGAAATTGAAAATCAAAGAGATTACCTGGAAAATAGGAAGGATCGTTGATGAAGTCAAAGACCGACTGTAAGTTCGCCGGAATATTCAAGGTCCGACCAAAGAAATGATTTTCCAGGGTGATGTGACGGATGAATCGAAATGAGGAGTGATCGTTTATGAAGGAGTTTCTGTAAGGAAGTAAGGCTTTAGTCACCAGGAGGAAAGAAGGGTTAAGGAAGAAGGAAGATGGGTTCGCCGGAAAAGGGTACCAGGTTCGCCGGAAATCGCCTAGAAAGGTTTTCAGATGAAGGAACGAAAAAAGGTAAGGAGAGGAGGGAGGTGGCTATTTATATCAGCAGAATATGAACCGGCTCATTGAGGGTAGTGCAAATTAATTATCCCCAAAATTTTGAAATTCCCTCCCATTTAATTATTTCAAAATTCGAAAGGTCTTTTCAACTGCCTCATCACAGCCGTGTGTCAGTTAAGTTGTGTCAGAAGATGACACGTGGCCTATAGGTGTCAATTTCTTAGGCATTCCGTAAATAGGACCTATTTCAGGCGGGAAGTTGCGAGGAACTGAAATTTCTCGCCTGGAACATGAATGATCCAGGTCTTGAAATTGGGGGCTACTGAAATGGTTATCATAAATGGGTTGGGCTTGAACAGTTAGGAAGGTTCGATAAAACCGATAGGCCAAGTAAGATGGGTAATAAACTGGAAATTAAGTGATAATTAAGCGATAATTGATACGTTGGCCCATAAGATCGAGATAGCGCAACATGCGACAAACGTGCGGCATATAGAGGAAGTCAAATGAAGGCGAGAAGAATAACTGGCGAGAATATTAATTCGTCCCCATATTTTTAGGTACAAAAGGGGATAACATATGACGAGTAACCGGGTATGCTTTGACGCAATAAAGGATTTGTCGCCTAGCGACAAACGTGACTGATGGTACAACCTTTGGGTGTACTGACACGTGGTACCCACCCCCCATAACGTATAACAGTGTAACATGATGGGAATGATTGTACTTTTCACTAACTCTAAGGGTAGTTGACTGACACTGCATGGATGATTGACACGTGTCCTGGTAGGTATGGTCCATGATTGTGTGGTAGTATAAGTAGTAGAAATTCAGCCTTATTATGTAAGTCTACTCTCTCTCTCTAAAATCTGTCTCTTCTCCATTACAATATAGAACTCTTCTTAAATCTGAACGGAAAACTGATTCTCACGCCGGAGGGGTTTCACCGGAGTCACCCCCGGTTTATAGCTCATTGTTGCTCGTGTGTGTAGGTCCCATAGCAAACCATCCCAAGAAGATTAGCCGGAGTATCCTTTGAAGCAGTTGAAGATTCAACTCCTGATCAACACCATTTTCCATGGAAGCATCAATTCAGTATATCTTTGATCAGTTCATTCCTCCCACATGTTGAATAATTTGGCACAACGATTATGTTTTAGCCATGTCCGCTTCATGATCCCTAGATGCTGACTTCTATGTGCTTCCTCTAATCGGTAATTTTGAAAGGTAGTTTTCCACTTCCTTATTGGTCTTTACAATGGCCGAAAAATTAAAGCTCCATGACAAAGACTCGATGAACATGAATATAGTTTTTCAACTTCAAGAAAATGTTGAGAACTTCAGACAGTTGGATTCTTTCTGCAGTTTGAACAATATGACACATGTTTCTTACTTCAACAGTTACAAGACCTTACTTCTTTCTTCTCTCATTTCATCGTGCAAAAAGCAGAGAGGCAGAGTTCATGAGAATCCATTAAAGGAAAAACACAGACTTTCTTGATATTATCACGGGCATGATTTAGACTCGTCAAAGACTTTCTAATTTCTTTCTCCGTATTCCTTTTAGTGCAAATGTAAGCCTTGAGAATTCTCTCGGTTCCCAAATCTTCACTTACCTTTCCACTTTTTCGAAGAGCAGATTGAACTTCTCAAACAACTTGTTTTATTGACATGATGGTGTCTCTTAACTTGCTGCAAAATGTTTAAGACTACTTATAGTAGTATGGTGATATCGTGTAGATTTTGTAATATAAATATTTGTAGGAAAACAATTTAGGGTTTTCCCAAAACTTTATTTCTTATTGATCAACTTCAAAATTATATAGGATACAATAGAGAAAGGAAAAGATATCTACTCAAAATAAATATCTAATCCTAAAACAAAGTTTATTTGAAATAGGAAACTAACAGGCCGGCACTGGGAGCGGACGCTCCCCCACCTTGGGAGCGGACGCTCCTAAATTCCAGAAACTTTATACGTAATTTGCTCACTTGGGAGTAGACGCTCCCTTGGGAGCGGATGCTCCCCGATTCCAGTAGCTTCGCATCTTCAACAGCTGCTTCTTCACACCCTCCCTCAAGTTGAGCATGGGGATTAATAATGCCCAACCTTCTAACGAGCAAATCAAACTGTTGCTTTTCAAGTGCTTTAGTAAAAATATCCGCCAGTTGCATTTTGGTAGGAACATAGGAAGGAGAGATAAGGCCATCCAAAATGGCATCACGAACAAAGTGGCAATCTAATTCAATATGCTTTGTTCGTTCATGAAATACATGATTCTTAGCTATATGTAGAGCCGGCTGGCTATCGCAAAAGATATTAATCGTCTTAGGGTGATGATGAACACCTAAGCTTAACAGCAACCCTTTCAACCATTTCAATTCACAAATAAGGACCGCCATAGAGCGGTATTCGGCCTCGGCAGAAGAACGAGACACAGTAGATAGGGGAATGACCAAGAAACACAAGCCACGCGGAAAGCGAGCGTCGAGTAACAGGACAAGATGCCCATTCCGAGTCACACCATCCTTGTAGTGTGAGCTCACTATCAGCTCGAAGAAGAATTCCCTGACCAGGTGTGCTTTTGAGATAACGCACAACCCGTAATGCCGCATCCCAATGTTCCTTGCTAGGTTCCTTCATAAATTGAGACAGAATATGCCAAATCCGGTTGGGTGACTGCTAAGTAAATGAGACGGCCAACCAATCGTCTATAGCGCTCTGGATCATCCAAAAGAGCACATGTGGCAAGACCAAGTTTATGATTTGGTTCAATGGGAAAGCCGGATGGCTTTGCACCTAATAGCCCAACCTCCGATATAATGTCTAAGATATACTTTCGTTGGCACAAGAATAGACCAGAAGAGCTGCGAGCAACCTCAATACCCAAGAAATACTTCAGGGAGCCAAGATCTTTCATCTTGAAACATTCACTCAGGTACTTTTTGAAAGACTGTAAGGCAGCGAAATCATTCCCAGCAATAATAAGATCATCAACATACACAAGTATATTTATATGAATAGTACCTTTCGTGAATGTGAAAAGAGAATAATCAGAATAAGACTGCAAAAAATCATAGTGTTTCAAAGAAGCCACCAGTTTAGCGAACCAACAACGCGGGGCCTGTTTCAGGCCATAAATGGACTTACGAAGGCGACAAACCATATTAGGCTGAGAGACGTTAAAACCCGGAGGAGGTTTCATGTAGAGCTCTTCCTGAAGATCACCATGCAGAAAAGCATTATGCACATCCATTTGATGCAGTTCCCAATTCTTTGAGGTAGCAATAGCAAGAAAGGCTCGAACGGTGACCATTTTGGCCACGGGAGCAAAAGTTTCAGTGTAATCAATCCCTTCTTTCTGATGATTACCAAGAATCACCAATCGAGACTTAAGCCATTCAATAGCATCATCGGAATTATACTTAATCCGATAAACCCACTGACTGCACAGAGCACGCTTGCCAGAAGGAAGAGGAACCATAGTCCATGTGTCATTATCTTCCAAGGCACGAATTTCATCCTGCATAGATGCCTTCCATCCATCATGTGACATTGCCTCACGAAAATTCCTAGGCTCTTTAGCCAAGGTAATAGCTGCAAGGTAGTTACGATATTTCACATAAAACTGTCACAATTTATATAGTGAGCTATAGGATAAGGAGTACCTGAGGAACCGACTGGAGTAAAGTGTGCGGGAGGTGGACTTGCAGGAGTAACTGTAGCAGCAATGTAGTCCCGAAGAAGAACGGAGGGAACTTTCGTACGCAAGCCCCTCCCTAAAGCATCTGACTCAACATGAGAGGAGTCTGTCATAGAAGAAGATGAGACATCCGTAGAGGCAGCATCTGCAGACACTTTAGCAACAGGCTCAGGAACATCCTCAGGTACCACTGGCAAAGGTTCAGAGACAATATCTTCCATATCTGGATAATCAATAAAAGCAAAATCAGCCTCTTTGTTAAGGATCTCAACTGAATCTGGGACATGAGGTACTGTTTTTAAATCACTGTAAGGAAAAATGGTCTCAAAAAACTTCACATCCCGGGAGACAAAAAATTTCTTTATCTCTACATCGAACAATTTCCATCCCTTTTTGCCTAGAGGATAGCCCACAAAGATACATTTTCGGCTGCAACTAGCAAATTTGTCTCCCTTGGCCTTCTGATTATGGGCATAACACAAGGAACCAAAGACTCGGAGAGAGACAAAGAAAGGCATTTTTCCGAACAACACCTCATAAGGAGTCTTATTACCCAAGAGTGGTGTAGGAGTCCGGTTAATCAAATGAGTAGCAGTGAGAATAGCTTCACCCCGAAAGAAAATAGGTAAGTGAGCCTGAAATCTAAGCGCTCTACCAACATTCAGAATATGACGATGTTTTTGTTCGACTCTACCATTTTGTTGTGGGGTACCAACACAAGATGTTTGAAAAAGAATATCAGAGGAAAAGAAATAATCAAGCATGCAATTAAATTTGGTACCATTATCCGATTGGAGAACATTAATCTTCTGAGAAAACTGACGTTCTACCATTGCAATAAAAACCATAAACATAAGAAAAACTTATGTTTTATCAACTAATAAATAAACCTAGACAGCTTGGGAAAAATCATCCACCAAAGTTAAAAAATACCGTGCACCACAAGAAGGCCATAAATCACAATGTACTTTCTCAAAGATTCTAGTGGACTTATGATCACTAACAGGAAAACTATCTCTAGACTGTTTAGCTCGAAAACAAGTATCACAAGGTTTATGTAAACTGCCAGAAGTACGACTAACTGAGGGAAGAAACTTTACTACATTCTCGGAAGGGTGCCCCAAGCGATTATGCCACATCTCCAACAAAGAAGGTGATCCGGTAACAGAAACATTATATGCTGAAGATGTGCCGCGAAAGTAGAGTCCATCCCGCCTAACGCCCATTCCAATCAGGTTCCTCGACAGGTCCTGTATAGCACACATAGAGGAGTTAAATTGGACAGTGCAGTGAATATCGTCAGAAAGTTATGGAACTGAAATTAAGTTAAAGCTTAAGTTTGGAATCAAGAGAATATGAGAGAGGATAATAGTGTCCGTCAGACGAACGAATCCCTCTGTATGAGCCAATACAGATGACCCATTAGGTAAACCAACTGGACAAGCCGGTATAGTTCGAGAATTAAGAAGACATGAGGCGTTTCCAGTTACATGATTTGAAGCACATGTATCAATTATCCATGAAGCTGCATTAAACTTACTATGGAGGCGATCATTTGAGATTTGAGAATTACCGACGAGGCTTGCCAAAGCCTGCCATTGCTCAGCTGTGAACGACGAAGAAGAAGCAACCGAAGAGGCTCCCACAGCGGCTGCCCCAACACTAACAGGACCGCGATCAGGTGTTGTTGTAGTTGTGAAGGAGAATTATATTCGATTTTAGGAGGATTATTGATGATAGCATCATTCCTGGCCATGGATTTAGACTTGTGTATGATGTCCCTCTGATACCATGTAGGAAAACAATTTAGGAATTTCTCAAAACTTTATTTCTTATTGATCAACTTCAGAATTATATAGGATACAATAGAGAAAGGAAAAGATACCTACTCCAAATAAAAATCTAAGCCTAAAACAAAGTTTATTTGAAATAGGAAACTAACAGGCCAGCACTGGGAGTGGACGCTCCCAAATTCCAGAAACTTTATACGTAATTTGCTCACTTGGGAGCGGACGCTCCCCCATTCCAGTAGCTTCGCGTCTTCAACCGCTGCTTCTTCACATATTTTGAATATTTGGTCTAAATGAAAAAATGGTATTAGTAAATTTATTTGATTTCATGACATTCTATAGTTTGTTTATTAATGATCCATATTATGTTTTGGTAATTATATTAAAAATTGAGATGGACCACTTATTTGGTTTCCTAAACTGTGTAAGAATTCAACGAAATGATACAATTTTAGATCGATACACTTTACGATTGGGACCACGTTTTTTTGAACATCCTCACCACTTAATCTGTGTAAGTATTGTAACCGTAACTCAAAGAGGTGAAATCTTTCTTATCTTTTCATAAGGTATTTTTACAAACATATATAACACCAATCCTAACCATAATCTCGGCTGTGGTATCCCTAGCATTATGGGAAATCCAATCAATCTAGCACTAACCTAGATAACTATACATAAATAAGAGATATGTCCTATAAGGAAAGAGATAATGATAAATATATACAAATATTTATCCTAATATTCTAACACACTCCCTCAGTCGAAACGGGAGGTGGTCGAATGTTGAGACTGTCCCGAAAATCCGTAAATAGAACAGATGGAAGTCCTTTAGTAAATATATCAGCGACTTGGTGACGCGACGGGATATGCTTCACCCGAACTTCTCCTCGTGAGACTTTCTCACGGACAAAATGAATATCGAGCTCGATATGTTTCGTTCTTTGATGTTGAACCGGATTCCCGGACAAGTAGATAGCACTTACGTTGTCACAATACACCAAGGTAGCTTTCGTGATTGGACAATGAAGCTCGAGAAGCAAATTTCGTAACCAACATGACTCGGACACGACATTAGCCACCCCCCGATATTCGGCTTCCGTACTAGAACGAGAAACTGTCGGTTGACGTTTAGCAGACCAAGAGACAAGATTTTCCCCAAGAAACATGCAGTACCTCGAGGTGGACCGCCGAGTGTCGGGGCACCCTCCCCAATCCGCATCGGTGTAAGAGACAAGAGAGGTAGTCAACGAAGGGTAAAGGTGCAACCCAAACTCCATAGTCCCACGAATATACCGAATGATCTGTTTGAGAGCATTCATATGATTCTCTCGAGGGTCATGCATGTACAAGCAAATCTGTTGAACCGCATATGTAATGTCCGGTCATGTGAAGGTTAGGTATTGCAACGCCCCAGCTAGGCTTCGGTAATGAAAACTGTCCAAAACTGGAGGACTATCAGAGGCACTTAACTTTGGTTTCGTATAAACCGGAGTAGCACAAGATTTACAAGACGCCATACCTGCCTTTTCAATAATCTCAGCTGCATATTTCCGTTGTGACAGAAATAAAGAACCCGGATGTCGTGTCACGGCAATACCCAAAAAATAACTCAAAGCCCCCAAATCTTTCATAGCAAATTCTGAACTGAGACGGGATATAATGAACTGTCGAAGACTATCAGAAGAAGCCGTCAAAATTATGTCATCTACATAAAGAAGAATGTAGGGAATATCCTTACCCTTACGATACACGAACAAAGAATGATCCGATTTGCTATGAACGAAACCCAATGAGGAAACATACTCAAGAAAATCGATACCAAGCTCGAGGAGCTTGTTTAAGTCCATATAATGACTTTTTCAGCAAGCATACATGATCCGGAAACTGCTTGTCTCGAAATCCCAATGGTTGGTACATATATACTGTCTCATGAAGATAACCATGCAAGAAGGCATTCTTGACATCAAGTTGATGAATGGGCCAATGTCGAGACAAAGATAAACTTAGAACAGTACGTATAGTTGCTGGTTTCACCACTGGACTAAAAGTTTCCCCGCAATCAATACCCACCTGCTGAGTTTTCCCATCACCCACAAGTCTCGCCTTATGCCTCTCAAAAGAACCATCCGACCTGTCTTTATGAGTAAAAATCCACATTGAACGGATTACATTAACATTTGGCGGACGGGGTACTAATTCCTATGTCCCATTTTCAATCAGAGCATTATATTCATCAGTCATGGCTAATTTCCAATTCGGGTCATTAAGGGACGACACAGGACTACGAGGGAGGGGAGATTTAGCAACAGTAGTATTTAAATTAAAAAGAGTTTTTGGTTTAAATATACCATGCCGCTCCTAGTCGTTGTCGAAGAGACGGAACTGGAACAGACGAGGACTGTGGACTGGAAGATTGAAGTGGGACGGCAGAAGTGGGCATGTACTGGCCTGGAGAAGAAATGGAGGAGCTCGGCCCAAGACCAGAATCAGGCCCAGGCAATATAGGAGAAGCGCCGATTGGGCTTAGGGGGGTTTGTGTATGAGGTGTGGGTTGGAGCATTGTTGGGCCAAGGTTTCCATGAGCGCCCAATCTTTGGAGTGTGTATGGAGATGGACCATCATCCAAAAAATGGTATGTATGGTCCTGGGGCTTGTGTATGGAAGCAAAAGGAAACTGTGTTTCATCAAATATCACGTGACGATTTATTATGATTTTTCGCGATGCCAAATCATAACATTTGTATCCTCGGTGATTAGAAGGGTAACCTAAAAAAACACAAGGGGTCGAACGAGCTTGGAGTTTGTTAATAACCGAAGATGGAAAAAGAGGATAACAAAGGCAACCAAAGACACGTAAGTGAGAGTAGGAGGGGTGTTTTTGATAAAGTACACTTAATGGTGAATTAAACTCAAGATTTTTATGAGGCAAAATATTGAGTAAGTAAGTAGCCATTTGAAGTGCATGATGCCAAAATGACGGAGGTAAAGAAGCATGAATCATTAATGTACGAATAATGTTATTTATTGTACGGATTGTGCGTTCTGATTTACCGTTTTGAGAGGAGGTGTAAGGACAAGATAAACGGAAAGATAAACCATGTCGTTGACAGAAGCTATGAAATTGACCATTATCAAACTCCCTACCATTATCACATTGGAAAGTCTTAATTTCTCTTTCAAATTGTGTAGGGATAAAATTTCTAAAACTCAAAAAAATAGAATACACATCTGATTTATGAGCTAAAGGAAAAGTCCATAAATAATTTGAGAAATTATCTAAGAAAAGAACATAGTAACGATGTCCCGAAGAACTAAGTACCGGAGAGGTCCAAAGGTCACTATGAATGATATCAAAAGGTAAAATAGTACTCGAAGGAGAAGAATAAAAAGGTAATTTAATATGTTTTCCCAATGAACATGTATTACAAACTGAAGACATTTTCAATGGATTACATAAAATTGACTTATTTTTCCTAAGAGAATCTAAAACCGGAAGGCCTGGATGACCCAAACGATCGTGCCAAACAGTGGAGTTCAAAGCAGCTAAAGCATAAGAATAATTATTGCTGGAATTGGAAGTGAGTGGATAAAGGTCCCCTTGACTTTCACATCTCATGAGATGTCTCCCCGTCTGGAAATCCTTCACAGAAAAACCAAACGCGTCAAACTCAATAGAAACGGAATTATCAATGGCAAATTTCCGAACAGACACTAAATTCTTAACAATCTTAGGTACATGAAGGACATTTTTTAGAGCCAGAGGGGGGTGAGGAGGATCTAACTTAAAATGGCCATAACCATGAATTGGAATTTTGTTACCATTACCAACAATAATATTTCGTGATGTGCTCGTATTGAAATAGGGACGGAGAATACCTGCGTTCGAGAACATATGAGACGTAGCCCCGGTGTCCATGCACACATTTGGATCGGGTGGTGTTAGACTCATAGTATGCATGGCTGAATCTATGTCCGTGGCAGTGTAGGCTTGTGGTGGTCTCGGTCCAAGAACACCAGTTTGTCGAGGAGGTGCATATGGAACCCTTGGCCAAACACCTGTTGGTGTAGAAGGATACGGACAAGGGGGGATAGCCCATGGCCAAGCCCACTGAGGTGGCTGCTGCTGTCCACCCGCTCCCCACTGTTGCCAAGAGGCTGCTGGAGATCCGCCTGGGCCGCCCCCGGATTGCTCGGCCACCACTGCACTCGCCCGGAACCCTTGTTTCCGCCCTTAGCAGATTTACTACTCCCTTTACCAGATTTACTGCTACCAATGGACTTCGTACCACCAAACCCCGTGACCCAACCGGGAAGCTTCACTGTTGTAGCCGGCTGACTGCCTGTTTCCCGAGCCACCATGGCCATGTTCGTGGCCAATTTCTTAGCCAAACCTGCTTCCTCCAATGTCACCATCGACCTAGCCTGCGCAAAGGTGGGAAGTGGATCCTTCTGACGTAACATGGTAGCCACTCCGTTGTACGCGTCTGTCAATCCGGCAACCATCTGGAGTACAAGACGATCATTGGAAACCGGAGCACCAACATTTTTTAATTGATCCGACAACTGCTTGAGTTGTTGACAATAACTCGAGGCGGAGGAGAAATTCGCCATGATGGTGTGAGAAAACTCCTGTTCTAGGGCAACATCACGTGCGTTTTTGTTGTCCTGGAAAATATCACGAAGACGAACCCAAGCTTGCATCGCCGTGCATCCTGGCTCGAGAATCGTGGTCATGAGATCGTTGGATATGGTGGTATAAATCCAACTAAGCACGGTAGCATCAAGGGTTTGCCAGAGATCAATTTCGTCATCAGTTGAAGGCTCCTTGACCGTCTCCTTCTCAGGCGTAATCACATGATGTAAAACCCTTGTAGACCGAGCGTGGACACGAAATAATTCGGCCCAAGTGGCATACTGCGCATTCTTCAAATCAAGAGTGAGAGGAACATGGTTCTTGATATTAGAGACAGCAAGAGCCGGATGATAGAAGGACTTTGATGAAGACATGAAGTCGAAAAAGAAGAAGAAGAATTTATCAGAGATGGGTAGAGATGGGGCGCAGCGGAAGAGTTTAGGAAGAAGAACCCCGGTCTCGTGATACCATCAAAGAGGTGAAATCTTTCTTATCTTTTCATAAGGTATTTTTACAAACATATATAACACCAATCCTAACCATAATCTCGACTGTGGTATCCCTAGCATTATGGAAAATCCAATCAATCTAGCACTAACCTAGATAACTATACATAAATAAGAGATGTCCTATAAGGAAAGAGATAATGATAAATATATACAAATATTTATCCTAATATTCTAACAGTAACAATAACTGTCGTGAATGATTAATAGACGATTTTTCAACCGTTTTAACGGCTTTTCAACCCCGAGAAAGTATTTATGACCCTGCAAATATGTGGGACGCAAAAGTATGATGATTCTGTTTCATATATTTTTTTCGAGGTCGGAGTTCTTGTGAGGGCTCGACTATCGTCATGAGAAAATATTGTTTTTTGTAGTGAAAAATAATTTTTTTCTATAAGCTTTGCAATTTAGTTTTTCTGAGTTTATCCGTTGCTTTAAACGTGTTGTTAGCATAGAGAACGATAGGTGCTTATTCAATCTTTTTCAAGACTATGCTCCCGGCGATACAATATTTTAATGAACAATATTTCCCGAGTTTTGACTTGAACATTAACTCAATTGATATATGGTATACTTACTAGTTACATAGATTTTTTTTAAAACAACTCTATATTTTGAAAACTGTAATTTAGTGGCGAAGCTTGATGTTGCCAGGAACTTCCTCAACAGCAACCTCACCGTTGTAGTCTATCCTTGATATCTCCGGCTCCTTCTTCTTCGACTGATCTGCACACAATAAACGTTAACTAAGCCGGGCGGCTCGGCGTGCCTCCGGCGTGAGGATAAGTGTTTGCTTGGAAAGAAGGTAAACAGTATTGAAGGTGATGGTGTGTGTATCAATGGACATACCTTGAAATGAAGCCTTACCCTCTTATTTATACTCCTCATCCTCGTGCCATGCATGTGACCTCCTCACATTTCATGCCTCCTGCTACGTGTCAACATATCATTGGTCCTTTATAAAGTAAACCCTTAACACGTGATCATCAATCCCAATGCATAACCGTCTAAAGGGTCCCACTTGGTAGATATTTATATGCCGCCTCTGGTGAATATCAATCGGAATCCCTCTCGTCGGATAAGGTCGCTTACTATTATGTCTCGCCTTGCCATTATGTCTCGCGTTTAATCTTTTATCGCCGGCTTTCCTCATAGTATGTCGCCATTTATTATCTTGATTTCCTCCTTTCCTAAGGATATTAGCGGGATATTTCCTATCTCGCCTCCCTATGATCTTCTTTGGGTCGCCTGTATTCTGATTTCTTTCTTGGGTCGTTCCTCACTTTTGGGCCCACTGGTTACTCTCTCGCTAATGGACTTGGGTCAGGCCCAATTGTTATTACTGGACAGCATCAGAAGCCCCTAAGTTTATGGCGAGATTCATTTATGGTCTCGCCAAAAACTTTGTATCTACTGCCTCCTTATTCCGCGACACATAAACCCTTCTTCAACAGCTACCATTGCAAATCCCTCTCCATACACGTGTCCCTTAATATTTAAACGAGCCGTCATTTGGGAATCGTGCCAAAATTGTGAGGGAAAATTCGAAAATTTCTTTTTCCAAATGTCACATCAATCATTTCCTTAAAGCCCTCTCTCTTATAAATACCCAAATCACCGCCCTCATTCCTTTTTCTTACCTTCTTCAACCTTGCTCAAGCATTCTTAAACTCCGGCGAACCTAAGCTTCTTTCCGACTGTTCTCCTTCACCTTTCACCGTTCAACCACGGATTTCTTGCCCAAACTTGTTTCTTGGCCTCTATTCCTTTCACATTTACCCATTTTAGAAGTGATTTGGTACATTATCCCTTAATCTTCAAGATTCGACCATGTTCTCCAGGCTGCTCTGCTCATCTTTCCCGTGACGCTTCATCTTTTCCGACCAAGATTACATTTTTGATCGTGTAATTTTTCCAAAACCCTTCGCATTCTTTAACCTTCACATTTTGATTTTTCCCTTTTACCCATCTCGTTTGAATTTTGCATTGCCTTTTATTCCCTAAAAATAATTTTTCCCACGTTGCCCCTCATGGCGAGATACAAGAACTGTGCCAAGGTAGTTAGATATGGTCGCTGTCAGGTTTCAGGCGACTTTTATAGACGTCTGCGAACTACTTGGGCGAGATTGCCCAAGGCTGACATAGTTAGGTTTTTAGTTGAACACTGGGTGGATCCTTCACTGATTGACTCCCTTGAATTCCAAGGCCATTTTTTCCTTCCTCTATCAGCCCCTATGTCGCACATTTTTCCTTCTAGCAATCAATTGGTTCGATTTATCAAAGATAAATATAATCCCCCTTTAAGCGACTCATCTGAATCCCACTGCATCGCTGATCCTTTTTCCAAACGTAGAACACATTATAAATCAATCCTTTCTTCTTCTTCTTCCAGTGAATTCTGCGACATGGCTGGTCAAGCAACTTCTTCTCCCGCAGCGGCTTCCAACAATCCTCCTCCCACCGGGGTTCAAAATCTCGCTCTTCCAGAAGGTACATTCTTTACTAATCCCGCGCATGCTGAGGCGGGATCTTCCCTTGCTCCTTACACAGATTCCCTGATTCCCAACCCTATTACTGACTGGCATAGAACCTACCACATTGATAGCTCAAGATATCGCATTTCGACTATCGGGAGATCTCTCTTGCCCACTTAAGAGAAATGAGGGAGGGCATAGTGATCTTTCCTTCTCAACTAAAAAGCCGGCCTTAGGATCCCCTTTCGATCCTTTTCTTTGTGAATTCCCGTACAAAGCCCAAGCCATGATAACGAGTAAATCCATCCAAATGCCATAAGGATAATCACTTCTTTCATCACCATTTGTCGCTCTCTCGCGAAAAGAACCCACCGTCACAGCCTCTCATTTCTTTGTTCACTGGATACAAACAAACCAACCAACTTTCCAACGACACCATAGAAACCCGCCTTTCTCTCCAATACCATAGGGGTCCCAAGATCCTTACTCCACTGCCTACCAAAGTTCATGATTGGATGGATGAACCTCTCTTTGTCGTTTCTCGCGTCGGATGGTCTCATCCCGCTGACCTTCACCCTATCAATCCCCAAATTGAATCTAAGGAAGCTTCTACTATTGGCGACTCTGCCCTTTGTGACGACATTCGCTCTTTACTTGTTTTACCCGAGAACTCTGCTGCCGATACTCCCCAACCTCTTATTTCTTGGAGAGGTATTCTGCGGGATAGAGAATTGTTAGATCAAGTTGGTCTTGCTGACAACTTGCCTAGGGTTCAACCCCGAGTGCCAATAAGCCATGTCTTCTTTGACGGATGGGAGCGACACTCGGGCAACAAGTATGCCCATGAATGCCAATCCTGCAAAGGCTCGCGTCATTGCACCGCCATGAATACTGCTCTTTGTATGTTTCCTTTTTAACCTTATCTTTTCTTTACTTTGACTCACATTGGAATTGCTTTAACTCTTGACTTCCTCTTAACTTCTTTTTATTTGATTTCAGACCATCGAGCCAAATCAATGGACTGTCAGTGCCGCCTAACTGGGAGACGGACAAAAGACGGAAACAACTGAGCAATGCTCGCGGAGTTGCCCTTGCTCTTCTTACTGAAAACCTCCCTTTACCCATCTCTCGCGATGGAAAAGATACTGATGAGATCGCTCTGGAAAGAGCCCAAAACACGGCTAAAAACAGAGCCAGGCCTACAAACCAAGCGGCCCGAGCCAAGCGACAGAAAAGAGTCGCCTCTGTAACAACCACTGTCGCTCCATCTGCTCAGGTAAATATTTCTCCAAACCCTGTCGCTGACTCAGATCCTCCATCCATAGAAATTGATCTCCCGCCAACTTCTATTTTGCCAACCACTGAAAACAATGCTCCATCCACTGATGTCGCACCCGCGACTGAAAATATCGAAATTCTTAACTCCGATCCTGTCCCACCTAATTCTCCTTTTTTGGAAATTACCAATAATGAGCCCCAGCAATCTGAAATCCCTCCTTCTCGCGAGACGGAAATTTGCGACTTAACCATCATGTCCAGCTCTACTTCAACTCCTCCTGTTCCTAGCACTTCTTCCGCTCTTCCCTCTCCAAGTTGGCTGCAGGAAAACTTCTCTAAGCCGCTTGATTTTGTTGGGCTTTATGAACTTAGCAAAGAAGTTGCCAAAGTCCCCCGCATAAAGGGGTTGATTGAAGAAACTAGGAGTGCGGAAGAGTATCTGCTGGGTAGCTCGGCCTTAATTAGAGCTAGTGATGAAACACAAGTTCAGAATGTAGCCCAAATGGATTCTGCTCATGCCGCCTGCCAGGCTGGTTTCTATTTTTCATTGGTTCGTTTTTCTTTTCTTCCTTACCTTTATCTTAACTTTATTCTCAACTGCTTTCTAACTTTTAATTGTTACCTTTTTCCAGTTAGGATCTTCTATTACAGTCATTAGTGAGGCAAACACCCGCTTAGAGAATGAGTCGGCCCTTGGCTGAAGCGCGACAAAGATGTCTTGAAGGGTAGGCTTACGAGGCGAGATGCTACAATTAAAAACTTGGAGAAAGATCGAGACAAGCTGAAAACTGATCTGACAACTTCCCAAGATCAGCTCGATCATACTCTCTCTGACCTCAATACCGCTACCTCTAAGATCGCCGCGGCTACCACTGAGCTTGAAACCGCTAAAGAAAATGCCGCCAAGCTGAGAAACGAGAATGAATCATTAAAGGAAGCTCATGCGGCTGATACTCGATCTCTACAAGACGAGATTGCTAAGCTGAAAGAGGAGCTGACTGGGAGGAATGCCGAAATTATTGCTTTGAATGCTGATGTGGCTCAGCTAACTGACGACATTGCTGATATTGGGAACCAAACGTCCCTTCAAGTTATGCGAGCTGCAGCGGCTGATATCAACGACATTCCTGCCATCACAATGGAAAAACTTGCACACCGGGGCTCGTGAGCCAATTTTTAGCGAAGTGTGTCGCCGCGGTCATTTCATGGTTCCTTATACTCCTGAAGAGCTCAAGATCTCGCCGATGAAGATGCATTGCTGGGTAAGTCGCCATGGAGACCTCCCCCTGTTCAAGTTCCCAACGCCATTGCTTTGTGGGATAATCTTCTCGAGCATAAACACAAGCAATTAGATGATGCCAAAACTCGCGCCTTAGCGACTTCAAGCTCTAGTCACGCCATTCCGCCGACTGAACCTACTGTCTGATCTATCTCTTCTTTGATACTTAACTTTCTTTTTGAACAATTTTTGTAGCTTGCCTTGGTGGCTAAACAATTTACTCTCTTTTCCTTTTGGGGCCTGCGTGCCTTTTGAACATTGTACATTCGCGGCCTTTGTGCTTGCCCCTTTATTTTCATGCTTTACTTGTCTCGTCACTTCTTGTTTTGATAGTTTATCAAAAATCTCTTTTGCATGACAGGTACCCTACACATATACTCCCATCGAAAAAGTGAAGTCGTCTTTAGGCGACTTTACTTATAATGCATATTGCGCGACTCATCTTGTCGCTGGCTCTAACCATTTCTTAATCTTCCTTTGCTTCATACTTAAAATAATTTCCTTCTTTTTGCCTTATCTTTCCTTTATCATTTCAGCGAGAGAATGATATCTTTCATAGCGGCTTACGTTTATGCTCTTAATGCGAGATAAACCTTTTCCTCATTCATAATTCAGAAACTTTCATTTTTATAATCCTTACTCTTACATTTTTCATCATCCATCAATTGACTCGCATTATTTATTGCGACTTATATTGACTCGCAACATTTATAGTCTCGCCGACTTTCAACATTTATAGTCCGTCGACTTTCAACATTTATAGTCCGTCGACTTTCAACATTTATAGTCCGTCGACTTTCAACATTTATAGTCCGTCGACTTTCAACATTTATAGTCCGTCGACTTTCAACATTTATAGTCCGTCGACTTTCAACATTTATAGTCCGTCGACTTTCAACATTTATAGTCCGTCGACTTTCAACATTTATTTCAATAATTCATCAATTATTGTTTTGATAATTCATCAAAAACTCTTTGCCTTCTTACCTTTAGCGAGATATCACCATACACATATACTCCCATCGAAAAAGTGAAGTTGTCTTTAGGCAACTTTACTCTTAAGCGATTTATCTACCATGTTATTGGCGACTAATCATACATGACTATAAAATCTAATCCATGCAAGACACATATGAGGAATAAAATTTCATACTTTCATTGAATTAAAACAAGTTCAACATATATATCTTCTATTTGAATCATAAAACATATGGCTTTCCTTCATGATTAAAAAATTTGTAGATTCATCAAAATAAATATGAAAAGACTTTCATAAGAATGAAATAAGTAAGTTACCCTCATCACTTCAATGGTAATATTTCTTTAAGTGATCAACATTCCATGCATTCGGGACATCTTTGCCGCCTTCTTCTTTCAAGTGATAAGTCCCTTCTCGCACAATCTTAGTGATTTGGAAAGGACCTTCCCATTTTGGATCTAGCTTGGCAAATCCCGCTGTTGCGCCTTTAACTTCACGGCTTCTCAACACCCAATCTCCTACATTGAATGACCTCTTCTTTACTCGCTTGTCATGTTGTGCCTTCATCCTCTCGCTTGTAATTAATCATCCTCATTCTCGCCTCTAAGCCTCTTCTCATCACTAAGGTCTAGCTCAAGCACCTTCGTCGCCATTCATTATCTCGTCATAATAAGTCACTCTATGGGTAGGCAAGCCCATCTCGGCAGAGCCATTGCTTCGAGCCGTAAGTTAAAGCGAAGGCGCCTCACCGCTGATCCCTTCACTGCTGTTCTAACATACCATAAAGTCGTGGACAACTCTTCCAACCAAGCTCCTCCTCTCTTCCTAAGTTCTTACACAAAATCTCCGTAACTTGCTTGTTAGCGGCTTCCACTTGTCCGTTGCATTGCGGCCTATACACCGCGGATTGCCAATGCTTCGATATTCAAATTCTCGCAAAACCGTGAAACTTTTTTCTAAATTGCGGCCCGTGATCGTAAATGATAGCCCGCGGCATTCCATGGCGACATAGGATTTCCTCCGTTACAAATCTCGATAACTGGTCTTCAGTGGTAGAAGTTAATGCCCTTGCCTCTCGTCCATTTAGTAAAATAGTCAACAGCCTACCACCACCATCTCGTGCTCCTCCTTTGGCCTTGGGGAAAGGTCCTATAAGGTCTATCCCCACATATCAAAGGGCCACGCCGCTACAATTGGGGTTCGCTGGGCCGCCGGGCCGCCTAGGAATGTTAGCATGTCGCCGGGCACCGATCACATCTCCTCACATATTCCTCCGCATCTTTCTTCAATGTCGGCCAATAATATCCCAGGAACATGATTTTACTAGCCAAAGTTCTTGCCCCTGGATGGCCTCCGCAAACGCCTTCATGTACTTCGAACAAGACATTATCTACCTTTCCTGGCTCCACACATCTCATCAACGGTCGCGAGAAAGACTTGCGGTATAAAAATCCCATCCCGTACAAGAAACCTTGGCGACATTCTTCTAACAATCTTCGCCCTATCCTCTTCTTGAGGCAGCTCTTCTCTTTCCAAATAGTCTTTCATTTCGCATACCCAATCTTTTTCTCCCGCTTCAATCTCCATTATGAGCGGCCTTTCAAATGCCGGCTCTTCAATAAATTCCACTACCACCTTCTTGGGCAACTCCTCTATTTTGTCACAAGCGGCCTTGCTCAACATGTCGGCTCGCTCATTTTTCTCCCTATCAATTCGCACCAGCTTCCCAATAATCAAAGCTCTGCAAAATCTGTCTTACCATTTCACAATATGTTGCCAAGATTGTACTCACTACTCCGTATCTACCCTTGACTTGGTTGACAATCAACTGAGAATCGAATGGGCAACTATTTGCTTTACCCCAATATCTCTAAGCATAGCTCCAATCCCGCCACCAACGCCTCATATTCTCGCCCGGTTGTTTGTCATATTAAACTTAAATCTCGTGGCCTTCTCGTACATGCAATCCTTTTCGCGAACTTAATGAAATCCCGGCTCCTCCTTTGTCTTTAGCCGAGGATCCATCAACAAACAGCTCCCAACATCCTTCGGTCTTTCTCGTTCCTCTTCTATCTCGTGGTCCTGCGACATAGCCTTCCTTTTCTTGGCCCTTCGAGTCTCTACCTCCTCCCTTTCATATGTAAATGAAGTTTCAAGAATAAAGTCCGCCAAAGCCTGCGCCTTAATCGCCTTTCTTGCCTCAAATCAATATCAAACTCCGTTAATTCAATCGACCATTTTAAAAGCCTTCCCGCCGAGTCAGCCGTTGTAAAATCTTCCTCAAGGGCGCGTTAGTCAACACAAGAATGTGATGAGATAGAAAATAAGCCCTTAACTTCCGTGTCGCAATTACCAAAGCATAAGCCAACTTTTCCGCATTAAAGTATCTCACCTCTACTTCACTTAATGCCTTGAAACATAATACACCGCTTTTGCATGCCACCGTCCTCCTTTATCAATACCGCTGCCATCGCTAAATCGAAGCCGCCAAATAGACATATAATCGGTCTCCTTCTTCGGGCTACATAGGATGGGCGGCTTTCCCAAATACTCCTTTACCTTTTGAAACGCTTCTTCGCACTTTGCATCCCAAGAAAACTTCCGATCTCCTTTCAACACTTTGAAGAACGGCAAACATTTCTCACCGACCGCGACACAAATCGTCCTGCAGCTATCACCCTACCATTTAACCTCGAATTTCTTGAATGGTCTTGGGCGACTTCATATCAATTAACGCCCGGATCTTCTCCGGATTTGCCTCTATCCCGCGGCGATTTACCAAAATCCCAAAACTTTCCCGCCGTAACTCTAAAGGTGCATTTACTTGGATTAAGCTTCATGGAATTCCTTCTCAAATTCTCAAAAGTCTCCGTCGATCCGCCAAATGATCCTCCCCTTGGTTTTGATTACCATGTCGTCAATATAAGCTTCGACATTCCTTCCAATCTCGTGATTTAAAAATCTTGTTGACCATCCTTTGGTATGTCGCCCAAAGATTCTTCAAGCCGAAAGGCATCATTTTATAGCAAAAATTTCCAAGGGGAGTTCTAAAAGCCGTTTTAGCCTTGTCTTCTTCAAGCATCTTGATCTGATGATACCCTGAGTAAGCATCAATAAAACTAAATACCTTGTGTCCCGCGATAGAGTCCACCAATCTATCAATCTTTGGCAAAGGATAACAATCCTTGGGACATGCCGTATTCGTATCCGTGAAGTCTATGCACATCCTCCACTTTTTATTTGCCTTCAACACCATGACTGGGCAAGCTAGCCAAACTGGATAAGTGATTTCTTCAATAATTCCCGCCTTTAATAACTTCTCCACTTCTCCAATCACCGCTTTCTCCTTTTCCGCCGACAGGTATCTCACCTTTTGCTTAAAAGGTTCTACATTTGGATCAGCATTTAAACAATGTAAAGCGACCTTCTCATCGACTCCGCACATATCCTCGTGTTTCCAAGCAAATACATCAATGTTATCTCGCAAAAATCAATCAAGATATCCCGCTCATCCCTTTTCAATTGTTTCCCAATTTTAACTTTCGCTCCGGGTATTCGTCATTCACAATCACCTCTTCCAATTCTTCGGCCGCCCGGATATCGTGCTCATCCCGTATTTGCAATGTATCTACTTCCATCTCGCCCGCCTTCCTCCGATCAACACATTTCTTTATCTTCTTACCGCTACTTTCCCCTTATCTCTCCCGCAAGCAACATGCTCTCGGGGTGTCCATCATGATCTCTTCATCACATTCTTCACTATCCGAATCTACTATCTCTTCAATGAGGGGCTCCTTCATTTTGACAAATTCAGCAGACCTAGACCATGCCATCTCGCCTTGCATCACCATTAGCTCCATCAAATTTCCTTCGATTTTCCCTCCACCATCTCTCGTATCTCGCTCCTCATTTCTTTCTCGCACAACTTCATCTTCCGCCTTTTCTTCAATAACAATGATCGCCGACTTATTCTTCATGCTTTCGCTTCCTCCCGCTTCACACCCTCCTAAGTCGGTGATCATGTTAATTCTCGCATCTCGCACCACCATAGCCGTGGAGAGTGAACTTGTGCTAGCTCTTGCCGCCGTTTGCATCTCAATCTTCTTTTGAATCACCTCCTTAACTTCACTCTTCAAGCAAGCAATCCCTTTTGGAGTAGGGAATTTGACTCGGCGATGCGGGATAGAAACCACCATTTCAAAAGATTGCATAAAGGGAATACCGACAATAGCGTTGTATGGCGACACCAAATCAATAACCATAAATTCCACGGTGCGAGTTCTCACCTTCTCATCTTCTCCTACCTCTACCGCCAAAGAAATCGTCCCTTAACCCGCACAATGTGGTTTGTAAATCCTTCCAAAAACCCTTATACGGCACCAAATTGGCCTCTCGTATATCGCATCTTTTTAAAAGCATCATAATAAAGAATATTTCGGCTTGCTCCCGAGTCTACTAAAACCCGATGCAAAATATCTGTTCCCGGGCGATTGAGATTACAATCGGTTGGCATCCATGACTCGGCGTTAGAGCCAACTCTCGCCTTGAAAACCGATCATTCTTTCTTCACCGGGTGGATAGGCGGGAATGTGACATGTATGGGATAGCGACATAATCTCGATTGCTTAAGCAAGTAATGCTTGTGGGCTCGTGAATTACCAAAATTTCATTCCCGTTACCATTTCCTCCTTGAGCCGCCCCATTTGGCTCTTTGCCATACATACTCTTGCAACTCACCCTCGTCAACCTTCTTTTGAATTACTCTTTTCAAATTATAACAATTGTCGGTCTCATGACCCCCGTCCCGATGATAATTACAATATTGATTCATGTCGGTCCTCCCAAGATCGTTCATTTCAAAAGGTGGTGGCAAATCACCACTGCAATTTCACTTCGGTGTAGCGGCCACCTTGTAAACCTTACAATCCTCCTAACTCCTCGACCTCCATTTTGCCCTCCATTGCGACCTCCAACGCGACCTCCTCTGCCGCCGACAGGATTCCCTCGACCTCCTTGTTGAGCGGCATTCCCTTCCTTGACATACTCAATCCTATCCTTAACACTTTTCTTCCCAGTGTTAGAAGCTCCTTCCTCAATATCCTCTCCACCACAATACGCCTTGACCCTTTCATGTAACTCGCTCAAAGTCGCGGGTAATCTCATCCTTAACTCCCTCCTGAATGATTCAGATTTGCACCCGACATATACATCATTATAACATATTTGGGATCAATCTCAGCAATTTGATTGGCAATTAGCAAAAATCTGTTGGTGTAAGTAACAAGACCTTCTCCCGTCTTCTGTTTAATCCCAATCAACTCTTGCAGTGCTACTGGTTGAGCTCCCACTGATCCAAATCTCGCCAAAAACTTTCTTTTGAAGTCTTGGTACCCCAATATGGAATTAACAGTGCCGTCGCACAAACCAATCCAAAGCCTGAAGTTCCAAGGTACTAGCAAAAGTCTTACATAATAAAGCCTCATCCTTTTTCAAAATCGCCATTGTGACCTCAAATCCCGCTACATGAGTTCTGTGGTGACTCGCATACTTGGATAGAGCGGGCAAACGAAAGTCCGGAGCCGGCTCGCCTTCCTGGATATATCTAGCAAACGGAGCGACAAAAGAGTCTTTCTCATTATCAACTACACCACCCCTTTCCAGCTACGCAATCTCCTTGCCATCTCGGCCATCTCGCTTCCCGAAACCGTCTTCTTCTCCAAAACGACTAACTCCTATACCCTTCCCTTTCTCTACCGACTGGGTCTCTCGCAATCTTTGAAACTTCTCACCTCTTTCTCGCCATCTTCAAGATCATTCGACGCAAGATCACCATCTTCTTCTTCACAATAGAGGGACGACACTTGGGAAGTGTGTGGCCAATGATAAAATTTAATCTTTCTTCCATTTTCCATGTACTCTCCCGCTTTTCTTTTTGTGTTCCTTCAATTCGCCTTTGCGACCCTTCTATTCTCGCTTCTACTTCTTTTGGCTTCTCAGGCTCTACTTCCTTTTCTTGCTCCTCATCTACTACAATTACCTCCTTGTTTGCTCCCTTGTCTCCCTCTATTGTCGCCGTTAAAAATCCCTGCGGGATTGGAGTAGGTTTCTTCTTCATCGCCCTCAGTCGCTTGTTGTTTTCAATCAATTGCAAGATCAAAGCATTATGGATCCTCAAACTTTCTTCCTCATTCTCTATTTCCTCCTCTTGTGGTGGCGGCATCACATTCCTCTCTCTCGTCGCGCATCTCGCTCCGCCTCTTCCGGATTACTTGCCGCGAGGAAGAAGTATCTCTCGCTCCACCCATACCGATATTCCCAAACCGAAATTGGGGTGATAATGTTCCTTCCCGCTACGCTCTTCCTCGGCCCACTACCATATTCTTTTCTGGTGTTGACATTCTTTCCACTTACGCAATCACCTTTATGAACTTCAACAACGAAAACCTGCAAATCTTATGAAGATTTGAAGATCTTGCTCAAAAACCCAGAAACAACAACAATAAACCCAGTAATCAGACCTTTCTCCAATCACCAAAACTTTCCACACCTTACCACCAAAAACACCCAAATCAAAGCTATTCGAAACAAAACAATTTCACAAATTCCAATTTCAAACCTTCACAACCAAACCCAGATTTGAACAAATCTTAACCAATCTTAACAAACAATTCAACACAACTCCTACAAATACTTTTAGAAAACAAGAATCTACACCAACTCAGTTAAACCAAATTACCCTCTTTAAATGTTCAACTCACAAACACCAATCAATCATAACAGCAAAAACAAACACCACTCGCATCCAACAACAATAAAAACAACAAAATTCCTCTTACAAATTGCTAATAACGTCAACTTCAACCGGTGAATTCAATACTTCTCTAAAATCGTCCACCACACGACCCACCTTCAGAATTTCAGAACAGAGCTCCCTCGATCTCAAACCACCGCCGACGAAGCTTCAATCCTTGAAGAGGAAACAGTCCCGGCAACGGAACCAATTGATGTTGCCAGGAACTTCCTCAACAGCAACCTCACCGTTGTAGTCTATCCTTGATATCTCCGGCTCCTTCTTCTTCGACTGATCTGCACACAATAAACGTTAACTAAGCCGGGGGCGGCTCCGGCGTAAGCCCCTCCGGCGTGAGGATAAGTGTTTGCTTGGAAAGAAGGTAAACAGTATTGAAGGTGATGGTGTGTGTATCAATGGACATACCTTGAAATGAAGCCTTACCCTCTTATTTATACTCCTCATCCTCGTGCCATGCATGTGACCTCCTCACATTTCATGCCTCCTGCTACGTGTCAACATATCATTGGTCCTTTATAAAGTAAACCCTTAACACGTGATCATCAATCCCAATGCATAACCGTCTAAAGGGTCCCACTTGGTAGATATTTATATGCCGCCTCTGGTGAATATCAACTGGAATCCCTCTCTCGCCGGATAAGGTCGCTTACTATTATGTCTCGCCTTGCCATTATGTCTCGCGTTTAATCTTTATCGCCGGCTTTCCTCATAGTATGTCGCCATTTATTATCTTGATTTCCTCCTTTCCTAAGGATATTAGCGGGATATTTCCTATCTCGCCTCCCTATGATCTTCTTTGGGTCGCCTGTATTCTGATTTCTTTCTTGGGTCGTTCCTCACTTTTGGGCCCACTGGTTACTCTCTCGCTAATGGACTTGGGTCAGGCCCAATTGTTATTACTGGACAGCATCAAAGCTCAAAACAAAATAATTTGTCTTAATTTCCTCCAATATTTCATTGCTAAAACAATTTGTTACACAAGGCTGTACAATTACAGAAAAATAATACAATATAAATTGATAAAAAACAGAAAATACAAAAGGAGAAGTTCTTGAATTTGCTGCACGAGCCCAATGAAATCACTGTCTCCTTAAGACATATTCGATCCCTCACCGAGTGTTCTTGAGTTTTTCTTGGATCGCTTGTCTCCCAGGATAGAACGTGCGGACCGGGGGCACTTTGCACCTAAGTTCCCGGCGAGCTGAACCGAGCTTGGACTAGATCACCTCTTCTTTATATATGCAAGCTAGGAGGCCAAGGAAGAAGATGACAATATGCAACCAAATAGAATGGAGGAGGAATTCAGAAGAAAGAGTATGTTTCTGCAGTGGTTTTCTCTGTTGTGTTGTTCAAAATGATTTTCCAAAAGTCCTCCAATTGTTGTTAACAAACAACAATATATACATATTCAATCAACCAATAAAAACTGAAAAACAATGGTTTTAATTAAGTAATAAAATGTAATAAACAATTTTATTACGAAAATTAAACCACCATTAATCCAAAATCATTAGACATAATGATTTTTATTTCAGTTTTCTGCATTTAATATTGGCTGTTAAATGTCCGTCCAGGATCTGCTCGGCCGAGTCTTATAGCATGCTCGGCTGAGCAAGACATATGCCTCGGCCGAGCATGGCTTTTCCAGAAACTTTGTTTTCTGCCATGCTATGCTTGGCCGAGTCATTCACTCTGCTCGGCCGAGCACCTCAGAAAACTTCAAGATCATTTTTGATTTACAAAATCAAACTTTATTTGGCCAAATTCTTGGAGCATTTATATTTAATTCATCCAAAAACCATTTTGATTAATTAAATATTTTATTTCTCAAACACACTAAACCACTTAAGTAATTTGACAAAATTACCCTTTAAAAATTAACCCATTAATTTCTTTCAAAACACACTATTTTTCCAACACAATTTTCCAAACTAATGCAATTTAATATAAATCAAGACTCTATTCATCCCATAATCTTCTTACATTTTTTATATTTATTGTCAAACAACATTAGAATCGTATGTGCATGCCTAATAAATGATTTTTCCACTTCCTATATATCATGCAAAACAAGCTTACCTCTAATATTATCTCTATTCAATAATTAGAGCATGAACTAAAACAATGAAATAAGAGTAGGTCTGCTGAGAAACGCGTTTCTCCATAACTATGGAGAAACGCGTTTTTAATAGCCAGAAGCTATACGTTTGATAACCAGAAGAAAATTTCTGGATATCAGTCTCAAAGGGTTCTGGATATCCAGAAGCTTTGGAACGGATATCCAGAAGCCTTTGGGCGGATATCCAGAAAAAATAGATTTGAAGCCAAATCCAAGGCCAAGACCAGAAATTGTTTATTGAAGGTTTCTGGATATCCAGAAACCTTCAAATGTATATCCGAAACCATCAATGAATATCCGAAACATTTTGAAAGTTTGGATATCATTTTGAAGGTTTCTGATATCACTTTCATAAGCTTCTGATATCCTTTCAAAGGGTTGGATATCCGTAACCTTTGAGGATCGATATCCGTAAGTAATCACGACAAGGGCCACGTCTACAAAAGTTTCTGGATATCATTTCAAAAGGTTCTGGATACCCGTAACCCGTTTCTCCATAATTTATGGAGAAACGCGTTTCTCCCTAGATTTTACGATGAAATAATACTCAAACCGTCTCAAATATTATAATAAAATGTCACATATGAAGGGTCAAATGTTTTTTTTTTTTATCAAGCTCATCTTCAAGCCAGTCGTAAGATTAGGGAACCGAGGCCAACTCTTGCTCGTTCATGTTTGGAAGTATGTATTTTTCAAATAAAAAATAGTTAAACAATTAAATATGAAATTAGATTCCATTTATTTCACGAAAAACAACTTCCAGAAAATGACTTTAGGAAAATATTTCCTAGAAAATGAAATGAATTCATTTTTGGTTGTTTGGTAAATCATCAGAGAATGCTACGAAAAATATTTTTCGGAATTCGGTTAACTTTGTGAGAATGACTTCCGAAAAATATAATTCTAAAAAGTTATTGATGCACTATAGAGAATATTATCAATAACAAATTTTAAAATTTCATGAAGACAATCAAATTCTAGTAAAATTTTGATCAAAAATGAATTGATTTGACCATTAAAATAAAATGAGACTAGCTTTCGAGGACTGAGAAGTATAACGGAACCAAAATGTCTTGTGGGAATAAAAACCATTAATAAAATTATTGAATGAATTCATTGATAAGGTTATATTTTTCATTTTTTGATTGTGCAAAATAAAAAATCATTTGTAAAAATATAAATATTTATAGTATAACTTGAACAAGATATAAATAAATAAAATATATTTCATAAATTATTAATTTGTCAAATTAGATTTATTTTTATTTTTTTTTACAATGAAGGGTTTATTACAAAAAAACTCACTAAAAAAATAACATTTACAAAAAAAAATATAAGATGGAAAATTACAAAAATGAATGAAGTAAAACTGTATAAAATTGTTCTACATAAATTGAATGTACAACCCTTGACGTAGTTAAAAAAAAGTACAGCCCCTCCTGATGTGGTGCTCATTCCAACTAGAGAAGGCAATCCAAAAGAGACAAAAAGGGGCATGAATGCTCAATTCCGTTCCCCCAATTTCTTTGGTCTGTTTAGTTTATGTTTTTCTAAAATTTTTATTTTTTTGAAATGATCAATTCCTCCGACGTTGAAATTTGTCATTCCTTCCATATATGGGAGGAATGGTCAATTCCTTCAGGAATGAAAAAAAAATTTTTTTTTGACCAAAATACCCCCAAACCCAAATCACCCCTACCCCTTGCCTACCCACCCCACCCCGTCCCTCCCCGCCCTACCCCACCCCCCCACCCTCAAAAAAAAAAAAAAAATTAAAAGATCCTTGCCTACCCCCCCTCCAGCCCCTGCCCTACCACCCCACCCCTCCCTCCAAATTTTTTTTTTTTAAAGATCCTTGCCTACCCCCCCCTATCCAGCCCCTGCCCTACCACCTCCACCTACCTCCTACCCCCCTCCAATTTTTTTTAAAGACCCCTGCCCTACCACCCCCAACCCCCCTCAAAAATTTTTTTTAAAGACCCCTGCCTACCCCCCCCCCAACCAGCCCCTGCCCTACCACCCCCACCTACCCCCCACCCCCCCGAAAAAAAAATTTACTCATTTTGCATACCCTCTACCTATCCCACCCACCCGCCCTATCCCACCCCCACGAAAAAAAAAATTTACTTATTTTGCATACCCCCTACCTACCCCACCCAGCCCCGCCCTACCCCACCCTCCCCCAAAAAAATAATTTTTTAAAAGAAGGGTAAATTGGACATTTTATATGCTTTCATTCCATTCCTATAATTTGTATTTTCAAACCAAACATGATTTGTCAAGGAATTGAATGACAATTTCATTCCATTCCGTGCCAACCAAACGGAGGGGTTTGACCAGTTTTTTTCCATTTCAATTCCTTAAGGAATTCAATTCCATTGACCGTTCCATTCCTTCACTTTTTTTTCCATCTAACCAAACGACCCCTTAGTGTCTTACTTGGACTACACCCGTCAAATAAACGAGCTAGTCGAGTTGGATAACGGTGGGTTGACGAGTTGTGACGTGTAAAATTGTTACAATTCATTTAATTTGCGGGTTAAAGAAGTCGGGTAAGTGGGTTGACGGGTCGAATCATTAATTTTTCTTTCATGTATTATTACTAGCCTAAGCTAAGCCCGTGTCCAAGGCCACGTTTTTTGATTTTGTTTTTTTTAAAAAAAAAAAAAATTTAAATTAAAAAAAAAAAATTTTTTTTGGGCAAAATGTGAGGGACCAAATTGTTCCTCCATTTTGAAATTCAAACTGAATGAAGAGAGAGAGAGAGAGAGAGAGAGAGAGAGAGAGAGAGAGAGAGAGAGAGAGAGAGAGAGAGAGAGAGAGAGAGAGAGAAGTGTATGTGTGTGTTTTTAAAAAAAAAAAAAATTTAAAGGGAGGGCAAAATGGAAAAGTGATAAAATAGTGGGGGCAAAACGGTAAAGTTGGCGGATGAACTGTTCATGAAACAGTGCCAACCTTCCCTCATTTATACTATAGATTGTTATGGTTTCGAAACATTTAGGTCATGGGTAAACGGGACAGTTACGGGTCAACTCATGAAGTTAACGAATTAAGTGAACCGACTCATAACAACCCGACTATATTAACAAGTCGGACGAATAATTAACGAGTCGAATCGAGCGAATAAACATAAACATGTAACAAAGGAAAATCTACAGGCCTAACACTGAGAACAGAAAATCAATTCCATAAACTTATTTTCTTTAATTACAAAACACCTAATGAGAAAACATTTTATACAAGTCATTTTCCCAAAGACAAACAATTAGAAAAAAAAAATTGTTCCAATTAAAACACAATTATATACTCCCTCCGTCCCAACATAAGCTTTCCCTTTTTGGCTTTGCACGCAAATTAAGAAAATGGGTGAGAAGAAAAAATGTTGTGAGCGTAATTTGAAAATAGGAGAGAGAATGAGTGGAGGGAATAGTAAATTATAATGGTGTTATGAGTATTAAAATAATGTAAGAAAGAGAATGAGTGGAGAAAATAGTAAAGATTTTTTGTCAAAAAAGAAAAGTGAAAGCTTTTAACGGAATATCCAAAATAGCAAAATGGAAAGTTTCTTCTAAGGAGACGGAGGGAGTATCTTGTTACAAATAGTATTTAAACATATTCGTTTTAGCACATTTAAAGAAAAATCATGATTCAGTGTAAAAGCATTAACTAATTAACTAACTGATGTAAAGTGTTGCAGCAGAATAAAATAAATAGTAACCGAATAGACAATTAATCGAAACAACGACTAATTGACCCAATTCAAATCCACGAATTAAAATTTGGCAAGATTAACACCTAAAAGATGAGAACCCCGAAGAACAGAAGGAATCCACCCTCTCGAAGGAATCCACCTTCAACAAGTCAAGAAAGACTCACAATTGCAAAGCAATCAAATTAATTTATCAAAACTCAACTATCCAAAATAAACAGATAAAGAGAGTATTTATACTCCCAACAATAACATAAAACCCTAAGGAAAACGAAATAAACAAAGTACCCAAAATATCCTTACAAAATCGTTTTAAAATCTGAAAAAAGAAATAAATCTGCTGAAATTGCTGAAATTCCGCCGTCATCATGACTCGTTCTATATCTCACGAGTCGTGCCCCGCTCCATACACTCGTGATACGCATCGTGCTTGTTGATACACTCGTGCGGTTCTTTGTCACGAGTCGTGACAGGGGTCACGAGTCGTGACCCTTGGTGTTCCTCCGCATCAGATTTTCGCTCAGCGACCCTCACTGCTTGACTCTTCAGTGTTCTCGCTTCATCATACACCCCTACTTCAAAATGATTCGTCCCTGAATCATGTACCGAAAAAGGAACACGTCTCTTGGGCAAAAGCGTCATGTAACGTGAGCATGAAACTTCCCTCTTGGGTCTTCTCGCCACTTGTACTGGTGCCTTCTTATGAACGGATGGTTTGCATTTCTTAGTTCCATGTGTTGCAGTACCTGAAAGAAAAGGTTTTGGAACAAACAAGGAAATAATCCCTTTCATGGCCCCGTTACTACCGTGTACCCCTTTAGCTTTCAATGGGCAAAGATTAAACTTGACTTCAGTCTGCCCACAATGCATAGACCCAACATCAAAATGCCATGGTCTCCCAAGCAACAACTGGCAAGCGCTCATATCAAGGTTCTAAAAATCGCTAGGCGGCTCCTAGGCGGCGAGGCCGGGCCTAGCGCCTAGGCGGGGCCGAGGTGGGGCCTAGGCGGGGCCGCGAATTTACACACATTTTTATATACTCCCTCCGTCCCAGCCCACTGTAAACCAAAAAAAATGGCACACCAATTAAGGAATATTATTAAGATAATGAAAATGTGTGGTAGAAAATGAAGAGAGAGAATGAGTGGAGTAAATAGTAGGTTGGTTGAATAAATTGTGTGGTGGAGAATGAGTGGAGTTAATGAGTGGGTGGGGTAGGGAGAATATAAAATATTAAAGGACATTCCATTTATGGCAGTTTACATTGGGCTGGAACGGACCAAAAGAGAAATAAGTTTACACTGGGCTGGGACGGAGGGAGTATATTCCATAGTTTCTGTCCATACATAATACATAGTGACAAATTCAAATATATATTCCATAGGCGGGGTCGAGAATTTTGACACAAGGTTATAGAGCATATGAAAATTATAAATGTATTCCATCATCCACAACATAAACTAAGGTTAAGTCAAATTCAACCATGTGTTATTTGTTTTCATTTTCAATCCTTGTAAAACGACGTCATTTAAGGGTAAAAAAAAATTTAAAAAATTTAAAAAAAATTAAAAAAAATTAAAATTTTTTTTTAAAAAAAATAAAAAAAATATTACTTAGACCGCCTAGGCCCGCCTAAATCCGCCCAGACCGCCTGGTCCGCCTAGACCGCCTAGGACCGCCTAGACCGCCTAACGCCTAATTGACCGCCTAGAGAAAAGTCGCGGCGCCTGGGCCCCGCCTAGCGCCTAGGCCCCGCCTAGGCGGCCGCCTAGCCCGATTTTTAGAACAATGGCTCATATCCATAATGTCACACGTAATCACATCCATATAGTTGCCATTAGAAAAAGGAATGATACACTGATGTGTTACCTTCAAAGAGCTCGTAGCATTGATCCACCCAACAAAATAAGGAGATGGATGGTTACGCACCTCAAGCTTGAGCTTATTTACTAAACCACGTGCGACCAAGTTCTCACTGCTTCCACTATCAATAATAATGTGTATTGCCATATCATTGACCTTACCCATTGTACGGAATATAATATGTCGAGCAGGATTAACCTCTTCCACGGGAGTAGGCAACAAAAGTTTACGAACCACATACGACTCATGGTCCCCGCAGTCATCATCATCCCCATTAGGGTCGAGATAAACGATCTCACCATTAGCCTCATCATCACCATCCTCACGCTCCACCACATTAACATTCTTTCTGAGAGGGCAACCACTAGAAATATGGCCTGCCTCCCCACATTTAAACACTTGGTGCCATAATTTTTGGCATAAGGATTTGCATTCTGTTGACCACCATCAGCAGGAGCAGCGGGCTTCTTAGCCGAAACAACAACCGGATTAGTTTGACCGCCTACAATGGATTTAGAACCCACACCTTGTGTTGGCTCTTTGGCCACAATCGCATTACCAACAGAAGAGTAAGAAACATCGCTCCCAAGAGTAGTAAGCCGACGTTCAACTGTGGAAGCCCGATCAATAGCCTCATTCAAAAAGTGAGCAGTGTCGGCTCGGCGATTACAAATATCAACACGAAGCCCAGAAATAAACCTAGCAGTTATCTGTGCATCCGACTCACACAAATCATTACGTGCAGATCAAGAGTGAAATTCATTCGTGTAAGCACCAACAGATTTAGTACCATGTACACACTCCAAAAATTTCCGATATAGTTTTTGTTCAAAATCAGCGGGTAAAAATCGTTGCCTCAAGGCTTGTTTCATCACAGGCCACTCGGTAATCATAGGTCGGTTGTTACGAATATTTTGGGTGGTAATTGCTTCCACCAAGCAGATGCACCACCCCTCAATTTATAAGCCACATAAGGAACTTGTCGTTCCGCTGGAATATTCATTAAAGCAAAATATTTTTCTACTTCCTCGAGCCAATCAGAAAACTCAATCATATCTAATTCACTAGTAAAGAGAGGCAAATCAGTTTTAATTTAAGGGGATTGTTCATAAATAGGATTACCTCCGACTTGCTGACCACGACGATTAAAAGCCCCACGTTCGACACGTTCATCTTGTCGCTCTGGCCTTTGCCCAAGATTGCCAATACCAACTTGCAAAGCCTGCAAAGCCTCTGTCAACAATCTGTCCCTTTCAGCGCGTCATGCCTCTCTTTGCTCTTCGCGTTCAACACGCTTTGCTTCGCGTTGCTCCAAATTCTGTCGAAATCGTTCTAGCACAGAAGCCAGATCACCAGGGTTTGCTTGATTGTTGGCCATCTCACTCCTTGGATCGTCCGTTATCTGATACCAACTGATGTAAAGTGTTGCAGCAGAATAAAATAAATAGTAACCGTATAGGCAATTAATCGAAACAACGACTAATTGACCCAATTCGAATCCACGAATTAGGGTTTGGCAAGATTAACACCTAAAAGATGAGAATCCCTAAGAACAGAAGGAATTCACCCTCTCGAAGGAATCCACCTTCAACAAGTCAAGAAAGACTCACAATTGCAAAGCAATCAAATTAATTTATCAAAATTCAACTATCCAAAATAAACAGATAAAGAGAGTATTTATACTCCCAACAATAACCTAAAATCCTAAGGAAAACGAAATAAACAAAGTACCCAAAATACCCTTACAAAATCGTTTTAAAAACTGAAAAAAGAAATAAATCTGCTGCTGAAATTGCTAAAATTCCGCCGTCATCGCGACTCGTTTTATATCTCACGAGTCGTGCCCCGCTTCATACACTCGTGATACGCATCGTGCTTGTTGATACACTCGTGCGGTTCTTTGTCACGAGTTGTGACAGGGGTCACGAGTCATGACCCTCGGTGTTCCTCCGCATCAGATTTTCGCTCAGCGACCTTCACTGCTTGATTTTTCAGTGTTCTCGCTATATCATTAACCATTATAAATTTACATAAACAATTCAACGTATGATTGAAATATAATAATTTGAGAATAAATTATATAAAATTATTTTATTATTTGGTGCACAAAAGAATTCTTTGATTTATCCCCGGTAACGCCCCCGGAAGCGGATTTTTTTGAAACAAGGTCCTCGGTAACGTGACGAATTCTTTGATTTATCTCATCATTGTAAACATCATCATTCATGAATTATTATTCATTTGATACTTTGACCTGTACAATAGCTTCATTTGCTTGAACCTTTTTATATTTTTGTAATGGGGGTGCACTTAGAAAATTTTCTGATGTGTGCACCCACTTTCCCAATTCATTTTATCTTTCAGTTCATTTCTCCCAAATGTAAATTATATATATAACATTTAGATTTATGTACACATTCTATAATGCCTCTACTGATCTGAAACGACATTGAGAAGAGAGACTCTCGTGTTGATCAAGTCCCTAAACAAACTACCCATTCCATGTTCAAAACCTTCAAAGATAGAATCCACAGCCTCCAATTTCCTTTGAATTCTATCTTCACCATGCTCGGAACGTCGTAATAAGTTGCTCAATTCAACCTCAATCTCCTCCAGCTCATTCAAGTAGTCAACGTCCTTTGTACCTTCACTTTTTACCAACCCTTTCTGCAAAAACTTGGACACCAACGACCGTTTTCCTCTACATTTCATCTTCAAAGAAACGGGAACTAACAAATACAAAACGATTGACCGAATAATAGAAGATGTCCTCACACTTGCTTCTCTCAAGAATTTCATCGTGTTAGCAGAGCGACAGTGTTGTTCATGAGAATCCATTAAAGGAAAAACACGGACTTTCTTGATATTATCGCAGGCGTGATTTAGGCTCGTCAGAGACTTTCTGATTTCCTTCTCCGTTTTCCTTCTAGTGGAAATGTAAGCCTTTAAAATTTTCTCGCTACCCAAATCTTCACTTACCTTTCCTCTTCTTCTAAGTACAGATTGAACTTCTCGAACACCTTGTTTTATTGACATGATGGCATCTCTTAGTTTGCTGCATATGTCTATGTATGTTACGGATTCTTCTAACAATTTGACCAGATCATCAAGCTCATAACGGGAGAGAGTTTTTTGGGCTAGATGCTCTAAAATAAGTTCTTGAACGGATTTTTGCAGCTCCTGAAGGCTAGATAGAGAAGCATAGATCGACTCTGCCTTGGAAGAGGAGGGTACCACTAAATTTTGAATCTTGGTCAACGCTTGATCAATGCTCGTTGTACTAGGGTGTGATTTAGTAGGCAAACTGATTGACCTAACATGGTACTTTGGAGATGGAGCAGCCATAGCTACACATAAGTTCTCTCCATCACCATCTACCTTTTATACCTCCCCTAGTTCAAAAAGGCAACATTATTTGCCAAAAAAAAATAAAAAAAAAATTAGTTTATCTAGTGCTTGTGGGGATTTATCTCTTTGTTGATTGAAAGATGTTGATGGAAGTGATGGGTATGGAAAATAATGGGGTCATATTTTCGGATCACTTTGAATCTCCTTCAACTAAAGTTGAAACTAGAACTATGGCCTAGATTTGGCTAAGACTACCACATTGGTGACCTTCTAATGTGGGTCACGACCCAAAAAAAAAAAAAAAAAAAAAAGAAAGTTACTAAAATGTTATGAGCTGGTCTCTCATGAGAACAGCTATATCCGTCTCATGGATGAGACGGGTCGGAATGACCCGAAGCCCGGACACATCTCGTGTGAGTTCACACGAGACACATCTCGTGTGAACTCACACGAGACACATCTCGTGTGAGTTCACACGAGATGTGTCTCGTGTATATAGAAAAAAATACTATTACTTTTCTGTATATATGTATTACTTTAATGTATGCAAACTATTACTTTATATGCATACAATTATTACATTATGTTATAGTAACTATTACTTTTCACAAGGCATGTTGGGGATTTGGACAGGCGTGGAATGACTTGGGCGAGCGCTGATACACCTTGGCGCGGGTCATGGATCCGACCCGTCTCATGAATGAGACGGTTATTCATGTTCTCACATGAGTTTTTGTCAAATGCTATGACCTGGGCGGCCAGCCAAAAGTTGAAACTAGAACTATGGCCTAGATTTGGCTAAAGACTACCACATTGGTGACCTTCCAGTGTGGGTCACGACCCAAAAAAAAAAAAACAAAAAAGAGAGAAGAGAAAGTCACTAAAATGCCATGACCTGGGCGGCCAGCCAACCCAGGTTGGCCCAAGTTGGGTCACCAAAATGTAGACACATGTCACTCAATGATTGGGTGGCATGTATTTATATAAATATATATTTAAAACTAAATATTTTATATAATTATATAAAATAATAAAATAAAAAATATATCAAAATTTATATTTTTTTTTATAATTATATGGGTAATTATTTTAAATAATTGTACGTGTAATTTTAGAAATATTATTACTAATATATTATTTAAAAAATTAAAATGATAAGTATCTTAGGTAAGTTGAAGTAAAGTAAAATAAACATTTTATTAAAAGGTATGGTTGGATTGGGTCACTGATGGAAGTATAAATTATTTAAAGTTGGGAGGAGTGTATATGGAAGTGAGAGAAATTAATATTTTATTTGAGATTGGATTGGGTTGGGGTCACTGATAAGATAAGGATAGTATAAGTTCTCTGCACAATTTCAATAATAAAGCACGCGGGATAAGTCGAAAACGGAGTTCCAATTGGAGTTTCCACTAAATAAAAAAAGGAGATAAAGGAATAATATCAACCAAGAATAGGATCAATGCATTATCATAACAGAAATGGATAGTGACATGCTCAACTATAATGTGATTGTCATGGTTTTAAATGACTTCCATAATCTACAGTATAAATTAGAGTGGTGTGCTACAATACTATGAATAGTACCAAGCGACGAATTTTTCATTTTTTTCTCATACATTTTGCCCTAAAAAAAAAATTAAATTAAAAAAAAAATTAAAAAAATTAAAAAAAAAAAAAACACCCGTGTCCTTGGACACGGGCATGTACTAGTAGAGCAATATATCAAAGAAAACGCTACCCTAACCGTGAAAAAGTAATAACCTACTTATTACCCGAATGCCAATGTTAGAGCAGGATTGTTAAGGGTGTGTTTGGCAACTCGAATTCCAAGCTCTAAATCGCTCTTCCAATTCAATCCTAAGCTAGGAATCGAGTTGCCAAACACATCCTGTGTTTTCTCTTCTTCTAAGTAGAAAGTAAGTCATTTTCTTGTGCTTGTAGCAGGATTTCTATGGATGTGAAAGTGCAGAAAGTAAGTGATGCAATTGCCTCGGCAGGAGCAGCTGGAGCAGCCAATTGGTGATGTAAGAGTGATGTAAATGCCTTGTAGGAGGGCTCCCTTGGGGCTCTGGAGTATAAGGTGCGCCACCGCCCTGCATAGAGGCGCGTCCGCGATTTACCTCCACCAAGATATCGAGGCCGGTGCATGGCCTGGTCAGGGATTAGTCCGTAGTTTGGGAACCTGGGTATCAAAAAAAAAAAAAAAAAAAAAAAAAAAAAAAAAAAAAAAAAAGTGAAAGTGCAGAAAGTAGTGGAGCATATATTTTAAGGTGTCACTTACGCTGTCAGTGTCACATGCAACGGCGACTTTTCCTGACATGAGAAAGCTTCTGGCCTACCAATGGTAGTGGATATGCAACTGTTGAAAATGTATACTCCCTCCGTCCCAGAACAATCTTCACACTTTCCCTTTTGGGCGTCCCAAAACTTACTTCACACATTTAAAACTTACCTAAAATGGAAAGGAATCTTTACTATTCCCTCCACTCATTTTCTCTCCTACATTATTTTAATACTCACAACACCATTATAATTTACTATTCCCTCCACTCATTCTCTCTCCTATTTTATTTTCACACTCACAACACTTTCAATATAATACTCTCTCCTTAAAACCAGTGCAAACAGTGTTTGTGAATTAAGTTATGGGACGGAGGGAGTATGAACGTTCAAACTCTCAAATAATTAGCCAGCTGAATTTAGGCTGCCAGGAATTTTGCCTACTTTTTTTATTGGAAAGTTTCAAATTTGGAGGACTTTTGAGATTTGACACTGGTACTGCTAATTCTTTTCAGCTGATGTTACGTTTCAAGGTACTTTACATCAATCCGTCCGAGGAAACTGATCTCTGTGATTCAGGCCATGTTTATGATAAGAAAAGTAGTAGGAAGATCATTTCGAGATAGAGGGAGTATCATTTAAGCTATTGTACTGTACAATTAAAAAAATAAATCTTAGGTAGCATATAATATAGACCTCTCAAATTCACACTTTTCTAAATATATACATGTGTAAATCTTTAAAACACTCATAAGGCCATCAGCAAGTTCTTTTCTAATAAATACTATCAGCAAAAGCTCATGAATTTTATCACAACCAGGACCTGTTATCTCAAGAAGGCGAGCTTGAATTTTCAGAAAGGGAATACCTTCTCCGCTTGTTAGGAATTGAAGTTCGTGGTGAGTATTCTTGAGAAAATGAAACCTTTTCCAGGAGAGATTTGAGAGCTCCACGAACAGAAGAACAAACAAGATCTTCAACTGCCTTGCCGCGTTTTTCTCCATTAATGGTGAAATCAAAAACATTCTTCACCCGCCCTCCTAATGCTGAGACTTCAGCTCTTATAATATTTATATTGAGGGCACCAAGGACTTTTCTCAATTCAGACATGAGGTCGGGCCTGGACTCACAACAGAGAGATGCTCTGAAAGTAGAATTTCCGTCATTTACAGCCTCGTGAAGTGGTTCAACTCTCACTTCATCTGAACCTTTAGGAATGAGTAAACCTTTGCTGGCTTGTGTTGCAGTATCGTTCAGTTGTTTAACTTGGCTGATGACTTCAGCAAGTAAAGTGGCTTTGTCCATCTGTTTAGAATTCAAAGTCAATATCCGACCCAAATACTATTGGAAGAAATCATGAAACCACAAAATTTGCATGTCAACAGCAGCAAAATTAATGATTACATGAGTAAAACATAATGATAACTATCAGAACCCGCCACTGACTTGAAGCAGAGTGTATCCCAATCAAGAAACTACTTCCTCCGTCCTAAAAAGAGTCTCATTGTGACTTTTTGGTTGATTTCATTAAACTTCGACCAAACATTTTAAAATTTGTTTTGTTCTTCAAAAATCATAAAAGTTGTTATTTATAGTTTACATAATATTCTTAGTGCTAGTTTGGTACACATCGATAACATTCCATTCCAATGATATTTTGGGACAAAGGTAGTACAATTTTCATTCAATGAAAGAGTAGATATCATGGAAACGAACCTAGTTTCTCTTGCATGAAACTATTAAGGATATTAAGGAATCTCCTCCTAAAGTTTCCTAAAGTTATTTGTTTGACTTTCTCTAGATTATTCCTTGTCAATATCCTCATGTATTTAGATTAGGCAACTAAATATTTGTATTATGATTAGAATAAGGAAACTCCTTTTCCTTATTAGAATAGGATGATTAGAATAAGGAAACTCCTTCTCCTTATTAGAATAGGATGAATAGAATAAGGAAACTCCTTCTCCTTATTAGAATAGGACTTTCTCTTGTATACTCCCTCCGTCCCACCTCACTTGACACTTATTTCCATTTTGGGCCGTCCCACCTCACTTGACACTGCCCAAAATAGCCTACCTTTTTATAATTTTATATTCACTCTACCCCACCACTCATTCTCTCTCTTCATTTTTCACCACTCAATTTATTCAACCAACACTACTATTTACCCCACTCATTCTCTCTCTTCATTTTCTACCACACATTTTTTTTATTTTATTCTTTTTCCTTAGTTGCCGTGCCCACCTCAAGGGTGTCAAGTGAGGTGGGACGGAGGGAGTATATATTAAGAGTTTGTGAATAAACAACCTAAGGATTTTCTAATTCTCACATGGTATCAGAGCTACAAAGATTCATAGTCTAAACCCCTTCAAAAATCCGACAGTCCCTCCTCTCTATCCCTATGGCCGGCTCCCCCTCCTCCACCAATACCCTCCCCACCACCGCCTTTACCGCCCAAGCCCTCCCATCACCCACCCATAACTCCTACCATACCTCCAATCCTTCTCCTTCCTCCCATAGACCCTCACCCTTCCCCTATAAGGGCAAGTGCCAATATTGTAGTACCATTGGTCATATCCTCTCCCAATGTCGTCAATTCAAACGTGACCACCCCACCGTAAATTGCTCCTCTCAACCTCGCCAATACCGAAACCCAAACCCCAACCACCAAAAACCCCAAGCCCACTCAGTAGCCCGCATAGTCCCTCTCCCCTCCCTCTTGGCTTATTGATAGCGGTGCCGCTAACCACATCACTAATGACCTCTCCAACCTAGCCTTACACACACCCTACAATGGCAGTGACGACGTCATTATCGGAGATGGTTCCTCTCTTCCTATCTCTAACATAGGTTCATTCTCTGTCTCCACATCCACTCCCCCTCTTCTTTTCAATCATGTCTTACATGTTCCTCTTATCACTCGTAACATTCTCTCTGTATCTCAATTTTGTCGTGACAATAATGCCATTATTGAATTCTCACACTCGTCTTTTCTCATTAAAGACAAAGCTACAAGCCAAACCCTTATCACTTGCGGAGACTCGAGGATGGGCGCGTCTACATTTGGCACCCTCCGCCCATTCAAGCTCATTCAAGCGTCATCTCTTCGCAATTGTGGCATCATAGATTAGGCCATCCCGCTCCCCCTATTCTTAGTCTACTACGTAGCAAATTTCTTTTATCTATTTCCTCTAGTTTATCTCCGTGTAATTCTTGTTTCATTAACAAAAGCCACAAACTATCATTTGCATCCTCTTCTCTAATTTCACATGCTCCTCTAGATCTTATATTTTCTGATGTGTGGACTTCTCCAGTTTATTCCCTTGACAAATTTAAATACTATGTCATCTTTGTCGACCACTTCACCAAATACATTCGGTTTTACCCCCTAAAACACAAATCTGACACCTACAACACATTCCTTCGTTTCAAAACACTAGTCGAAAAATACTTCCAACGTCCTATCATCCAAGTCTACTCTGATAACGGGGTGAATACCTCAAACTCACACCTACTCTGGCTCAAAACGGTATCACTCATCTCACCACTCCACCTCACACTCCTGAACATAATGGGTATGCCGAACGTCGTCACCGTCACATTGTTGAAACGGGTCTCACCCTTCTCTCCTACGCCAACCTACCCTCACCTTTTGGCCCTACGCTCTCACCACTTGCCACCTATCTCATAAACAGAATGCCTACCCCACCCTCAACAATGATTCCCCTACCTTCGCCTATTCCATTCCCCTCCAAACTACACCCAAATTACGAAGCTTTGGTTGTCTCGTTATCCTTGGCTTCGCCCCTTATACCCCCATGAAGCTAGCCCCTAAATCCATTCCATGTATCTTTGTTGGTTACTCACCCAAGCAAAGTGCGTATTCTGCACTTGACCCCGCTACTCCCATCGAGTCTACACTCTCCGCCGTATCCGTTTTGTTGAAAACACATTTTCTTACACCTCCCTCACCTCCATTCCCCCGTTGCTTCCGCTCCCCCTCCCTCCGATTGGCACACTCTATTTCTCCCCCGTCCTAAACACTCACACCCTCTATTTAACCAACACCCAATCTTCTCCCACCCCTCCCTACCCACCCCCTCTTAAACCCTCCCTCCCTAACCATCCATCACCCTCCAAACAAACTCGAAACAACCCACGCCGAACCGTAAAACTCGCGCGATCGCCCTCGCATTCGTGCAGTCGCCCCTCCTTCCGTAAACTTCGCGCGATCGCCTCATACCAGCAGCGGCCTTCGTCCCCTCCTGCCGCGCACCATCATCACTGCATTGTCTACGGTATCACCAAACCCAAACCCCAAATACGCCAACCTATCCCTACTCCCCTCACCCACAAGCCTTCCCACCACCACCAAACAAGCTCTCTCTATCCCACACTGTCGTAACACCATGATTGAGGAATTTCAGGCTCTCACTCGAAATAAAACCTGGAATTTAGTTACCCCTGCCACAGCCCACAACATTGTCGGGTGCAAATGGGTCTTTCGCATCAAGTACAACCCTGACAACACAATTCAGAAATACAAGGATCGGCTTGTAGCCAAGGGGCTTTCACTAACAACCGGTGTTGATTACACCGAAACCTTCGATCCGTTGTCCAGGCCAAACCCGCTACAAAGCTCCTTCTCTCACTTGCCACAATCAACCACTGGCCTCTTCGCCAGCTTGATGTCAACAACGCCTTTCTACAAGGTTCACTCTCCGAATCTGTGTTTATGACACAACCCCCCGGCTTTGAGGACTCCACTAACCCCTCTCATGTATGCCATCTCTCCAAAGCCATCTATGGTCTCAAGCAAGCTCCTCGTGCTTGGTTCCATTAACTCAAAACCTACCTCACCACATATGGCTTTCACCCCTCCTTAGCTGATCCCTCCCTATTTATACTCAACAAAACACCAACCCCTATCTTTCTTTTGGTTTATGTTGATGACATCATTGTCACCGGGCCGTCACCCTCGCTCCTTCAGTCATTCATCACTAGCTCGTCCAATCAAGCTTTCTCTCTCGAGAATCTCGGTCCTCTATCATATTTTCTGGGCATTGAGGTTGTCCCCAACAAAAATGGTATCCTCCTCTCCCAAACAAAATACATCCATGATCTTCTCACCCGTCACAACATGATTGACTGTAAATCGCTCCCACCCCTATGGTCACATCACCACCCCTTGTGAGATCCACTACCACTCCCGCTGTTGAACCCACTTCCTATCGTGCTATTGTTGGTGGTCTTCAATACTTGTCCTTCACTCGCCCTGACATTGCCTTCTCCGTGAACAAGCTTGCACAGTTCATGCAGAATCCCCAATCATCTCACTGGGTTGCTCTCAAGCGGCTCCTCCGCTACCTTCATGGCACTATGCACTTGGGTCTCCAGATTTACTCTACGTCTCCCCCTCTCTTCATGTCTTTTGTGATGCAGATTGGGCTGGTGACAAAGATGACTTTGTATCCACCTCTAGTTTCTTTGTTTACCTCGGCCGTAACCCGGTTACTTGGTCCTCCCGCAAGCAACGTGCTCTTGCCTGCTCCACCACTGAGGCCGAGTTTCGTGCCATTGCTGACACCGCCGAGATTACTTGGAGTTCGGAACACTTATTGAGCTCGGTATTTCTCTTACTTCTCACTTAGGTTATATCTTGTGACAACCTTGGTGCCACAACTTATTCCGCAAACCCGGTTTTCACTCTCGGATGAAACATGTGGCTCTCTCGTTTCATTTTGTCGTGAACGAGGTTCGATCGCTCTCTCCGTGTGCGGCACATTTCAGTAATGATCAACTTGCTGATGTTCTGACAAAACCACTATCTCGTCTACGCTTCGATCAACTCATTTCCAAGATTGGTCTTCTCCAAGGATCGTCCATCTTGCGGGGGCGTATTAAGGATATTAAGGAATCTCCTCCTAAAGTTTCCTAAAGTTATTTGTTTGACTTTCTCTATATTATTCCTTGTCAATATCCTCATGTATTTAGATTAGGCAACTAAATATTTGTATTATGATTAGAATAAGGAAACTCCTTTTCCTTATTAGAATAAGGAAACTCCTTCTCCTTATTAGAATAGGATGATTAGAATAAGGAAACTCCTTCTCCTTATTAGAATAGGACTCTCTCTTGTATATATATTAAGAGTTTGTGAATAAACAATCTAAGGATTTTCTAATTCTCACAGAAACAAGCACTTAAAATGCCTAAAAGTTTAGAATCTAAAACATAATAAATAAAGGTAATATATTAATTTAATTTTGTCTTACGTTTTCAGTAAGGAAATGGGATTATCTTTCTGGACGGATGGAGTATTGCGCTTAAAAACACAATAAGTATACCCTTGTTGTGTATATCAGGAATTTAGTCACTAATAAATTTCTCACAAAACCCAGTGAACTTTTTATCCTATATCTTTCAGAACATAGTATGGCTGCTATTCTGCAAGCAGAATCTCAAACAGTTTCTTCACAATCTCTATTAGTCATAATGGCTCATATCATTTTACAAAAGAAAACATAGGTTGCTTTTTTCAATTGGTCAAAACATATTATAACAGAAATTATATACTCCCTCCGTCCCATTACAAAAAGGCACAAAATGGGTTTTACAAAAAAAAAAAAAAGGAAATTGTATAGTGAAGTAATTGTTGTGACTTGTGAGTATGAAAAGTGAGGTAGGAGAGAAAAAGTAGGGTAGGAAATAGTAAGTGAATAGATGATGTGAGTATGACAAGTGGGTCCCATGAATAAACAAGTATTAAAAACTTTACTTTTTGGGCTTATGACTTTTGTAATGGGACGGAGGGAGTAACGTAAACAAAAACTAGGAAAGTTTGACCAAATATCTTATTCGTATTAACATTTGACTTCATTTACATTGAGAAACAATATTAAAAATCACATAAACTAGTTTGTTTAGACGTTATATGAAGAAATAATCGACAATTTATTCCCGTTAAGCCTCATCAATACATCCTTACCCCAACAAGTGGAATAATTTATTTGCAATCCCATCAAAATCAATGGTATCGCTTTCACGTACATAAAAATATGCTTACCATTGTTACAAATTCACTACGAAAATGCATATTTATTTTAGTTGGTTAACAACCCTGAACAACTCATGATTATATGTTTTACAAAATGCTAACCGACATATCATCAGCTGCAGGACCACAAAAAAATAATATGAGGTTAAATGATCACTATCACCAACCAAAAGCTTCCTTCCTCCCTTATTCTGACCTTATAGATGTGACAATCGAGATGGGAAAATGAAATTTAAGTCTTATGTGCACTAGCTGAGATTAACATGTTAAAATTGATGAGTCGTGAAACTGAAAAATGATGAAAAACGAAATAAGCATACTGGTACCATCAGGCACTGAAGCGGAGACTTCTGCAAGTAGTTTACTGCATTCACTAGGTCGAACCTGAGATCTCTTGCTTAAATGAACAAAACCTCTTCCACTCTGACCAACCATCGTTGGTCCTTGTATTGTATCCTAGATCTGAGAGAATCTACCTTACTATGCAGGTAGTCAAGATTATTTTAATTAGGCACAAAAAGAAGATAATTTGTAGCTCAAGGTGATCCTTCTCCTTGCCTTCAAATGATCATTATTTTGAAGCCACTTAAGAATCATGAGTAATCTTGAAGACGGGATGAATTCTATGATTTCAACCAGAACTTCTTAATGATCACAGTATAACTTAAACCAATATCTTTGCATTTGACTTAGTGATTTTCAACTCCCAACAAAAAGTCAAACTCTAGTGATTGCAACTCCGAATAAAGATTATAAGGTAAAGAACATATGACACGATATCATTAAGCCAGAACATGAAACATCTTGTCGAGAGTTGAGACAAACTAAGTAAATCATGTATTCTCAATCTTCCAAGCATGCATTACAATGAGGGTTGATGTCAAGTTCTGCAATACTCAAAACCAATGAAATGCACTTTTATAAAGTGATGATCCATTTCGAAAACCATTCAACTATCGACAATGTTCTAGTACAATACACATGACCTAAATTGGCTACAATTTATGGGTATCTCATAATCAAACTAGTGGCTTGTTTATTCATTTGAGATAAGCAATAAAATCACGCAATTCCTAAAACCAAACACAATTGTCTCTAAGTTATTCATGAATCTCTCTGAAAACCACGGAATCAAATTATACACAAGCCTCATTGTCGGCCTAAACACCCAAAGATCAAAGTAATAGAACTAAATAAGTGAATGCACACTACACATGATCAAAAATCTACATGGATGAGAGATTATACCTTATCATTGCAGGGAACAAGACCACGAAGCGTATCGAAATGAGCATTAATCCTTTCTCTTCTCCTCCTTTCAGCCTCACTATGGCTCTTCATAGCAGCACTAGCTTTCAGTTCAGGCAACCCACCATTCTTCCCAACTCTTCCATGAGCCTGAACAAGTTCTCCTTTCTCCTCATCCAATACTAAAGATTGAGACTTTGATATCAACCCACTATCCAAATTCCCCCCAAATTTGTTCCCCAGCCCTATAACACCCTTGGATCCAAAGTTCGAAACTTTTTGATTCCAAGAATAATAATCCATCTTAGAATATAGCAAATAAATACAAATATACGAATAATTTATGTGAAAAAGACAGAATTATTGAGTTTGATTTAAGGGTCAAGACCAGGAGGGCGGGTGGTGGGTGCAAACCAGAAAGAAAGGGAACGATTGGGAAGCCTGATGAGTTGAGCAATTGTTGAGGTAAAAATGGTTCTTGATGACATATCTTCCGTTAATTCAGAGAGATTTATGAGTGAATTTTATATTTCAAGGGTGGAGGGAGAAAGAATTTAGTGGGAAAACATCCACATTTTCTTCTTGATGGTCATAAATTCGAGCATTTTGATGAGTTTGGTTTGAATTTCTTGGACCCAGTTGGGAAAAATCAATGAATATCACAGAAAAGAAATCAAAGAAAGAAAATGCAATGAGTGTGTGTGTGTGTGTGTGTGTGTGTGTGTGAAGGGTTTTGCAGAGATTTGTTCAAGAATGGGGGGAGGTCAAAAGGTTGGGGATAATGGAGACAATGCTCAACGAGTTCCACGACAAATATAAAGCCACTGACAAAAGATTTTAGGCCAATCAACCTAGGTAATGTAATTTTGAGTTTTCATTATACTCCCTCCGTCCCGTGATTATACAGTATGCACAAATTGAAATGACACGAGAATTAAGGAAAAAAGTGAAAAAGATGATGTATTGTAAATATAAATGGTTGGGTAGGGAAGAAAAAGTGGAATAAATGAATAATGGTTGTGAGTACAGATTATTATGAAACACCCAAAATGTATCTTTTTGCAGATTATCGTGAAACGGAGGGAGCAAAGCTCTCGCTAGTGACAAAAATGACCAACATACTTTTGCATCAATTATCAAATAAGGCAATGTAACATTTTTTTTAACTAATGACGTTAATTTTTTTAACTGAAATCTAACTTGGCAACTAAAATGTTAATTTGTTAAGCTAGTTAGCAAATTTTGGGTTAAAATATTAAAACTTTAGATGAAAATTAACAAAAAAATTTCTTCATCATCTATTTCAAACCCAACACCCCTCTTCCGATCCTCCACAACAGCCACCACCCATCTTCCGAACTCACCACCATCACCATCGCCACAAACCCCAACAACAAGTCCCCACCCACCCAACAAACTCCACTATTTAAAACCCAACATTACCATTTTTCATTACAAGCATATTCAAATCAATCACAAATTAATCTCACCAATTTTGAAATTTTGAAGAAATAGACCAACAATAACATTACTACCTTTCGAAATCTGCCAAACATGTTCAATATTTAATTCCAAATCAGCCAATTAATTCAAATCTGAGATTTAATTTTGAAAACTCAGATTTTCGTAGGTGAAAGATGGAGGTAAAGATGAGAAAAGGATTGTTAGTGAGGAAGATAGAGAGAGCAAGAATTGGTGAAAGATGGAGGTGACAGTGGGGGGGTGGATATTGGCGAGGAAGAGAGACGTAGCGAGAGAAAGGGGAAGAAGGCAGTAATGAAGGTTAGTGAAGGCGATTAAGGGTGTAGGTGGGTGGATTTGGGGGAGATGAGGGTTTAGGGTTGAAGGGTGGAGGTGGGTTAATTTTGGGAAGATGGAGGTAAAGTTAAAGGGTTTGGGTGTAGAAAGGTTTTAGCCCGTCAAATATTCAGAATTGTAAGTTTGGTTAACTAGAGTTGATTTTTTTGTTATGTGGCATATCCACGTCAGAGTTCATTAATAAAATTTAACGTCGTCTGTTTAAAAATATCACATTGTCTTATTTGAAAACATTTTTGAAAGTACGTTATACCATTTAATCGTTAGATAGTACGTTTTCTTTTGCGAAAATAGGGTCTAAGTACATTACCTAGACTAGTAATTATTCCAAAGATTTTATGGATAATAATACCCTGAATCTTCTCCTTTTGACTTCTCTCCTTCTAACGTTAAATCATTTTCATTTTGGTCCTCAATCTACCCACTCTTTTAACTCTACTCCTAAGAAAATCATTATTGGGGGCATCCATTAACCAACAACGATTTGTTTTGTTTGTATAAGTCAGTGTTCTAAAATTTGTTCGCCTAGACATCTTAAACCTCGTCTAGATTTTAAAGGCCATGAAATGCTGCGATTAATTCTAAATTCACCTAGAAATGTGTCCAGTCAGAAAATTCTTGCATAGACGCCCTACAATCGACTAGTCGTACTAGGTATCGCTGCCGCCAAGATCCGCCTTACATTTTTAATATTTTTATAAAATATTCAGGCCTGTCTCAATAATTATTGGTGCCATGTGCGAAATGTGAATATTGGGCCCCTAATGTTTAAAAATTAATACAAAAAATATAATATGTATATACAAGTGCTTTTATATAAAGATTAAAGTTTTATAAAATTAAGCAATAAAATTCAAAAATAATTTATTACATTGAGGTATTTCATTTATCGTTGCTATCGCCTCTCTTAAATCAATTACCCGTTCTTCGCAATTTCCAAGTAATTTGCGTCGATTGATTTTCCCCCCTTGAATTTCGACGTCGTCGCTGTGATTGCGTTAATTTTTTTTTTTTGGATTACATATATATATATATATATATATATATATATATATATATATATTTTGAGATATATACCTAATGGGGCCTAGAAAAATGGGGGCCCTTCCAAAATTTGAGGTCCGGTGCCGAAGAACCTAATGTTCCTAGTGATAGCCGGCCTTGAAAATATTTGATTCCAAAACGGTGTCGTTTTTATCGATATAAATTTAAAAAATTCTCGCTTAAGATTGAGATCGTGAATTGATTAATTAAAATCTCAAATCTCAATCTATGGCTTATAAACAAAATTCTCAACCAGTTCTGCACTTCATTTTATCTTCGTTAGTTTCTTTCTTACACCAATTGTTAAGTCAAAACTTAAGATGCTACGCCATCCTTCTTCATCTTGCAGCGACGTCAAGTTATTTCACTAGAATATTATAAATTATATTTAGATTATCGGTCCCGTCTAGATCCCGTCTAGGCCCGGCCCAGCTTCGGTGTCTAGCAATCGCCTAGCCATTTTTAGAAACTTGTTAATACACAACAATGATTATGTCATTACAGGACGGAGGTATAATCTTTTTATAAGGAGGATTTGTTGGAAGATGTGGACTAATCAGCAGAAGTTGAATTTCTTTTAGCCAATACTAAACTCTAACAATTAAGACTATTTAAAACAAATTTAAGTTAAAAATTATGATGTCAACTAGTTCTTTATCAAATTCAATAGAATCCAATATGTCAAACATTAAAATATATAGCAATTATTTTGAGATTGACATTTTCTAATATGCCACATATGCAGTTAACTACTCTTTTAAATCTAGTTAGCTAAATGTTTAACAAAATAATTAGTTGGAGTTGGAGGTACTGAGCATCTCCTCTACTTGAACTTGAAGGTGAAAGTAGGTATAGTTTCAGCAGCTTTTGGGTTGACATTAAGAGGCAATGACTTAACTAATTAGCTCTTACAATAGTTTTGGAGGTATATCTTTTGAAAATAGTCGTTTTGGTACTCTTCACATGGAAGAATAATCATTTTTTTAAGTCTAAATTTGTATGTTGTCTAGATTCAACCTATATACATTCAAATACCCCCCCCCCCACCCTCTCTCTTCCACACACTTAATAAAAGGGAAATTACCGGTGGATCCTTCATCCTAAGTTAAACGACCAATTAAGAAATGAATTTTGAAATTTAACCAACTAATCCGACTTCAATCAAAATTTCACCTAGTCCTTCCTACTCAAAAATATAAAACTAACCCCCCTCTCTCTCTCTCTCTTCTCTCACTTTCTCTCTCTACCAACCCTTCCCCTTCCCCTTCCCATTCCCGGCGACCCTTCCCTCCCCTCCGGTGACTATCTCCGGCGACCCCTCCACTCCCTCCTCAACTGCGAATCTATTCTCCGGCCTAGGTCTACAACCGGAGGAAAACGGATCTGCTCCGGGGAAGATGGTTCTATGCCAGAGAAGACAACCCTATACCAGAGGAATAAGGATCCATGCTAGATCTGCGGAGAATTCACAATTGGCGAAGAAAAACCTAACAACTCTTTCCTTCGAAATCAATTTTTTGTAGAAAATGAGTATGGCTCCTTTGATCAGTTCGGTTCGAGATTTGGAACCATCTAGAGTTGAATAGGCTATGAAGGTTCAGAGATGGAGAAATATCTACATCATAGTGTCTTCCATGAGGCCAAGGGGATCAGAATTCATGAATTATTAAATGTGATTTGATCCCACGTTTTACTGGAATGTTAAAGGAAGAGAAATTGAGTTGGATGGATTTCTGAATTCTGATGATAATGTGATAGAACAAAGTGGAGTATACTCTGTATATTGAATGCTTTGATATCAAAACCGCTTTCCTTAATGGATATTTGCAACTTGCCTGTTGCCATGCTTAAGTCTGTTAGAATTTTGATTGCCATAGCCGCATATTATGACTATGAGATATGGCAAATGGTTGTCAAAACCGCTTTCCTTAATGGAAAACTGCTAGAGGATGTATATATGACACAACCCGAAGGTTTTGTAGATCCAAGAAATTCTAACAAGGCGCAAGTAAGTCTGAAATATCCATTTACGGATTGAAGCAAGCTTCTAGGAGTTGGAATCTTCGGTTCGATGAGAAAATCAAAGAGTTTGGTTTTATGAAGAACGAAGATGAACCTTGTGTATACATGAAATTCAGTGGGAGCGTTGTGTTATTTCTCTTATTGTATGTCGATGATATCTTACTCATTGGAAACGACATTTCTGCACTTGAGACTGTCAAGTCTTGGTTAGGAAAGTGTTTCTCAATGAAAGATATGGGCGAAGCCGCTTACATCCTTGGTATCAAGATCTATAGAGATAGATCTAAGAGGATAATTGGTTTGAGTCAAAATACCTACATTGACAAGGTTCTTAAAAGGTTCAAAATGGAAAATTCTAAGAGAGAAAACTTGCCAATGGGTCATGGTGTTACTCTTAGCAAGACGCAGTGTCCTAAGACAACTGATGAGCGAAAGAGGATGAATGAAGTTCCATACGCTTCGGCAATTGGATCTATCATGTACGCTATGATTTGTACTAGACCCGACGTCTTGTATGCTTTGAGCATGACAAGTCGTTACCAATCTGATCCGGCTGAGAACCATTGGATGGCGGTCAAGACGATCCTAAAGTACTTAATAAGGACTAGGGATGTGTTCTTGATATTTGGAGGGATGGAAAAAGATCTTGTTGTAAGTGGTTACACAGATGCTAGCTTCCAAACCGACAAGGATGATTTCCGATCGCAGTCGGGATTTGTGTTTATGCTTAACGGAGGTGCGATATGTTGGAAGAGTTCCAAGAAGAGTACTATTGCTGATTCTACTACTGAGGCCGAATATATAGCGGCATTCGATGCAGCTAAGGAGGCAGTTTGGATCAAGAAGTTCATTAGTGACTTGGAAGTTGTTCCAAATATCACTAATTCGGTGGAACTTTATTGTGACAATAATGGTGTCATTGCGCAAGCAAAGGAACCAATGTCACATCAGCGATCCAAACATATACTTAGACGTTTCCATCTCATTCGAGAGTTCATTGATCGGGGAGACGTTAAGATATGCAAAGTATCAACCGATGATAACATTGGGGATCCGCTTACAAAGCCCCTCGCACAAGCAAAGCATGATGGTCATGTGAGGTCCATGGGTATTAGATACATAGATGGAGCCTAGTGCAAGTGGGAGATTGTTGGTGTAATGCCCTAGGCTATAGTTATGTTTAACTTGAACCATTTTATATCATTTTTATCATTTATTATAGAGCGTGTTTATTCTGTTCATTATATGTTTGCATGTTTATTATATTGAACTGCGTCCCTAGTTGTTATGAACAACTAGTATAAGTTGGTAATGGATAATCATAGAGATGATTATATGCATGGAGATGCACATTACACTTATGGATATTTGCTAGAGAACAAGTATTGGACTTGACCTACTTATGAGATTTATGACATGGTCTGTTATCATGATTAAATCTCATGATAGTCGTGTTATTGAATCCTTTGTACCTGAGATTATCATCATCTTCCACATGATGAAGATCATGTTTGATATAGTCTAACACCATCTTTAATCAAATAGCAATAAGGGCTATGTTAGCATGATTGGATTCATGTAGGGAAGAATGATAAGTCAAGATGGGATTTGTCCCTCTTATGAAGAGAGATGTTTGCTTGGGCCCCTCGATGAATGCGTTGGTGTAATGCCCTAGGCTTTAGTTATGATTAACTTAAAACCGTTATGTATCATCTTTATCGTTTAAGTTTATTATTTGATTATTATATATTTTGCATATTTATTGTAATAATCTCCATCCCTAATTATTAAGAGAATAATTAGTATAATTGTCAATGGATAATCATATGATGATTATATGCATAGAGATGCACATTGAAATTATGGGTACTTGTTAGTGAACAAGTGACTGGACTTGACCCGTATGAGATTTATGTCATGGTCAAATGTCATAATTAAATCTCATATGGTCACTTCATTTAGTCCCTAGACCTGAGATTATCATGACCTTACATATGATGAAAGTTATGTTTGATTTTAGTCAAACGATATCTTAACACGATATTTATAAAGGATATCTTTGGCATAATCGGATTCATGATGGAAAGGATGATAAGTCAAGATGAAATTTGTCCCTCGAAAGAGAGATGTTTTACTTGGGCCTCTCGATGAGTGATAATGATGAAAGCGTGTGGCCACACCCCAATATGATTGGACTATCATTATACTCAAGATCGAGAAAGCATTGAACAAATACAAGTTGACGTGGACCATGACTTGTGTTCAATATAACATCGTGAGACAAAGGAAGAAATGGAAGTGTACTATTGGAAACGTGAACTCTTACGTTATATTATTTGGGTAGACATAATGGCTTGCTAGAGTCCGCTTATGTCTTATGAGGGTCGATTTGATCGAACTCATTGCCAACATAATATAATCCTATTGGGTCACACACAACTAGAATGAATTGGCTAAACCAAGGAAGAAAATGATTGAGAGTTCCTGCATATGACCTTTCTGGTCGTGCGACACAACATGCCCATGGGCTACTTGTGGTCGTGCGACACATTAAGGCCTGAGGCGTATACAGAGCAGTTTCCTAATTCGATTAGGAAACTAATACCTATGCTAATGTAGTATAAATATTAAGTCTGTAAACCCTAGCTGCTAGCCGAATTTTTCAAGAGAGAAAAAATTCACAACAAAAGGTTTTTCAATGTTCTCTCCAAGGTTTAAGAATCTAGCAATTTTCAAGAACCGTTCTTGGTTCATTCTAACGTGTGGATACTACTAGAGGGTCTTCGCTCGTACGGCGATCAAGGCCTAGAGTTCAAATTGTCCAAAACAATCTGAAGGTTCAAAGGTTTTGAAGATCGAAGATTGAGATTCAAAATCACACCGATAAATTGTTCGATAGCTCAAGACCGGAAAGCAATAAAGGTTGGTAAATTCTATCTCATAGAAATTCAATTTAATCATATAGAACAGATCTTAGGGCTTGGGTTTTATGTTATTTAGATGATTATTTCGCTGCGCATGGACCCATAAAACCCAACAGTGGTATCAGAGCCTCGTTCGTATGGTTAATTTTGAATTAACATGCTAGAATCAAGATATAAATCGTTTATATGCTTATTGCATGTTTTGTATGCGGTAGAATGTTTATTGTTTATGTGAAACAATGTGAAAATCGTCTTCTGATTATGCTGAATTAAATTTGTAAAAGTTGTTTACTTGATTTGTTTGCTTTATGATTGGAATTGATTGAAATTCAGAAAATCTGCCAAACTGGCAACTCAAGTCGTGCAATAGAGTTGGACACGAGGAGAAAATTTGGTAGTTGGGCTTGGTATGTCACGCGACAGATCTGGCCAACTGGCCGATGAAGCCGCGCGACATAACTTGCCAATATATGCAGAATCAGTTTGTTAATCTTTCTGCTGATCTGTGATTATGTTTATAATCTGAGATGTTTAATGTCTTAATCTGGATGCTATAAATTTCTGGATATTAAGTTTATAGGGCTATGCTAGATTAATTCATTGTTTATGCATGCTTAATTAATTTAAATGTGTTTTTATTAATTGTTGCGATGCATGAATTATATGTTCTTAAGTGTTAAGAAGTTTTGTTAAATGTTTAGTTGAAACATTGAATTGATATTTCCTGGATGTTTAGTTGAAACATCAAAATTTTGGTTTTCTGATTGTTTATGAGAAACAAGTCAGTTTACGCAAATTTTGAAGGAATCTGATTGTATATGAGAAACAAGTCAGTTTACAAGTCTGATTGTTTATGAGAAACAAGTCAGTATACAAAGTATTGATTATGATTGCATTCAAATTGGTATTATAATTGTGCATGACTAGAAGAGTTTTGTCGAAGGAAGATTTGGTACTTAAGCAGTCCTTGTGGCTCACCTATTTTCTTGGGAACTAACCTGGTGTACATTATGATTATCTTTGTTGATATGCTTATAATCTGCTTTAAAGAACCTTCATTTAACTTTTAAGTTCTTTTTGCCAATCCATGATTAAAACACTTGAGACCACTCGGATAGTTTTGGGTGGGCTTGCCATAGCAAGGTGCTTTGATTCTATTCCGTTTGCGAGCAAGATGAGAAAATGGTGGTTCCTATACGTTTAAAGTGGATGAACTTAATTGGATTATCAAAATGGTTTTGGACCCAATGCATAATATGAGATTAAAATATGCTTAGACATATGATGTCTTGAATAAATCTCATAAAAGATCTAAGAGTCATATACGATATGATTGATGTTTTCTACCTAATTAATTTAATCTTGAGCGGTGCGCCATAGCGTAATTGAGATTAAATTAAAGTTGGATCTTAGCCCATTAAATGCATATTATGCTTATTTGCATTGGAAGGTGTATGATTTAGTGGGAGTATTTATAAAATACATTATTTTCTCTTAAATGATAAATGTGTTGATATTGATATGAGTTCATATAATTTGTATATTTTGTTGTAGAAGTAGCATTACATAATGATAATTGCGATTCGTCCTTATGAAGGACAAAGTTCGAAAGGAACGATACAAATAATTCTGATTGGATCAGAAGCCTAAAGAATGGTTCTTGGGTAAATGTGTACGTTCTTGACGAATCCGTTGTTGGACTTTTGGTAGGCTTCTCAAGAACTTAACTGAAAACTTAACAGAAAATGTAACGGAAAAAGAACGGAGATTGAAAACAAATGAAAAACAAGTCGAGTCTTGTATTAAATACAATCTCCGTAAGAGTTATTTGTCCCGCACAGGTGCTTACGGTTAAATAACAAAACTCTCGTAAGATAAAACGACTTTACTATTAGTTATAAGGAGCACTCCAATATAACTAATCTAACGAACAACACAATGTTTTGAACTTTGGACTTGAAAGGATTTGATGCAACAAGATGATATGATTTGGCTATGTTAATCTATCTCACTAGAGGGTAAAGAGGCTCAAATGACTGTATTAATGAATTGAAATTCAGAGGGGAAAGTATATAAAGAGAGTCAAAAGGTTTTGTGTCTTTTCCCTTGAAAAGGTGCAATTTTTCGAACAGCTGTGAAGGGCACGAGTCGTGCTAATTGGCACGAGTCGTGCCCACGACTCGTTCCCAAGCATTCCACTCGTTCTGATCAGATTTGAGCAAATGGTCATCAGAATCCCATTCGTGCTCACGACTCGTGCTCAGAGTCCCCATTCGTTCTGATCAGTTTTGAGCCAAATCTCATCACCCAAAAACACTGTTCAAAACCAATTTGATCCAAACGACCAAATTGACCCTTTTAACCAACTTTGTTAAGTTACAAAAGACCTTTGTCATTAATTCTCATTCACCCTAAATGGTTTTGAGACATTAAATGAGTTTAATAATCCACAACAAATGTAGAATACATTTTGTAACTAGTTTCGTTAACAAATAACGAACTTCCGTTAGAAACTAGATCAACGTTAAGTCAAACTTAACTTTCCGTTATCTATTTCCAACAACCCCCCACATGAATGACAATTAATGCATGAATGCAATTTCGTCCAAAGTTCTGGCGAACTATTATTACATCGGGATAGGTGGCCTTGAATCTTTCCTAGTGAAATATTATCGGATATACTAGCCATTTGGTAGCGAGTCGCTTTGAACCGATCGGCATGGATGTATACCAAGACAATAATACTCACATAATAACAACTCTAACAATTGTTGTTCTCACTTTTTGTCCATTTCGGCCCTGGACCGTATCTCATTCATAAGCGGTCATTTAGAGGCGGCCTAATTACCTCTCGCTTATATAGGTGATTCTCACTATAAGGAGTATCATGCACTACTCCACCCGTAGGTATAGAAATCATTAAAAGTTTTCTCAACTTATCCTTACCACTGCTGCATGTGCTTGTACTTGGATGTTCTGGAATGAGTATGCAACATCTCCAGGTTAATAAACCGAGTTGTTGTTTCCAAGTAACTCTACTAGAACTTATAACTTGGTTGTCTCATTGAACCAAGGGCCTGGGATCTCCATTTCTCAAGGTTGAGTGTCCGCTATAAGTCCTTTTGTTGTGGGTTTTAAACCCATTCCCCTTAACAGATTATACAGTTGATCTCGATTTATATCTTTGGTAAACGGATCCGCTAATTTATCACATGACTTTACATAATCAATAGTGATAACGCCATTCTTGATCAACTGTTTAATGGTATTGTGTCTACAACGAATATGTCTAGACTTACCATGATGTTCTACACCTTTTCCTATTTCTCATTGTCGTCACAATGCCTTAAGTCATGTAGACACAAACTTATTCCATAAAGGAATATCTTTCAAGACCATTCAGATTCCTTATTGAATCGAGTTGTTCAAGTTGTCTTGGAAGTTTGAAACCGTTGCTCCATTTATTGTGATCTGTAATCATAAGAATATCTTTAAGTATTCCAAGTACTTTGACCATCCTTAGTGATTTATTACAATGATCTCTGTACCGATCCGACTTCCCAAGTATTCAGTATCTCTAAGTGGTTTGACCTCCTTAGAGTCTACCTTTCAGGAATCTATCTTACAGAGATTACTTCTCTTGAACTTTCGAAGTACTTTTTCAAGATAATGGGATTGAGATAGGATTATTCCTTTTCCGATGTTCTAGAAATCTTTATTTCTAATATGACATCGACTAATCCCATATCTTTCTTGTCAAAGTTCTTCTTTATCATGTCTTTGGTATTCATGATCAATCATGACTACCATTGTTATCCACGTAAGGGACAGTATTAACAAATGATTCAGATGTTCCTTTAATGTATGTAGACACATTTGTCACATTCATTAATCTTGAATTCATTTGATAACATAGTTCTATCGAACTTCTCATGCCACTGTTTAGTTGCTTGTTTTAGTCCATATGAATACACAAGTAGATCCAACACGGTTGTGCGACATAGAACGCTCTGTTGTGTCAATGGGATAATCTTGCATAAATCATCATGTCCTTTTGACAACTAGCCTGGCTTATACTTTTCAACAGATCCATCGGCTTTATACTTTCTTTTAAGAATCCATTTGCAACCTAATGGTTTGCAACTTGGAAGGAGATCTACCAATTCCCAAGTATTATTAAGCATTATGGATTCTATCTCACTGTTAATAGCCTCTATCCGGAACAGATAATGCTTCCTTAACAGTTGCTGATTCGTTTTCCAACATAGAAAATCAGGACCAAAAGACTTTTCCACTCTTGCCCTTTTACTACGTCTAAGTCCTTCATCTTCAACTTGAGATGGACCGTTTGTAGTTTAATATTTAAAGGTTTCATCCTTGGCACATCTAGTTTTTTGCAACCTAACGGTTAGCATAAGGAAGATCAACCATCTTCCTAATAGAGTAGGATGATTTTGTCCTTTAACTGTATCTTGATTCTTCTTCTTTTTAAGAAAACCACTTACAGTTTCTATAAATTTTCTTATTAAAATTTATACATTTTCTATCATTTCTAGGAAGTATATTCTTAAAGAATATAACGTGTCTTGCTTAAGTATTACTACTTTAGCTGAATACCCCCACAGTTTAGGTATTTATAAAACAGCTTACGAATACTTCAAATTCGTTAGGAGTTTTTATCATCAAATAACTTCCAAATATATGACGATCCATTCTTTTAACTGTTAACAGTTTTTGTTAATACTAGAAGTTCATATCAATAGAACTTATGTATTTAGCTTGTACCCCCACACTTGAGGTGTACCTCCATATATCAAATATTTTATGAATATCCTAATTCATATTTAATATTTTCCTTTATGTGGAGTCATTTAATTGTAATAACCATGTTATCTCCTGACAACATAGTCATAACTATGTTCAAGTGAGGTCTCTTCAACCTTGGTCTCTTCAATTCTTTGCTTTCGAAGAATACCGCATTGCCAATGGAAACATAATCCATGGTTTTGGGTCCTATCTTAACCTCTTTAGGTTTATATATTTCTACCTTTGCTAGGTATACCCACATAAGACGGAACTTATCAATAAGGAGTTCAACATCTCCTTAAAAGTTCTATCTTTCCTTTTTCTGTGATTCAATTGATTAGAGTGTGTAAGGAGCATTCGTTTGATAAATAAGTGTCAGCGTCCCAGCAATTATTTTTCAAACGATACTACATACTCTCCACCTCTATCACTTACGAAAATTCTTAATTGTGAATCACAAACCTTTTGTCTACTTAAAACTCTAAGGTTTCATCTTTACTTTTTCAAAAGATGTCCTTTGCATTATCGATTGCAATCAATAATAGAAGTAGTGAACTATCTATTTACTATCTCTAGTTTGAACTGATTTCTACAAAAGAAATCACAATTGATTTGCGAATCAAACTTCATCTTAGGTAGTAATTTTAAATTAACTCGTCGACTTAGTGAATTTAAATTTACATAACCTAATTGAACACGCCATAACAATTGGAACAATTCAAACCAAGTAAATAAAATTTAAAATTTTATTCTTCGCACTTAGGCAGATAAAACATTTACAATTCAAGTTAAGGAGTCCTTCAACAAGGTACCCTTTACTAACATAATAACCACATTTGGTCAGTTCAAAACTTATCCCGATAGACTAAGTTGCTCGAAGTTCAATGGAACATTTCTATCTTCATTCACATTGGCTTGAAGAGGGTTTCCACCTTGGTTGTTGATTCTAGGATGTCGACATTCCCTAGCCATATGCCCGGGTTTGCCGCAATTAAAACAACTACCTTTGACCTTTTTGGCGGTCCTCTTCACTTTCCCGGTGTTCTCTCTCTTGATTCCGGTACTTGTTTCCACCAATTTCACTTGCGGTCTTTTAGTCACAATACACATAGTATTGTGCATCTCGAGAAAATCCCAAAGTTCTCTCGCGGTCTTTATGCCACAACACACCTTGTATTGTGCATAATCCAAGCCATTAAGAATATAATTGCGACACAAGAAATCGCTGTGATTCCATGTATCCAAATCATTCTTTGCTTTGTATTCATCCTCGTCGGATATCAATGGTGGATATTCCCAAAGAAATTGCACCAATTTTAATGTTGTCAAATAGACCAACATTTTCTGTTGCCACCTCTTAAAGTTCATCCCGGTAAGAATACCCGGTCTTTCCGCATGTACGAACACATGAGACGGAGGGAGAGCATTATGAGGTGCAACCCTTGAGGTTGTACCAGAAGGAGGTTTCTTACCATGAACCGAGTGAGATGGTGTAGTAGCGGGTGCAACATTGTTGAACGCAGCGTCACCTTGAGAAGGAGGCGTTACATTCCCTTGACTAGAAGCGGTGGTGTCTTTCTCGGTTGCCATCTTGAAGATCTTGAAGAAGCGTCAATTAACTCTTACGATTGTTGGACTTTTGGTAGGCTTCTCAAGAACTTAACTGAAAACTTAACAGAAAATGTAACGGAGAAAGAACGGAGATTGAAAACAAATGAAAAACAAGTCGAGTCTTGTATTAAATACAATCTCCGTAAGAGTTATTTGTCCCGCACAGGTGCTTACGGTTGAATAACAAAACTCTCGTAAGATAAAACGACTTTACTATTAGTTATAAGGAGCACTCCAATATAACTAATCTAACGAACAACACAATGTTTTGAACTTTGGACTTGAAAGGATTTGATGCAACAAGATGATATGATTTGGCTATGTTAATCTATCTCACTAGAGGGTAAAGAGGCTCAAATGACTGTATTAATGAATTGAAATTCGGAGGGGAAAGTATATAAAGAGAGTCAAAAGGTTTTGTGTCTTTTCCCTTGAAAAGGTGCAATTTTTCGAACAGCAGTGAAGGGCACGAGTCGTGCTAATTGGCACGAGTCGTGCCCACGACTCGTTCCCAAGCATTCCACTCGTTCTGATCAGATTTGAGCAAATGGTCATCAGAATCCCATTCGTGCTCACGACTCGTGCTCAGAGTCCCCATTCGTTCTGATCAGTTTTGAGCCAAATCTCATCACCCAAAAACACTGTTCAAAACCAATTTGATCCAAACGACCAAATTGACCCTTTTAACCAACTTTGTTAAGTTACAAAAGACCTTTGTCATTAATTCTCATTCACCCTAAATGGTTTTGAGACATTAAATGAGTTTAATAATCTACAACAAATGTAGAATACATTTTGTAACTAGTTTCGTTAACAAATAACGAACTTCCATTAGAAACTAGATCAACGTTAAGTCAAACTTAACTTTCCGTTATCTATTTCCAACATCCGTTCCCACTAAACCCACTGCAAATGTTGCAAAGGGCAAATAAGGAGCAACATTAGAAACATGTTGATGATTCTAATAGCATTGCTTGCCTTATACTTGATACCATGTTTAAAGGCTCTTATGAAGAACCTTGAACACATGGAAACTGCTTTTGTTCTAGCACACTGCACAAAGGAAATGTTTCAAGTGCAAGCTAGGCAAAAGATGTATGTTATGGTGAAGGCTCTTGATGCATGAGATGCAAAAAGGAGCAATCCGCAAGTGTGTTAATGGTTAACACAAGAAAGGGGTTTAAAAGGAAGGAAAAATAAGTAAAGCAAAGGTTGCTAAACCTAGGACAAAAGTTGTCAAAGCCGAAGAGGCTAAACCCAAAGTGTCTCAAAATGATGCAGTTTGCTGTCATTGCAATAAGATTGTCATTGGAAGCAAAGTTGCAAGGCTTATTAGGAAGGCCTAAAAGGTGAAGAAGGGCAATATGATTGCTACTACTTCAAGTATCTATATGATAGATATTTTCTTTTCGACTTCTTGTTCTTGGGTATATGATACCGGATTGGATCTCACATTTGTTTAAATGTGCAAGGAACAAAGAATAGAAAGCTACTCAAAGAAGGTAAGTTAAACCTATGCATAAGAATGGAGCAAGGGTTGCTACATTAGCCATAGGGACTTATGAAGTCACTTTACCTTGTGAAGTAGTACTTGTTTTGAACAAGTATGACTACGTTCCAGATTTGAGTAGGAGTATTATTTCCGTTTCTTAAATGGATGATGAAGGATATAATTTTCTTATTTTCAATAAGAAGTTTTATATCTATTTAATGATATGCCTTATTGTATTGCATATGTCATTGAATGGTCTTCATATCCTTGATGTTAAGAAACAAAATAATATTGAAGATATCTAAAATATAAATGGGAATTCTGAACCGAACAATATGAACAACGCGTTCATATGGCATTGTCGGCTTGGTCAAATAAATAAGAAACATATATCTAAACTCCATTAACATGGACTTTTAGACTCATATGACCATGAATCATTTGAGGAATGTGGATCTTATTTATTGGGATTATCGACCAAACCACCCTACAATAAAGTAGTGGGAGGGCTAGTGACTTATTGGTCATTATACATGAGATGTATGTGGACTATTAAGCAGCATTGCTAGGGGAGGATTTTGGTGTTTCATCACATTCACCGATGACTTATCTTATTATGACTATGTCTATATGATGAAGTCCAAAGGTGAATTGTTTGAGATGTTTCGAACATTTCAAGATGAAGTACAAAACAAACTTAGCAAAACTATTTAAGCACTTCGATTAGATCGAGGTGGTGAATATTTGAGCCAAGAGTTTGACAATCATCTCAAAACTATGAAATCGTTTCAGAGTTGACTCCACCCGAAACACCACATTGTATGGTGTGTCTGAAAGGAGGAATTGAATCTTGTAGGACATGGTTCGTTCGATGATGTGTCAATTAGACTTTCCTATTTCCTATTTCCTTTTGAGGATATGCATTAGAAATGATGCGGTTACACTGAATCGAGTCCTTACTAAATCGGTTCCTAAGGCCCCACATGAGATGTGGCATGGAAGAAAACTTAGTTTGTCTTTCATGAAGATTTGGGGTTGCGAATCTTATGTAAAGAGACTTGTCTCTTATAAGTTAGCACCAAATTTGACAAAGTTATTTTCAAAAATTAATCTTACAACCACAAAGAGAACAAAACGTTTGTTGCTCTACACGATTTGTTTCTTGAGAAATAGTTTCTCAATAAAGAATCTAGTGGGAGTAAAATTAATCTTGAAGAAAGTTCAAGAACCTGAAAATGACATGGATCCAAGAGTAGAGACGGAACCAAGTTCACAAAGGAGTTGTGGAACCGGTTCAAGATGCACAAGTCCATCGTAGATCGGATAGGTTACAATCCGAACCAAGAAATATTGATTTCTCGTATCGAAAAGTAATAAGGTGAAAGTCATTGAGAATGACGATCCTACTTCCTATCTTGAGGAAATGTCCACTCCTAATTTGGATAAATGGTTAGGAACCATGGAATTCGAATTACAATCCATGTTTGGCAATCAAGTTTGGAACTTGATTGGGGCTACCTGAAGGTGTAAAAACTAAAGGGTGCAAGTAGGTCTTCAAGACCGACATAGATGGGAAGGTGCATACTTTCATGACTAAGGATTGTAACAAAGGGATTTAGGAAAATTCATAGTATTGACTATGTTGAAACCTTTTTCGCCAGTTACAATGTCGAAGTCTGTTAGAATTTCAATTGCCTTTATCACATGTTGTGACTATGTGACATGACAAATGGATGACAAACGACTTTCTTTAAATAGAAAGATTATTAAGGATGTGTACAGTACACAACTCGAAGTTTTGTCGATCCGAGAAGTTCTAATAAAGTATGCATGTTGCAAAGATCCATGAGATGGGTTGAAGCAAGCTTCAAGGAATTGAAATCTTCGTTTTGATGAATTGGTCAAAGAGTTTGACTTCATCAAAGAACAAAGATGAATCTTGTGTATGCATGAAATTTAGTGGGAGCGTAGTATTATTTCTATTGTTTTATTACAATGATATCTTACTCATTGGAAAAACAAGTTCCTACACTTAAGACTGTCAAGTCTTGGTCAAGGAAAGGTTTCTCAATGAAAGATATGGGTGAAGCCGCTTACATCCTTGGCATCAAGATCTATAGAGATGGATCTAGAAGGATAAATTGGTTTGAGTCAAAGTGTTCACATTGACAAGGTTCTTAGAAGAGTCTAAGAAGAGTAGCTTGTCAATGGGTCATGGTATTTTTCTTAGCAATATTCATTGTCTTATGACAACTGATGAGCAAAAGGGAAATGAATGAAGTTCCATATGCTTCGGCATTTGGATCTGTCATGTATCCCATGATTTATACTAGATCCGACATCTCATATGCTCTAAGCATGATGAGTCGATACCAATCTGATCCTGGCGAAAACCATTGGATGGCAGTCAAGATGATCCTTAAGTACTTAAGAAGAACTAAGGATACGTTCTTGGTATTTGAAAGATTGGAAGTTAATCTTGTTGTAAGGGTTACATAGATGCTAGCTTCCAAACTGACAAAGTTATTTTAAAATCGCAATTAGAATTTGTGTTTATGCTTATTAGAGGTGCAGTTTTGATTGGAAGAGTTCCAAGCAGAAATTGTAGTCGATTCTACTACTAAGGCCGAATTTTAGCAACATATGATGTGGCTTAAAGAGGCAGTTTGGATCAAAAGTTCATTAGTGTTTTGGAAATTTTCCAAGTATCACTAATCATTGAAACTTTTGTTGTGACAATTGTGGTACCATTTGTGCAAACAATGAAACCAAGATCACAACAGCGATCCAAACACTCACTTAGACGTTTTTCAAGATTTCATAAGAATGAGAAGGCGTTAAGATATGCAAAGTATCAACCGATGATGACATTAGGGATTCACTTACAAAAGGACCCTCACACAGGCAGAAGCATGATAGTCATGTTAAATCCATGGGTATTCGATACATAAATGGAGCCTAGTGCAAGTGGGAGACTGTTGGTGTAATGCCCTATGCTTTAGTTATGATTAACTTAAAACTGTTATGTATCGTCTTTATCGTTTAAGTTTATTATTTGATTACTATATATTTTGCATATTTATTGTAATAATCTCCGTCCCTAATTATTAAGAGAATAATTAGTATAATTGTCAATGGATAATCATATGATGATTATATGCATAGAAATGCACATTGAAATTATGGGTACTTGTTAGTGAACAAGTGACTGGACTTGACCCGTATGAGATTTATGTCATGGTCAAATGTCATAATTAAATCTCATATGGTCACTTCATTTAGTTCCTAGACCTGAGATTATCATGACCTTACATATGATGAAAGTTATGTTTGATTTTAGTCAAACGATATCTTAACACGATATTTATAAAGGCTATCTTTGGCATAATCGAATTCATGATGGGAAGGATGATAAGTCAAGATGGAATTTGTCCCTCGAAAGAGAGATGTTTTGCTTGGACCCCTTGATGAGTGATAATGATGAAAATGTGTGGCCACACCCCAATATGATTGGACTATCATTATACTCAAGATCGAGAAAGCATTGAACAAATACAAGTTGACGTGGACCATGACTTGTGTTCAATATAACATCGTGAGACAAAGGGAGAAATGGAAGTGTACCATTGGAAACGTGAACTCTTACGTTATATTATTTGGGTAGACATAATGTCTTGCTAGAGTCCGCTTATGTCTTATGAGGGTCGATTTGATCGAACTCATTGCCAACATAATATAATCATATTGGATCACACACAACTAGAATGAATTGGTTAAACCAAGGAAGAAAATGATTGAGAGTTCCTGCATATGACCTTCCTGGTCATGCGACACAACATGCCCATGGGCTACTTGTGGTCGTGCGACACATTAAGGCCTGAGGCGTATAGAGAGCAGTTTCCTAATTCGATTAGGAAACTAATACCTATGCTAATGTAGTATAAATATTAAGTCTGTAAACCCTAGCTGCTAGCCGATTTTTTCAAGAGAGAAAAAATTCACAGCAAAAGGTTTCTCAATGTTCTCTCCAAGGTTTAAGAATCTAGCAATTCTCAAGAACCGTTCTTGGTTCATTCTAACGTGTGGATACTGCTAGAGGGTCTTCGCTCGTACGACGATCAAGTCCTAGAGTTCAAATTGTCCAAAGCAATCTGAAGGTTCAAAGGTTTTGAAGATCGAAGATTGTGATTCAAAATCACACCGATAAATTGTTCGATAGCTCAAGACCGGAAAGAAATAAAGGTTGGTAAATTCTATCTCATAGAAATTCAATTTAATTGTATAGAATGGATCTTAGGGCTTAGGTTTTGTGTTATTTAGATGCTTATTCCGCTGCGCATGGACCCATAAAACCCAACAGAATGATGTTGATGAAATGTGTACCCACACTCAAGTGATTTGATAGAGATCAAATTCATTTGGATTATCAACATATTCGGAATCGAGAAAGCATTGAACTAGATGAGTTGACATAGACCATGACTCATGTTCAATTGGACATCGTGGACAAAGGGATTATAACATTTGATATATCGAGGAACCAAGTTTTGATGTTATATTATTTGGGTGGATATAATGGTTTGCTAGAAACCACTTATGTCTTGTGAGGTCATGTTTTGACTCACTACCAACATAGTATAATTCATTTTGGGTCACACACAAAGAACGAATTTGATTCTGGCTGAAACTTGGAGTTCTGGCTTGGTATACCGCGCGACATACTTAGCCATACTGAAAAATCGTTTTCTGGCTAGTAGTACCGCGCGACATACCTTGCCCGGTGAAAGGCATGACTCGTGCTCTTGGGCACGAGTCGTACCAAAGTCCAGCATGAGTACTTTTAGCCTCACGACTCGTATCACGAGTGTTTTTGCCCAAGCACGAGTCGTGCCCAACGCGAAAACGTGTTCGTACTGCGTTCTAAGGCCGGGAAGGTTTTTGTTATTGACAAGGACTTAACCCTAAGTGTTAGGGATTTATACCATAGTATAAATATAAGTCCTTGGGCAGCCTAAAACCATCCTACCTCCATACATCATTGTTCTAGATTTATGAAATCCTAGGCCTTGATTAATTTCATAGTTTTTTCCATTGATTATTGAAATCGTTTCAATAATCGGAAAGGATCATCTAGCAATTCAACAAGAAGTGTTCTTGGTTCGTTCGCGTGTGGATCACCATTAGAGGGAGGTTGTTTTATCTCCTAAAGCTTGAAGATCTCCATTGTTGATTTCATCACCAAGATTTTGAACAAGGAAGAAGAAGATCTGATTCGACATCAAAATTTCAAGGCTTGAATTTTGAGATCTACTTTGACAAACCAAATTGCATTCAAGGTATGTAATTCTATTTCATGGTTTTTCTAATCTCTTCATGCTAGACGGATCTAAGGCTAGGATTTTGTTGTTATTTCTAAGTCTTCCGCTGCGTTTGTAACCCCAAAACCCAACAGTGCAATAACAATTATAGTATGATGTGCGCTTGTGTGAGAGTCAATCTAGGTGATAGAGTAAAATATAAATTTTTTTTTTGAAAACAAAAGAAAAAACAGATAATAGCCGAACCAAGTGATTGCCTACGTTTCTTCCAAATTAGAAAGACTCAGGCCGTCGTAGTTCCACTTAAAGGAAAGAGAGAGAAATAAATAAATTAATTAATTTAAATTACACCTCCTGAATCCTCCATAGACCGGACTTTAAATCAAAAACCAATCGCACGCAGGTATATAGTTCAAGTATAAATTAATTATTCTACCATGCAAAATAAAGTTAGTACAAGCAAAATAGAAGTAATAATTTATTTTGACTTTTCTGAATTTTTAAAACATTTCTGTAAGTTTTGTTTTTTTTTAGTGGACGAAAGTCAACAGCCAAGTCCCTTTTTTTTTTTTTTTATGTTTGGTCAACTTCTAGGGAGAAGTCAACAACTGCAAAAGTTTCATGCTTGGCTGCTGATCTTTTCTGAAGTGGCCCAATGTCTCGAGTGAGACAAGCTTGTCCCGCGCGGGACAAGCATTCGGACAAATTTTTTTTTTTTTTTTTTTTTTTGACGAAAGCAATACTGAAAAATTCGACTTTTTTGACGAAAGTAATATAGAAAAATTTGAAAAAATTCAGAAAAAATAATATTTTGCAGAAAAATAAGATTGATAATACTTAATTGTGCGCAAGTCTAACCCTCTTAATTAATTGTCCCCAGCGAAATCGCCAAAACTGTAGCGTTGATATTTTTATTTGAATAACAGAGTCGCCACTTATTTATTGATGGAAAACAAAAAGAAAAATCCTTTGATATTTTAAAGAGATTTGAGGGTTCGGGGGTTAAGTTATGGAATGAGAAGGTCGAGGAGCACCCATTCCACCAAATTCGGACATCGGTCTTGCCAATTGAGTATTATCAATCAAATAATTAATAATTAAAGAATAACAAGTAAACCCTAATTAATATCTTAATTAGGAATGTCGGATTGTATGCTTCGAGATCACCTCCATTGATTGAAGGGACTCTAGGCTAATTCTTTTGATAGGATTACACTACTCTAAAAGTAATTAGAGTGAGATGTTGAGAAGAAGAAAGTAAAAAATATAGGAGTTTATCTTGTGGTTAGGGAGTGTTTGGTTTAGAATGTGGTTCTAAGGTGTCTTCTCGGTCGAGAAATGATTTGAGCAGAGCTTCGCCTTGATTCTAGGCTTGAGTCTTTATGTTCGTCAATCAACGTGGTTGATGGACGAATTTAGGAGTTATTTGTGAGTGATTTGAAGGAATCTTTCAAGGAGAGAAACCAACAAATTGTGTGTGTTGTGTGTTTTCGATTAAGAATCGGGGACCTCTGAAATACTGAAAGTCATCAAGTATTTATAGGGGTTTGGAGAGGTAAAGGTGGAGAGGGAAAACACCCTAGGAAGGTTCTAGAACTCAAATGCTATTGGAGCACCGAATTGGATGAGATTTATCAAGAAAAGAGGTTGAAATGGAGAAGGAAAGTGATTATGCACATCCTGTAGAGGGGTTGTCTCGCGCGAGACACGTATGTCCCGCGCGGGACAACTAGTCTAATGACCATTTTGTCCTCTTCAGTTATTCCGTTAGTCAGTTAGGTCCAAAACAACGAGGTTAGTTAGAAACTTAACGAAACATGACGAAACTGATATGCTTTCATCAAAACACAAAAGAGAGACGAAGAGTAGTGTAATCATGATTTATTGGTTCAGAATGGGGTGTCTACACCGGCCTGAACATAATATCGTTGGTCGGTCTCCGGACTCCGGACTGCACCAACATAACGTGCCGAAAGAGGCAAACTGTTTTAATCTCTCAATAAGGCTATTGCTCCACTCCGACATCCAAACCTGCTCGGGCACACGTGGTAGCTCTGAGGGAGCAGCGAATTCTCAGCCTCGTCGGCTTTCCACCATATTAACATGGTTGCTCCACCCAGAAACCTTGCTTGTCATTGGGTAGATGAGTTTGGGTTGGTTAAGATCACTCCGTATCACCAAGATTCTAGTGTCCTCTTTAAAGCTTACAATGAAGAAATGGTGGAAGGTAGACTGACAAGGTTCAAAACCTAAGGTACGGCAAAGAACTATAAATTCGGATAGGAACCTCATGCCATTGGCACCTAGCATAGCCGGGACGGTTGCATATCTTCAAGAAATTTACATATGAAGGGGTCTAAGGAAAGGCGCAGACCAAGCTGGAATTGTTTGTTAAAGAAATTAAGGTGGTTCAGACTATACAAAAAGTCATTAAAGGCCTTCTCAATTTCAAGAGGTACGTCGAGAAGGTACGTAAGACGGTACTCCTCACTCAACACTCCATACTTGGAATGTATTTCCTCAATCATGGGTTCCCCGACCCTAGCAGATCTAGGCCTAGGGGCAACAGATCTACCCTGTTGGGACCTTCCGCGTCCCCGTCCTCGGTTACCAGCTTGTGCCCCCTCGGCAAATGCATTCACTATCCTACCAGATGTAGACAGACCATTTGAAGGCTGGGCAGTGCTACCTCTTTTTCCCGTCATAGTTGGACAAATAAAAAGCATACATCAGAACTTGGCTAAGGCATTTTGAAGGACGAGTGGGAAGAAGGGTATCCCTCCCCGTCCTATTAATTAAAAACGAGGAGGGATTCTTACCCAACAACGGATGCTCCAAATGGCTAGACTTCAATTAATACAAATTGATGTGATATATGATTTCTGACCAGTCGTGGAACAACACAACATTGGGGGACTCTACATCAACTCGATCAATCCTAAACCGACTTGGGTAATGTACGTCGGTTATAGGAGACTGGTACCTCGTCAAGATTTTCCCTATCTCATTCAAGCTCAACATTATCCATGGCCCATCTACCCTTTGATAAATTCTAAGATTTTGGGTATGTTAGTAATACAAAGCGTTGAGATTGCTTCTCCATGTTCTTGCCATCTCTAAAGGACGAGGAAGGCATAAAAAATCACTTAAGAACAAACTCAAGAAAAGCTTCAAGAAAAAAGGAGCAACAATGGCGGCCTCCAAGAACAACAACGCCCAAAATCCCATAAATTCAAGGTAAAATGGGGAAAATAGAAAAAAGAAAGAAATTTATACCTGAATCGAAGATGATGAATGAAAGCACGAACAAATCAAGCACAATGGACAAAAATCAAATGCGAAATCAAGAACACTGTTGCAGATTTTCAAAGTTTATAGTCCTCTCTCAATTGCAAATAGTGATAAAAGATTGAAAATGAGTTGGGTTTTGACTTTTATACCCAGATCTGAAAACGGGTATTGGTCAAAAATCCGGTATGGCGCCATCTCCTTTCTCGCCATAAATGCTCTAAAGGTTCCCAAGGCTAATGTTCAGACCTCGCTAATCGCGCCCATCATTGTCTATTTAATCGATAGATATTGAAGTATCTCGTGATTCGTGAAAACCCATTCATATCCGTTTAATTCGAGGTAGAGTGTGAGGACCCCGTCCCGAAACCTACACGTGTCCCGGGCTGGAGCATCCCCAAACTAACCCAAAATTTTCTAAACTTTTAAAACTTTGATTTAACTTTCAAACATAAATACAATTAACATAACCATTTCAAAATAACTCTACTCCTCTCCACATTGGAGAAAGAGTTGACCAACTTTGAAAGTAATAAACTGTTTTAGTTACAAAAGGTATCGGTTATAACGTAGAAATTAAAGTTTATAAATACAAACTCCATAAAAAAATTATACCAAAATAAACTTTCTACGCCAACCTATACATACCCCGACAATCCCCAAAATATCACTTCCAAACTCCTCTCCGCCCTTACTTGGCCGGTCCGCCTGTCTCGGGATCTAAAAACATTAAAGGGAGAGGGGTGAGAATAAATCTCAGCAAGCTATTATGAATGCAGCAGTATGCCAAATAAGATGCAACACATAACAAGTTGCATATAACACATTGGAAAAGCTGTAAACAATTTACATTACCTCGGTTTACCTTTTCCCGTCTGAACAATAGTCGTACAACATTGGGAAATAAAACTCCAATCTTAGGTGAGCTGCTTAAGCAATACTCACATATTATAAGACCCATGTCTCAAGGAACCATATAAGATAGTAGCAACTCTGTAAGGCTTTTGGCTTAATACAGATGCTATAACCCCGACCTGTGGCCACAGGAGGGGACGGTCAGAGATATAACATAATCCGATCACATTAGGTCACACCTCCATAATTGATCGTATTATGTTATACCCCCAACATCAGCTGATTAACACAATATCAAGCATATAATAGTTACTTGAAATAAAATCCGCAAAAGGGATAAGCAATATAGCCACATGGTAAAATATACTCATGTTCAACCAATACAATAGTGCAACATTTACTCAACACACTATGCATAGTATAATCAATGAATATGAACTCAAGTAAGGCAATAAGGTATCATCAACCCACCCTACATAGTCATTATACAACAATACATGGCCTCTATAAAGTTCCAAGTTACATCTACCAAGTTGGAGTCACATTTATCAAGTTGCCAAACTAGGCTACCAGGCGTTTTTCAAGCAATATTTAAAGTACTTCCCCAATTCCATTTTGATCAATTAAGATGTCATTGTGTAGCCAAAGTATTCTACTTTAATCTAGGTTAAGGAGATTTCATTTTGGTTCTAGTTTGAATAGGTTTAAACCGCTCTAAAATTGGTTCAAAGTTACCAGGCCAGGGCACGACTCGCGCCCCAGGGCACGACTCCGCCCCAGGGCACGACTCGTGCCCATTTGACCTTCCACAGAATCATGCGTCCCCAACCAGGCATGACTCATTATTTCCACAGGACACGACTCGTGCCTTAGGGCACGACTCGTGCTCTTTAGCTCCATTTTAATCAGCACGGATGAGAAATTTATCACGACTCGTTAGCACGAATTGGCCATGGGCACGACTCGTGCCAAGGGGCACGACTCGTGCCACGGCTAGAATCAGGTATCAGTGGCAGGTTTCCTTAGTAACTCCCAAAAACCAAAACTTGCACCAAGCTTCTTCTAATTTGTTCTAATTTGTGCCTAAAAGGGATTTCTAACTTTTCTAATTCCATTCTAAACCATTTAACCCCAAAGTAGCATATCCTAAACCTAGATCATTTACCACTTGATTTTTCACCCATTTTACTACCATATTTCAAGATTAACCCTCTTAATCTAACTCAACCCATTTTCTTACACTCTTAATCAACTTTTATGAACAACAACATCATTCTATGACCTTAATCAATTTCTCAACTCCAAGAAGGTTTCCAAAGCATCAAACAATCATTATAATAACAATAACAACATCAATAGTTCATGAACATTTAATGAAGGGAAAGTCATAATAACTCACCTTAGAAATATGGGGTGGAATGAGGATTTTCTTAGCTTGATGTGCTCCTCTTCTCCCCGAACACGAAAGTACAATTGGATTGCCAAATGGAGAAGAATTGAATGCCCTAGGAACTTGGAAAGTGAGGCTTTCATGGAAGAGCTTCCATGGAGATTTTGGAAAGAAGAAAGAAGAAAATGATGAGGGGAAAATGAGGAAGAGGATGGAGGAGTATGGGGGAAGTATGATAGGATTTGACTAAGAAGGTGAATGGGAGGAAAATAAGGAGCATGGCCCCCCATGCTAATTAAATAAAGTCTTTCTATTTCCTACACTCAAGCCCCTAAAGTTTAAAGAATGAACTTCAATCCTTTACTTCTTTCCTCTACACAAGGAAAATCTAACTATTCACATTTTATTTATTTCCAATTACCATACCACAAAAAAAAATACTTTAACTTATTTCTATTTTAACCTAAGGATTTAGAACTATCCTTCAACCATCTCACCTTAACATAAGAAATCAAGGACATATAATGAACACATAAAATTAACAATAATATTAAAAGCATATAATATGATACTAAAATAGTGCCTAGGGTTAGGGTCGTTACACTCACTCCCCCTTAAAGAAAATTCATCCCGAATTTTAAAAAGACTTACTTGGATGCTCAAACAATCAAGGGTATTTCGCTCTCATTTCCGACTCTAGCTCCCACGTTGCTTCCTCAATGGTATGATTATTCCATAGGATCTTCACTACCAGAATGCTCTTAGTCCTCAACTCCTTAACTTGAAACTCCAAGACTCTCAACGGTTCTTCAACAAAAGACATATCCGCTTGAATCTCATCGGGGGGAGAACTCAAAATATGAGAAGGGTCATGACAATACTTCCTTAACATAGAAACATGAAACACATCATGAAGTAAAGAAAAAGACGGAGGTAACGCCAACCGGTAAGCCAAATCCCCAATCTTCTCTAGAATCTCAAACGGACCAACAAACCTCGAAGCCAATTTATCTTTATTATCAAACCTTTTAATTCCCATCCTCGGAGAGACCTTCAAGAACACGAAGTCACCCACCTGAAAAGATAAGTCCCTCCTTCTATTATCGGCGTAGCTTTTCTGCCTACTCTGAGCCGTCTTCAATCTATCACGAATCACCTTGATCTTCTCCGTTGAATCTCTAACCAAGGGCCCCAAAGCCTCGCTTCACCAACCTCGTCCCAACACATCGGAGATCTACACTTCCTACCATACAACGCCTCATACGGAGCCATCTCAATGCTAGACTGATAAATGTTGTTGTAGGCAAACTCAACTAACGGTAGATGATCTTCCCAAGACAATTGAAAATCCATCACACAAGCCCGTAACATATCCTCAAGTATCTGAATAGTTCTCTCGGACTGACCGTCGGTTTGAGGATGAAACGCCGTACTAAAACATAATTTAGAACCCAAGGCTTCATGCAATGCTCTCCAAAATCTAGAAGTAAATCTCGAATCTCTGTCGGAAACAATGCTAACCGGAACCCCGTGAAGTCTAACAATCTCCTTCATATACAACTGGGCTAACTTCTCCATCGAGAACTTGGTTGACACCGGAAGAAAATGAGCCGACTTTGTCAATCTATCCACAATAACCCAAATAGCATCCATCTTCTTCACGGTAAGAGGCAAACCCGAAACAAAATCCATCGAGATCCCTTCCCATTTCCACTCCGAAATATCTAATGGTTGAAGTAGTCCCGCCGATCTCTGATGTTCTGTCTTGATTTGTTGACAAGTTAAACACTTAGATACATAATCCGCAATTTTCCTTTTCATTTCATTCCACCAATATCCACGCTTTAAGTCTTGATACATTTTCGTACTACCCGGATGAATCACAAATTTGGATTTATGACCATACTCTAGAACACGCCTCTTGATTTCCGGTGATGAAGGAACGCAAATTCTCCCTTGGAAGGTTAAAATCCCATCTCTATTCAACGCAAATTCCCAGGCTTTTCCCTCTTGCATTTGATCTAAAATTTTCTTCAACTCCGGATCACTTTGTTGAGCTTCCTTCAAATCTCCATACAATGTAGAAACGGCTCGCACATTCGCAATTATTACTTCACTCCCCAACTCTTGGGTAATCAAAGCGGTCACATAAGCCTTTCGGCTAATCGCATCCGCCACAACATTGGCCTTCCCCGGATGATATGAAATTACACAATCAAAATCCTTCAAGAACTCTAACCATCTTCTTTGTCGGTTATTCAACTCCTTTTGGGTAAACAAATACTTCAAACTCTTATGGTCGGTGAAAATCTCAAATTTTGCCCCATAAAGGTAATGTTTCCACTTATGCAACGCAAACACAATCGCAGCCAATTCCATGTCATGAGTAGGGTAATTCTGTTCAGCCGGTGATAACTTCCTAGAAGCATACGCAATCACTTTCCCATTTTGCATTAGTACACATACCAATCCCGCCTTCGAGGCATCACTATAAATAACAAAGTTGTCACAACCATCCGGAAGGGTAAGAATAGGATCCGTTGTCAACCTCTTCTTCAACTCATTGAAACTTGCTTCGCACTTGGAATCCCATACAAATGATACATCTTTCCGAGTCAACCTTGTCAACGGAGTAGCAATCCGAGAAAAACCCTCAATAAACCTTCGGTAATACCCCGCCAAACCAAGAAAGCTACGAACCTCGGTCACAGTCGAAGGTTGCTTCCAATTAACCACGGCTTCAATTTTTGAAGGATCCACGGAAATTCCCGAACTCGACACTACATGCCCCAAGAAAGAAATCTGCTCAAGCCAAAACTCGCACTTGCTGAACTTGGCATACAACTGCTTCTCACGAAGAACTGATAAGACCATTCTCAAATGACTTTCATGCTCCTCCCGGGACTTAGAATAAACAAGAATGTCGTCTATGAACACCACTACAAAGCTGTCAAGATACGGCTTGAAAATACGGTTCATCATATCCATGAATACGGCTGGAGCATTAGTCAACCCGAAAGGCATCACAACAAACTCATAGTGACCATATCTAGTTCGGAAAGCTGTCTTGGCAATGTCATCCGGTCTAATCTGCAACTGATGGTATCCGTTTCTCAAATCAAGTTTAGAGTAGATAACGGAACCTTGAAGTTGGTCAAACAAGTCATCTATATGCGGAAGAGGATATTTATTCTTTATGGTGGCTTGGTTCAACAAACGATAATCAATACATAATCGTAAGGTACCATCCTTCTTCCTAACAAATAAAACCGGTGCTCCCCACGGAGACACACTTGGGCGAATAAAACCCCGGTCTAGCAATTCTTGCAATTGGACCTTCAACTCTTTTAACTCGGCCGAAGCCATTCTATAGGGTGCTTTAGAAATAGGTGCGGTACCGGGCACTAGGTCAATACAAAACTCTACCTCACGATCCGGAGGCATAGAGTACTCACTTGAAAACACATCACTAAATTCATTAACAATCGGAACATGAGTTAACTCGGGGGACTTCTTATTGGCATCTACCACATAAGCCAAGTACCCCGCACACCCCTTAGATAGCATTTTTCTAGTCTTTAAAGCATAAATAACATGTAAGCCGAACTGAGATTACCCGATCTTTTCGCGCGCGGGTGGGGGCGCGGAAAAGGCGGTTGTCTTTCGCGGAGGGGTTGGTGTCTGAGACCTCGCTTCATGGGAAGGAACAAAATGAGGAGTCGCCACGCGGTTTTTGTATTTTGAGCCCAAACGTTGAGAAACGGCTATTGTGAAAAGGTGTCATTTTTATTGGTAGCAAAAACTTAGGAAAAGACTTTGAAAAAAGGGATCATTTTTATTGGCAGCAAAAACGAATAAAAAGCTTTTTTTTGTACCAGAGATTGTTAGGTTCGGAGGTCAAGTTACGTTTCGGGTAGAGTATTACGAGATCGCCCGAAATGCCTCGCATGACGAGTCTTTCTACCTTTCTCGAAATCGTGTGTGTGTGTGTGTGTGTTTTTTGAAATGGGGGCTTGAATGACAAGCTTAATCTTGGTTTGAATGACAAACGTTGATTAGGTGACTTTTGAAAAGACGAGCGTTTGAATGACAAACGTCGGTTTGAGACAGAAATGAGCGTTTGCATGGCAAACGTCGGTTTGGAGTTTGAAAGGAGCGTTTGCGTGGCAAACGTCGATTTTGAACCGTGCGAGTCATTGTTAACGATTTTTACGGGAAAAATGCGTATTAAATGATTTTAAGTGTCAAATGGCGGCTTTGAGTTTGAAGATGAGCGTTCGGAGGCCGAACGTCATTTCGCGCGTTTTGAAAGAGAGTTCGACGGACGAACTCCGATTTTGAACCGGGCATTACATTGTTAACGATTTTTACGGGAAAAATGTGTATTAAATGACATGCGATCAACGAATCGGGTTGCGACTCGGACTTTGAAAAGTAAATACTATCACGGTCCAAACGGATCGGACTTTGTAAATGACAGTATTTAAAGTGCGGTATCAACGGAATCAAACGATCCGGATTTGGGTACTTACAGTTAGCCCCTCAGCGACGTCTCCTCCGAAGGAGGTGGGGTCGTTGAAAAAGATAAGGATCCAAATCGGGATGCCTTACTTTGAAGGAGACCTGGGCGGTCAGCTGGCTGGACCCTTAGCGAAAAGGATTCCTACGTATCCCGAGCGGGAATCAAGCCGATCGTAGTTCGAAAAGGGGCAAGGGCCGCGCATGGGGACCTTGACCTGAGCGAGACTGTTAGGAGGCGTCTAAACCTGGATGAGACCATTCGCGAGGGTACCTGTACCTGAATGGAGACTGTTAGGAGGCGTCTGAACCTGGGACTTCTGAAACCTTCGAGGGCGTGTGGCGCCTCAAACCGGAGTTGCGATGCTGACGAGGGCGTTCGTGCCTTGGGTGCTGGGCTTATTGCTGTTGCCAGTTTTATCCTGCTGGGGATGAGCAATCGGGCTTACGACTGGCGGCCGGGGAGATGAATGTTGAAGTGAAAAGGTGTTCGGGCTTACGAGGATGGCCGAAGAGGGATTGTTGCAAGGCGTTCGTGCCTTGGGGTTCGGGCTTATTGCTGTTGCCGGTGAGGTGAACAGCGAGGGTCTTGATAGGAGAGTGGAGGTCGGACCGCGAAGGTCGGGATTGACTGTTTGAGATGGGACCATGAAAGGTCGAGATGGGAGATTGAAATCGGACCGTGAAAGGTCGCGGTTAAGACTTTGAAATTGGACCGTGAAAGGTCGCGGTTGAGACTTGGAATCGGACCGTGAAAGGTCGCGATTGAGAATTGAAATCGGACCGTGAAAGGTCGCGGTTGAGGATTGAAATCGGACCGTGAAAGGTCGCGATTGAGACTTGAAATCGGACCGTGAAAGGTCGCGATTGAGGATTGGAATCGGACCGTGAAAGGTCGCGATTGAGACTTGGAATCGGACCGTGAAAGGTCGCGATTGAGGATTGGAATCGGACCGTGAAAGGTCGCGATTGAGGATTGGAATCGGACCGTGAAAGGTCGCGATTGAGGATTGGAATCGGACCGTGAAAGGTCGCGGTTGAGGATTGAAATCGGACCGTGAAAGGTCGCGATTGAGACTTGGAATCGGACCGTGAAAGGTCGCGATTGAGACTTGGAATCGGACCGTGAAAGGTCGCGATTGAGACTTGGAATCGGACCGTGAAAGGTCGCGATTGAGAATTGGAATCGGACCGTGAAAGGTCGCGATTGAGAATTGGAATCGGACCGTGAAAGGTCGCGATTGAGGATTGGAATCGGACCGTGAAAGGTCACGATTGAGAATTGGAATCGGACCGTGAAAGGTCGCGATTGAGAATTGGAATCGGACCGTAAAAGGTCGCGATTGAGAATTGGAATCGGATCGTGAAAGGTCGCGATTGAGGATTGGAATCGGACCGTAAAAGGTCGCGATTGAGAATTGGAATCGGACCGTAAAAGGTCGCGATTGAGACTTGAAATCGGACCGTGAAAGGTCACGATTGAGGCTTGGAATCGGACCGTGAAAGGTCGCGATTAAGGATTTAATGGTGAAGACCATTATTAAATTTTAACGTCAGGAGCCGGAATAGTAACTTGGAATGTCCGGAGACATGGTTGAACGTTGGAATGTCAAATGTCAACTGGACTGAATTTAACGTCAGGAGACGAGCGTTAGTGAAAACTAACTTTGATTTATCCTCGGGGGATGGGGTGTTAGAAATGTCTAACTGGGGGAAATTTTACACTTTTGGGGGCCAAAAGTGGTAAAATTGGAATTGCCAAAAGTTGAGGGACCAAAATGGAAGGAATCTTTTCCTGGTGCAGTAAGAGTCCGGCCGGACTTTTACTGAAATTGAAAATGCCCTTATCAGCGCCGAGGCAGGAGAAAGAAAAGCCATTTTCTTTCATAAATTCCGGCGAGAAGGAGAGAGAGGAGGGAGAGAAATCCAACCCAAGTTGCAAGGTTTGCTCGAATTTGTGAAGGAAATTTGCTATGGAGGGTGAAGGAGGACCAATGGCTCGCCACGGAAGGACCGATGACGAAAGAACTCGATTGGTTCGGACCATTCGAACCACTACTCTTCCATTGAATCCGGCGGAGTTTTATCCGGCGAGGGACCGCCACAACTCCAAGGGAGGGATCGAAAGACAAGTAAGTTTCCTACAAATTCCATTAATTTTAAGAATGTGCATTCTTTAAATGTTAGAAATTTGTTAGGAATGAACTTAGGGATTTTGGTGCCCGAATTGGGGCTTTTGACTTTGCTATGAGCCTTTGTCGAAATTGACTAGGATGTAGTTCAATTGACACTACGGGTGGATGACATAAAAATTTTGGTTGCAAAATTCCATGTCTAGATGCATTTTCCAAAATTAAAGTAGCTTTAATTCGGGATCGGAGCGAAATTTTGAAAAATTCGAAAGAATTTGAAAGTTCGGATTCGACGGAGTTTTCGAAATGATTTTGAAAGTTCCGATTCGACGGAGTTTCGAAATGTTTTGAAAGTTCGGATTCGGAGTTTTGTGAAAGTTCGGTTTTCGAAAATGTTTTGAAAGTTCGGATTCGACGAAAATCTTTTGAAATGATTTGAATATACGTAGAAAATGAATGAGAACCGTATGCATTGCATCCTTTTGACATGCGTTGGTGCATTTACATTGACGTTGCTTGTCTTGTTTGTACTGCGAGGACGGGGGACGGTTAATACTCATAACAGAAGAGTCGGGGGGTGCCTTTGAGGCGGTGCAGGCATTGTGGGGCATTATCCCGAACGTGCCTCGAGAGGGAGAGAGGAGTCCGCGACGGTGGTGCTTGACTCCGGGTTGGTGGGTTTATCGATCTTGTAGCTGCGGCAGTGATACGCCGAGGGCAGTGTCCATGTATGTCGCGGCGGCGAGCATGCGGTGGGATACGACCCACACTTTCCATTTCGAGATGGGGAGGCGACGGTGACTCCCACGGATTTTGCCGCTATCACTGGGTTGCCGACTTATGGCAACACGCCGGGTGTGGGTTGATGGTTACACCCGGAGCGGTTATGCAGGCTGCTTTGGGTTTTGATATTACCGATGCCGAGGGCTTAGGCATTCGGTACGAGCCGATGGAGAATCATTTGAGGGAAGGTGTCGCCGCGTATCGGGCTGGGTCCTTGAGGATGACCGCGGAGCGTCTGGCTCGAGGGTTCCTTTGGTTTGCGCTTTCAGCGACTTTATTCCCGACTTCTGACACGTCTTGTCACTTCCCTTTGCTCGGGTCGTTGGTAGACTTGGATGCTGTGAGGGGTTCGCGTGGGGGAGGCTGGAGTGGCCAGAGCTTTACCACTCCACTGGACCCGGGTTCTCGCGGGGAGAGGAGCACTCATTTAGGCCTTCACGCTTTGTCTTGGATGTAAGTTCACGTACTTTTTCTCTTCCTCGCCTCTTTTATGTACTCGTATGTATACGCTTTGTAGGCGACATAACTTTCCATTCTCTTGGCAGTGCAGTGCTACGAGGTGTTCGGTCCGCGAGCTTGGGACATCAAGGAGCCGTACCGTCCCTGTTCCCTGCCATGCTTGGTTTGGCGAGAAGAAGGCGAAGAGGCGGTCTCTTCGAGAGTTGGCACTCGAGTGTCATACGAGGAGATATCTCGCGCTGAACCGGGAGTTCTGCGAGAGGATCCAGTGACCTGGTGGAGTAGGTTCGATCATGTCGCGGTGCGGTGCCGGCGAGACTACACGGCGGCGGAAGCTCTGGTGGGACTTCACCGTGACGCCATGTATTTGGGGAGAGGGTGACTCGTCGCGCATAGGCGGGGGTCTCTTCCCTTGGTGCCGGTGGATCCTCCTTTGTACATGCGGCATCCCAGGGAGATGCCGATTGATGGTGGAGGGGTACCTACGGGCGTGTACTACAGAGTACATCATAGCGGGGCCGCCTATGATGTTTTCTTGAGGATGAGGCCGAGGAGCCCGCAGTACGGCATAGAGAGGCGAGGTCCTGGAGGTCCTCGAGATTTTCCGGTCCGCGAGCTAGAAGCTAGCGTACGAGGCTGGGCGGTTCGCGTAGGCGACTTGTGATCCCGCTTCCGGGGCGAGCCGAGACCCACGATACGGGCGGACCCCAATGCTTCGGTGAGCACCCTTTTTTTATTTTTTTATTTTACGCATTTGATAGTAGTATTGCAAATGTTGCATACGTACTTTACGCTTGCTTTCGATGACTTTCTGGTTCGCGAGGTATACGGCGTACGTATAATGATGCCATGAAATTTGGTGGACGGGTGGTCCGCCTACGCGGGAGGCTCGTGGAGTTCATGCGGTGCGGTTCCGGAGGAGCGTGGAAGTCCGTGATCGGGGGCCGTCTAGGCGAGAGATTCGCCTGCTCCCAGCGGCCAGGTGGGGAGGACTTTACACGGGGTTTGGCCGGTTCGCGGGCGGAGCAGTGGATTTGGAGCTCCTTCTTACGCGCACTCGGGCGCGAGAGAGGAGTCCTCGAGTTTGCGTACTCAGGAGGCCCTTTGCCTATTCATTTGGAGGAGTTCGGCGAGTTCTGTTTGCGACGGATCCGGCGGCGGCGGAGCGGTACGTCGAGTGTACGGATGACGAGCGGGACTCGAGTAGTCCCCTTTTCTTGCTTTCTTTCTTTCTTGCTTTGTTTAGACAAAATGCATGTATTTGTCGGGAACAAATTTTGATTTGAAGCTTGTATTTGCAAAAAGGCGCCCGTGGGGCGGAACACATGCCGCATATTTATTCTATGATCACCTTACATTATTTTCGGCAAATAAGCAAATAGGTTAATCAAAAATAAATAAAAAGAGAAATGCATTAAAAATTGAACGGGTCAAAAATTAAGCATGTATGCACTAATTTTTAATTATTTGCCTTTGTTGCACGAGCCGGGCGGAAGGGATATTGACATTGGTTGAATGAAATCGAGGGCGAGGCACGCGAGATTTCATAGGAGTGAACGAGGGCATGGTTTGGAAATGTTTCCAATTTTAAGAGCGGTAGGCTGAGAGTTGACAAGTCAAGCTGAGAGAAGTCCGGCCGGACTAGAAGCGAATTTCCAGATTCTTTAAATTGCGGTTTCAGCTTTGCCATTGGTGATAAAACTGCGCATTGCTTTGTTCATCTGGCTGAATTCCTCTCCCTTTCTTAAGGTTCCCTTCATTTTCTGATATGGCTCCCTTTCCAAAGTTATCGTCTCGGATGCAAGAGCGATATTTGGACAATTTTCAGTCGTGGGTACGGAACCACACGAGGCAGAACAAAAGGTTTTTCGAAGGCTGTTACGGGATTAAATCTGTTTGGGCTTTGAAGGAGCTCATGCCGAGATTGGGATCTTTTGAGAGCCGCGTCTCGGTTACAGGACGTACGGAGGAATGTGTACGGCCTTTCGTACAACGAAATCACTCCTACGTTTGAAGATTTCGGGCCGTGCAGGAGGACCTGAGATGGAGCAGCTAGTTCTTCCGTATCTTTGGTGGCATGGCCCTTTGTTGAGAAGCTAGTGTCTTTGTTGGGTATCTCATTTGGAGAAGCATACGGGATCTTGTCTGAGATACCTATTACGTTGACATTTCGGGGCCCCGAAAGATTTGTCGGAGGCGAGGAGCGTCTTTTCGTGGGACGCGTTTGCTCTGTGCGCGATTGCTACTCTGTTCACATTCACGTCTCTGGGTGTGTGCCATCACGATATCTTGGACCTGGTGAGGCGATGCCGGAGTGGGGGAGACATCGTGCCATTGGTCTTGGGCGAGGCGTTCACAGGCATAGGCCGGATGGCGGCCGTGCCGATACATGTGGGGAGGAGTCCCGCTATGCGACCGTGTGGTTGAGGAGAGGCTGCAGATGATGCACGAGGTGCCAATGTCTTGTGACGCTTGGTCTTTCTCGCGGCGTCCTGCTGGTGATAGGGGCAATCGGTGAGTGGAGCTCTGGATGGCCGAGACTTTGCACACATCACTTGCGATGGTGGGTTCCCCATTGGAGATTCTGAACTTGTAGGACCGCTCGGGAGGGTGCATTGATTGTCGAGTGCGGGGCTGTCTCGGGCGTCTTTCTATATTCCATCATTGGTTACGCGGCGATGCGGGTGGAGCGGATGCCCTTGGCGATACGAGTTATGCCGCTACCTTTGAGGTGGGATCTTTGCGGATGGAAGATCCTTCGACGCTATTGCGATCACCGGTGGTGGCAATACACGTCCTTTCTGCCCGGGGTTCTCTTTCACCGGAGAGAGGGCGGCTGTTACGTCGGCAACGATATACGAAGCGAGTACGAAGAGTGTATGGGGAGACACGAGATGGCTATCTTGTGGAGACGGAGTGGTGTTGAGTGCGTCACACAGACGGCTCGACCTTGAGAGGACGAAGCGAGGGCTAACCACAGGAATCGTGCGCGATGCCATGGGCTGATTATGTGGCAAGTGCTTGATCGGGAGGCCAATCAAAGCACTATGATGATGTCTCGAGCGAGGCGGCTCGAGACGAGCTAGAGAAAGGGCTGCGTTGACGGCCGCGGGCTTGACGGAGGCGTCGGGAAGAGTCCACTGAGCCGAGGTAGAAGGCCTACGGAATATTTCTGCGAAGGTGAAGAACACTCGCGGGGAAAAGGGAAGGGGAAGAAGGATGAAGGACCTAGTACGGGAAACTAGGTTGACCTTCTTTGTCCAGTATCCACCCATTGTCATTGCGAGACACATTAATTGATTAATGTTTTATTGTAGTTTTGCTAGCGTGTAGCGAGTCAAGAGTTGACCAGGTGCTTGAACTCATCAAAGAATGTTTTAACCGTTATGAATTTGTAGGTTAAATGAAAAGAGTTTTTCGAAACACAAGCAATTGATGCTTATTATATTTTTTTGTTTTTAGACCGAACCAAAGATGGTGCCTACGTTCCCCTTTTACAATTGGACTAAGGGGCTCGGGTCACCGTAGTTCGACACTTTAGGTGAATTTGAGAAAAACAAAGACAAAAGAAGTGCGACCTGTTTTTACCGGATCATTAGCGGGAATGTATCCGGTTGGGTATTACTCTTTTAGCACTTTAATTTGCGAGGGGACGATGTATGGGGAAGGAGAGTTGACTCGTGCTCTTCCTCAAAGCGAAGTATCTGCGGAGCTTGCTTCCGTTCACGGGGTTAACGAAAGGGTTTCCGTCCAAATCTGCTAGCTTCATGGCTCCTCAGGAGAAGATTCTTTGTACCACGAACGGTCCTATCCAGGTAGGCTCCCACTTTCCGAGGGGATTGGTGCGTAGGAGGCTTTTCCTTTAGCACCAAGTCGCCTTCTCGATGTCTCGGATCTTGACTTTCTTGTCGAATGCTCGTGCCATTACGCTCTGTAGGCTCGAGTGTGTTCCATAGCTTTCAATCTGCACTCGTCGAGTAGAGCAAGTTCGTCGTGACGGCTCTGTAGCCATTCGACTTCATTGATCCTGTTTTCCAAGAGGACTCAGAGGGATGGAATTTCCAATTCCACGGGTAACATTGCTTCCATTTCGTAGGTAAATGCGAACGGAGTCTCCCACTGTGGCGGTTCGGCGATGTTCGGTATCCCGAGAGGGCTAGATGTAGCTTTTCGGGCCGGTCCCGACCTGCGAGTGGTCATCTTTCGATTATCATGGCGAGAGTCTTGTTGTTTGCCTCTCTTGCACCATTGGTTTGTGGTACGTAAGGAGAAGACATGTGGCGTGTGACTACGAATTCGGTCGGTAGTTGGTCACAATCTCGCTTCGAAGTGAGTCCCATTGTCGGAGATGATCTCGTTGGGCACTCCGTATCGGCACATGATGTTCTCTCGGATGAACTCGGCCACCTTCTTAGAATTCGGTACCTTGTACGATCGGCTTCTACCCATTTGGTGAAGTAGTCGGCTGCGACTAAAATGAACTCGTGACCATTGCTCCCTGGAGGAGTGATCTTGCCGATGACGTCGATTCCCCATGTGGCGAAAGGCCATGGCGTAGTCATGCAATAGAGTTCGTGAGGAGGGATGTGATGTGATTGAGGTTGGAGAATCGTTGACATTTGTCGCAGCTTCGGACGAACTGGATGCAGTCTATTTCCATTGATATCCAATAGTATCCCATACGGAAAATGATCTGTGTCAATGCTCGGGCGTTCATGTGCGGACCGCAGGTTCCGTTGTGAACTTCGTTCATTAGCTCGCTGGCTTTTTCTTTGTTTACACACCGAAGGAGTGGCCCTTGGTGGCGCTTCTTGTACAACATACCCCCAGAATGACGAAATGGGATGCCAGGCGTTTTAATGCCATCATGTTTTTGGCTTTGATCCCTTCTTTGTATTTTCCATCTTCACTTGTGAAGGAAGCTTCTCCGCTTTGGAGGTACTGGTAAATTTGATTGTACCAGGGTTCGTCGATCGTTTCTTTTTCTTTTTCGATCTCACAGCAATAGGCGGGTGTTTCCCGTCTGCCTATTCTCGAGGGGTTTTACCGCTTTCCCTTCGGGAATTTTGACAAGAGAGGCGAGGGTTGCTGTGGGCGTCTCGCGAAGCGGTTCCCGTCTCTTGGCAAATAGTGAAAAGAGATGTCCTTGAACCGAGCAATGAGTTCTTCCATGTACGCGTGGTACTTCCGGCCCGAATCTACCGTCTTCCATTTGTTGGATACTTGATTGATGATCAATGCCGAGTCTCCATATACATCCAAACTCTAAGATGTTGCGCTCGAGGGCGGCTTCCAAACCCGCCGCACAGGCTTCATATTCTGCCGGCATTGTTGGTCGCTTCAAAATTCAGCTTGATGGCTATGGGAGTATGCTCGTCCTTGGGATCGACAAGGAGCATTCTAATGCCATTCCCCTTCTTGTTGGCTGCCCCATCGAAGAAGAGTTGCCGGCCGGTTTACGCGGCTGTCAGTGAAAAGATTCCGTCGTCCGAAATTCATGCGGATCGGGACCCTTAGGTTCACTGCTCGGGAAGTCGGCAAGCCGATCTCGCCATTACTCTGCCCTTTGTTGATTTTCTCTCGACCATGTACTTGATGTCGAACTCAGCCTGTGAAGAATGACCACTTGGCTAGCCGCATTGACAGGATGGCTTGTCAAAGAGATATCGGACGGGGTCCACTTTGGAGACCAGGAGTACCGAATGCGACCGCATGTAGTGTTTCGCTTTCCCGACTACCCATACCAAGGCGGTACAAGTTTTCTCACGATGCCGAGTAGCCGAGTTCACTTCCTTGAAGCTTTCGGCTTACGAAGTAGATTGCATGCTCAACCTTGGAATCTTTCTCGTTCTTGTGCCGGCATTGCTCCGATTGACGTGTCTCATCGCTGACATGTGAGTAGTGGCTTGTCTTCATGTGGCGGGCATGCACTGGGGGATTAACCAAGTAGGTCTTGATCTTCTCGAAAGCCGTTTGGCACTCGGAGTCCCATTTGATGTCGGCATTCTTTTCATCGGCTTGAACATGGGCTCGCAGAGAGATGTCAAGTGGTTGATGAAGCGACCGATGTCATCAAGTCTTCCCATGAAGCTCTTTACTGTCTGTGGTTTGAGGCGGCTTCATGTCGATGATGGCCTTGATTTTCCCGGGATCGGCTTCGATACCTCTTTCGTAACCATGTACCCCAAGTACTTGACGCCGAAGGTGCACTTTGCCGGGTTCAACCTCATGGAGTATTTTCTCGAGTCCGTTGAAGAACTTCCTCGCATCCGGCTCATGTGCCGCATGTCCGATCCCTTGGAGTGGATGATCATGTCGTCGACATATACTTCGATTTCTTTGTGAATCATGTCATGGAAGAGGGTCATTGCAGCCTCGCCGGTAAGTAGCCCCGGCGTTCTTCGACCGAACGGCATGGACCGTGTGTAATAGCATTATGTCCCCCATGGAGTGGTGAAGGCGATCTTGGCCTCGATCCTCCTCGGACATCTTGATCTGGTTGTATCCAACAACCCGTCCACGAAGGACTTTACTTCAAAATTTGCCGTGGTATCGACCAAACATGTCGATGTTAGGCAAAAGGGAAATCATCTTTAGGGCTGGCCTTGTTGAGATCCCGGAAATCCACGCAAAGATCCGACCTTTCCGTTGGCCTTGGTGACCGTCACGATGTTGGAGAGCCAAGTCGGGTACTCAATCACTCGATGAAACCAACTCCTGAAAGCATTTTCTCAATTTCTTCTTTAACTTGCAAGGATCACTCTGGCTTGATCTTGCGCAGCTTACGTTTGATGTGCTTGGATTCGGGATCCAGGGAATTCTGTGCTCCACGATTGAGGGATCGAGTCCCGGCATGTCCCGATATGACCAGTGCGAACACGTCAACATACTCCCTGAGGAGGCTTATCAGTGGCTTCTTTTCTCGCATCGGCGAAGAAACCGCCCACTTGTGTCTCTTTAGGCTCTTGCACCGACCCCTGTGTTCACTTTGGTCATAACCTCTTCGGCAATTGGGCCCGGTTGTCCTCTTGGTCAACTACACGCTCGAGAACTTCTTTAATGTATTGTTCGTTTAATGTGCCGCTTCTTTATCAATTGAATTATTAACGTCTTTTAAGTTGTTTGTTAACTTATCGCTGTTAAAGTGGCAATGAGAGGATACTCCGAAAGGTCGACTTTTCATTAAACAAGAACGGGAATACATGATTGGCTACAACATTATAGTCCTCCGCGTAAGGCCGTTGGATGACTCGAGGACTGGACTCGACAAGGATCGACTCGCAGGGTTTGAGACCGGGTTTAGGGAGATGTGGGTGCGGGCCCGCCTTGTCTTCCACTCTTGCCCGGCTTGCCCTCGTCCGGTGAAAGTTACCCAATTCTTCGGGCATTGCCGGATGCTTCGATAAGGGTGCGGGGATCGAGAGGCTTGGCTCCCGCCGTCCCTATCATGGCGATCATGCCGTTGTCGGAGCCCCGCCGATCAAGTTGGGCAACTCCATGACTTCTTCAAACAGACTCAGAGCCGGTCCACCGAGAGCGTCTTCTATGAATTCCCGGTTCCTTCGCTTTGGACTTACTGCTCTCGAATGTGGCCTCTGCGGCTGATCCGAACAACTTGTTTCCCATGGAGAGTACCTTGAGTTGCTCCTCCAAGTCCTGGGATTCCCTTGAATGTGTACTCATGCCGGATCGTGGTGGCAGCTGGTCCAGTAGAGCCGTGATGTCGAGGAACGCTCCCCTTATCGGATTAGCTTTGAGTCCTCTCAAACGCTTGAGGTCCCGTGCTAGCCGTTCCATTCTTCCCGTAGTCTTGGTGCCGACTATCCCCGCTTCTTTCTCATCTTCATCGCTTCCACCGTCGGTCCCCGCTGCTCTTGCCGCCGCTCGGTTCCGTCGGTTCCCTCGCCCCTGTCGGTTCCCTTGTTGGTCCCCTCGCTTCGCCGGTTCCTCGTGAAGTAATGAGCGAGGTCAAAGCCGTAAGGTCGGAGATTGGGTGTGCCGTCGGAGGTTCCCCTTGCGGGCCGCCGCCTTGGTGCGGGCGAGCCTTTTGTCTTCCTTGATGTCGCCCGGTGTTGGCACGTAGCCAAGCCCCCGGACCGTGGTGTGGTCCTTGACTTCACGACTTGGTGTTGGCCTTGCAGCCTTTTTGCCGAGCCCCGCCCCGGGATGAAGTTCATGAGTTTCATCATCCTCATGGCGGGAGGAATCTCGATCGTGAGACAAAGGAAGGTCCACGTTGCATATTTGGATCTTGGAGGTCTCCGTAGTGAATCCAAGCTAATGGCATGTCGTCATTATGCTTGATTTCCAATACTGGAATGTCGTTGGTGCCGGTCCCCTGTGACACCGTCGCCGCAGATCGTGGTTAGCTCGTTGCCTTGCATGAACTTGAGGCACCGGTGAAGGGTGGATGCCACGCCATTGATTTGATGCAGCCTGTGGACGCCCCAGATGGCTGTGAAAGTGATTGGAATATCCAACACTTGGAATTCAAAGTGGGGATCACCCGCTGCCGAACCGTATGTTGAGAGTAGCAACCCCGAGAACTGTACGGGAAGTAGAGTCATAGGCCTCGACAAAGTGTGGATCAAGGCTTAAGATCTCGTGGGCTTGATGTCAAGCAGTCCATCATCTTGGCGGGCAAGACATTCATTCCGGAACCTCCGTCTACCAACACGCGGGAAGGCGACGCTCGTCCACTGACCGTGATGTAGAGCGGCTCGTTGTGATCGCCCCAAATTTTGGAAGGTCCAAATCTCGTGAAGGTGATAATGTTGCCATAGTGGATGTTGCCGATCATTTGAATGACTTCATCTCGGGGTTGCGCCCACGGGGACCATGGTACGGGCCAGCTTTCCTCTAGCTTGAGCTTGTGAGGATAAGAGGAGGTGAGCAGAGACCAAAGGGAAATGTTCGCCCGAGTCCGTTTGAGCCGAGTGAGGATCGGGTCCTCTTTCAAGGAATTTGCGTCTTCGGGCCGGCCGGATTGCAATTCTAGCTCCGTCGGCTTTTTGGTGGCCTTAGGTGGTAATGCATGGATTTGACCCGATCGGGTTAGAACGCCGACATCAGCTTTGGTCCCTTCGAACAGGCCGCTCCGAGTTGAGCCATAGTTAGAGGAGGATTCCTCGTAGCATAGGGCCATATGTCTTCCCTCAACTCATTGATCGTGGATGAATTCCTGAGCTTCGGCAGCTTGACGGATTCTCGTCCCGTGATACCGGCTTGGATGCCTCTCGCGGGAGGTAGCCTACGCTTGACGCAGCTTGTTCGAATGTCGTGCACAACAAGTGGTTGCCTCGAACCGAACTGTGCGTTGCGACCCTCCGGGAGGTTGGAGAGTTCTCGGCTTAAGCGAACGGTCTCCTTGATCTCTTCACGGTATATCGCGTTCCTTTCCTTCTTGCCGAGCATACTCAGGCATTCTGGAGTTGGGTCCGGCGATACTCATGGTTTGCTAGTTTTCCTCCGCTCCGAGCCTGGATCAACCTTCTCTTGCATGAGCTCGCGCCGAGAGTGAGTGCCTCGCGTTTCTTCCCATGTGAGAATAGCCGGGCTTCTTGAACCGCGTGCGGCAGCCTAGGTAAACCTCCATCGGGGAGAGTTTTCTCCTCTCGCTTTATCTCGAGTGGCGGGTATGTCGGAAGGTGAGTACACGGCTTCCCGAACATCGGCCCATGTGACCGGTTGCCGTCCCAGCTTGATCGTTCGTAAACGAATGCCGTAGATCGTGGAATTTCCCCGAGTAGTTGCTCAAGACGAATCTCCATCCTCCTCTTGTTTTTAAATAGACCTTCCTCCCCGAGTTGGCCTTTCAATTTGAGTGCGGCAATGATCCGTTCCCATCCTCCCAGACCCTCGGGAGTCCGGTTTTGTTGACTTCATGCCCGGCTTGGAAAAGAATGGTTTCATCGTCTTCATCGTCGCTTTGAGAGAACTTGCTTTCCTCGGGAAGGTAAGCGCCGGGATTCGTTCTCGCCGTGTCGTTCCATCTCCTAGGTCATTGGGACCGTTGACCACCCTTGCTCGGCGCAGGGGGTTGGATGAGAACAGACGGTAGTCGTGGAAGTTGCCATGAGCAAAACTCTTGAGGTCGAACCGGTCTAGAGTGGCCTCTAGCTTTCGTCCGAAGCCGCCCGTGACACTTTAAGGGCTTGGTCCCCGTAGGTCTTTCGAGCTTGGTCTTCGTCCCAAAGACGACTTTCTTGAGCGGCTAGTTCCATGAGGGCTTTCCTTGCGAGACCTAGGCGCCTCCGTAGGTGCGCATCGTCCGGCTAGTGTCCGTAACCGTGATTACATTCAAATCGCCGAATGGCGGGAACACTTGGATTACATTGACGAAGGAAGTCGGACCGGGACATTCCATGCGGCCTTCCTTGATCTCGATCACCAAGAAGTTTGCCCATATCTCGTTGATTGACCCACGGGGGTATTGAATTCTCGCAATGTTGACGGTCTCGTGATCTCGCTCGATCGCCAAGTCTATCAAAGCTAGCGCCGACCGCGTGATGTTCGAATCCGGCCGTGACGGCCGGGAGTAGAATCGAACCGGAGCATGTTGATGCCGAGGTGGTCATTTCCCGTGTCGGAAGCCGACTCGCCTCGGGAAGACTTTCACGTATGTTTTCGGGGTGGCCGCCTAAGCGTTCCCGAGGTTGATCTCGACTTGTAGCAGGTGAGGAGCTTGGTCTCCTTCATTGTTGCCCTTGGCCTTGGCGGCGTTTGAGGGTATAAGCTTGACCGACGGCACGGGCCGGTTGCCACTGGGCCGGTACTTGGAAGTAGGGATGAGCTCGAGCTCGCTTGGCCAATGCCTCGTTTACCATGAGCAGCGGGCCATCGAGGGTGACCTTGGTGTTGCGTAATCCGATAACAAGGACGGGATCCTTGGCTTCATCAGATATCTTGGAATAGATGATATTGACGAAGTCGTCGTCATTCACTTGATCGAGGGATTCCTCGTTGCGTGAATCACGTGCTTCCAATTATCGGATAGCCGCTCAGATCGGACATTGAGCTTGACAATTTCCATGGTATTGGAACCTTGGTCGTAGTGACCCGATCGGAAGGAGTTCCGTCCTCAAAACCGAGCATGTGAATGCAGAGGTCTCGCTTGCGGATCTCGCGCATCTTCGACTCCGGAGAGTCCAGATTCATCGTCATCCGACCGTTCAATCCAGTGTAGGGACGTATTGCGTCCGGCTGCGTTGCCGGAGCAAACTAGGAAAACATCATGCTCTTCGTTGGAGAAGAGGGGTGCAATGGGTAGTTCCTCGTGGAGGACATCCCATACAACTTCCCTGCATTCATCACGAGAATGCCGGTGCTTGTTGACCTTTATCACAAAAACCTCTTCACTGGCGGGGCCAGAGAGTTTGTTTGGAGAATGCCGACGAATCTCCGATTGGAGACTGGGGTTTATGTGCCCGCATCATGGCGATGTTCGCCGTTTCCTTCCAATCTCGCCTCCAAATGTTGGAAACGACAGCTGAACTTGATGTATCGGATCGCTCTGTGGTCCGCCTCGCTCGAGTACGTTTACATAGTTGGCATCTCCGACTCGAGGGATTCTCGATGAGATTTGCCCCGTAGTCCCTTGGTTGATTCGAAGGAGGTAACCCCGTGCTCGAGTGCGGACACGCTTGGCTACTGTCTCGGCTTCGTTTCCTATGAGGAAACTATCCTCGGATGACTTCAAGATCTCCCCGCCGGTTAATGAACTTTAACACACCGATGGAGAGTGGAAGCTATGGCTTTCATGTGGTGTAGCCAAGGGCGTCCCAAAAGAGCCGTGAACTCGGATGGAATGTCCATCACGTGGAATTTTGCCGGCACCATTTGGGTTTCGAACCGTAGTTCCAGAGTCACCGTCCCCGTGATGGGACGAGACGAGTTGTCGTAGGCCTTGATAGTCCGAGCCGACGGAATCAAAGTGGCTTTCATGGATGCGGAGAGCTCGCATCATGCCGAGAGGGAGGACATTAACGGCTGACCCGTTATCTACCAATACTCCGGGAGTGATATGGTGTTGAGTTTGAGAGTGATGTACAGAGCTTCGTTGTGCCCCGAGGCGTCTCTCGGTAAGTCTTCGTCACGTAACGTGATCATGCCGCCATACGTACGGAGTCGTAGATCTCGTCTCTATCCGTAGAAGGAGAGTCATCCAGCCCATCCGTTTCCTATCTTCCTCTTGCGAGGTAAAGCCTTTGCCGGAACCTCGTGAGTGTGTTGAGGCCGCCCGCGGCGGTTGCCGCCCTTGGTTAGCACATTGATCGAGTGCGATTGCCAAGCCGACCTTGATCTTCCTTTACCGGTCCGAGCTCTAAGCCGGACAAATTGAATCTTGGCTGATCCCGCGGAGGGATTGGGCTTCCGACCGGCGCAGATTACCAAGATCCGAGGTATTCCAAAGGTCCTGTGGCCCGACTCGGTTTCGAGCGGGACTTTTCGGCTTTCCCACCCCCGTCTCGCTCTAAAGCCGCATGGCCCGGAGGCAAAGAGGACTGGCCGGAGTACAAGACGTAGTAGTCGAACCTCCCTGAGGGTTCTCCAAGTGTACCTACACCGGTATCTCCAGCCTTCGTATCTTTCTCTCGCCGTCGTTGAGAGGATTTCTTCTTTTGTTTTCTCGAGGATTGCTCCAGGACAGTTTCTCGAGACTCGTACTGTGCAAAGTGAGCGGAGCCCGCAAACATCGTAGCCGATGTGGACATTAGAGGAGGATTCACCGAAAGAGGCGGAGAAACCGGTTCTCCGTGGCACTCTTCTTGGGCACCCACTCAATGGAATTCACGCCTGTTATTGTTCGGAAAGGGATTCCCGATCGTATTGGGCCCACGGGGGCGCTCTAACTTGCCTTCTTCTATCAAGTTCGATTTCGTATCGTAACCCCAAACAATTGTCGCTGGTATGGCCGTGATACCGATGGAAGGCGCAAGATTTGCTCTTGTCCGCATTAGCTACGGGAACTTTGGGTTTATAATTGGCAACGGGCTTAAGGAGACCCTCCTTGATTAACCCTTCCAAAGATCTTGCTCGCTGGCATGTCCAACTTGTCGAAGTGTACGACAGTGCCGCTTCGAGTAGAACCGTTGCTTTGTGGGACCGGGGTTTTCGTTACCCTGACCGTTGTCCCCGATGGACGTAGTTGACGGACGTATCTTTCCCTTTGCCTGGGGCCGGTGCGGGATTGAATGCAACCGTTGAGCGGTATTCGTATGGCCGTGGCAAGTAGCCAACTTTTCCTTGAGATCCTTCTCGAACCGTGAGCCGGCATTGACCATGGCCCGAGATCTCGGGAAGAAATTGTGACCGATGAGATTTCGATGGACGGTCTTAAGCAGACTTGAAGATCCGCATCTGCTCGTCTTTGGAGAGTGGCTCCATGATCTCGGAGAGTTTCCAGCTCCATCTCTTGTAGAATTCCCCAACACTTTCATCCGCTTCGCTCGTGGTGATTAAGTCCTCGCGACTTGTTTCCCACTCTAAGTTGGATCTGTACCGCTCCAGAAGATGTTACCGATCTGTTCCTGTGTGTGGCGATCCGCAGCTTGACCCTCGAAACCATCGTAACGCCGAACTTTTGAGCGTATGCCGGAAGTGGTCGGCCATTTGCCGGAGGGTTGCTCCTTTTGCTCTCATGCCGAGAACGTAGGTGTCGACGTGCATTTGAGGACATTCGGTTCCATCGAATCGGTCCATCTCCGCATTCTCGAACTTGGCAGGAGAGGCGTGACCATTCCCGGATCTCGTGGATTTGAGCGTTTCCGCTTTGAGCCGCTCATGGTGGCTTTCTGTGTCTTTCATCCGCTCGACCATCCAGCTAAGGTTGGGTCCAGTGGTGGACTCGTGAGGCTCGGCGCCGGTGCTACCACGTGAGCGGTAGTGATTGGAGGTGGAAGGCTTGGTATATGAGAATATACGGGAGCCTTTTCGAACCGTATCGGGGTTTGTCCCCGGTGTTTAGGGATTCGTGTATAGGCAACGGGACGAACCCGGAGGGTATTGAGGGATATTGGCATCTCGAGATGGTCCAATGGCGGCGCCGGTGATATCGAGTGACGGGCGTAGCACCGGGCCGACCAAAATTGACAGGGTTGCCCCGAGAGGTGGCAACATGGAGCCTAGGTCGGCCGTTTCCTTGGTTGGAAGGCATCCCGTAAGTTGGCGGGAGGAACCCGATTGAAGGTTTGGTGAACTGGTTTCGGGAATCGTCATCCTCGACTGTGACAAAAGTACCGTCTCGACCGGGGATAGCCGCTATACCACGCTCATTCGTAAGCCGTACCACGAAATTCTCGCCGATCTTCTTTCGCCTCTTGTGAACCTCACAAGCCCGGATGGCTTCTTCCAATGTCATATCTCGTTACGGTGGCGGGGTCCTTCCCCGTCACGATTTCTCGGTGAGCTAGACATGTCGGAAATTCTGGCCGAGGGAACCGAGGGAACCGAAGAACCGTCTCGACGCCGCCGTTACCGTGATCCCGGCAAGGCGCCGACCCGGAAATCCGAACCACTTTCTCGCTCGCCGCAGGAACGAAAGGAAGGGTTTAGGCTTCGGAAAAGGGGATTTGGCTCAAGGTTTTCGGGCTTGTGCAATGTGCGCTACCGATTAATGTTTACTTAAAGCGCGTTTTCTCGTAGTCCTAATCGGTTGGAAAAGAGCGTGTCTTCTTTTTCGCAACTAATCCTAGAGCTCTAATCAGCTGGATCTCGTCACTACGCTTATAAGCCCCTCGTTTCCATTGTAGATCATCTTTCTCAGACGGACTATCCCGAGCGAGGTCCGATAAGGCAAGCGAGTTCCACCGACAAAGGAAAAAGTGAACTTAAGGCTAGCCGATCACGCAAACTTTCAACGTGTGTGACGTACGGGCCACGGCCGAAGTCAACGTCCTTAAGTTAAGGCGGGGATCATGCCAAAATTTGGGCATGACCTCTCCTGACTCGCTTGTGTTAGAGACCTTAGCTTTTAGCGTTGGCCAAGTTGTGGCTGGCACGATACATACGGCGAGATTTGGTGACACTGCGTCACATTGAACCTTTGGGTATATTTTTCGACAGAGCTCCGCGTCAAAGTCAAGGCTGAAAAGCTCAAGACTTCGGGTCGGGAACGACCTTCGGTCTCAAACTCTCGAGCTTGACTCGGAGCGGGGCCCGGCGTGAAAAACATACACTTAGGCTTTATGACACGAGCTAAGCCAAAAACCAACCGGGGTCTTGGACAAAGTGTGACACAAAGAGTGCATGGCTTACACGGGCTAGGATGGGATGTTTGGGACGACCCCGTGTGCCCCCGAAAGGCATCCGGTGCCAATCGGAGTGCAACTGATAAGGCCATCCCGGGTTAGGGGTTGTAGTGTGCAGTGTACCGAGGCAGCAAGTGCACGTGAAGTGCGGTGTTCCGAGGCTGCAAGTGCGCGTAGTGTGCGGTCACTAAAATTCCTTTTCTGAGTAAAAACAGATATTTTTTCAGAATGTGTCTTAAAGAATTTATGATGCACAGTTCAAAAGACAACAATGAAAATCAAACATGAATGGGGATGCACAAACATGGTAAGATTTTGAAAAGTTGACAATGTAATGCCTTTGAAACAAAAACCGTTCGAGGTTTAAAGGAACACACACACACGAAAACGAGGAGGGGTAAACGAAAGTTTGACCCACGGAAGGCTTTTTAGAAAACATCGGCAGTTTTGAAAAAAGTATCTAAGTCCCCAGCGGAGTCGCCAACTGAGATTACCCGATCTTTTCGCGCGCGGGTGGGGGCGCGGAAAAGGCGGTTGTCTTTCGCGGAGGGGTTGGTGTCTGAGACCTCGCTTCATGGGAAGGAACAAAATGAGGAGTCGCCACGCGGTTTTTGTATTTTGAGCCCAAACGTTGAGAAACGGCTATTGTGAAAAGGTGTCGTTTTTATTGGTAGCAAAAACTTAGGAAAAGGCTTTGAAAAAAGGGATCATTTTTATTGGCAGCAAAAACGAGTAAAAAGCTTTTTTTGTACCAGAGATTGTTAGGTTCGGAGGTCAAGTTACGTTTCGGGTAGAGTATTACGAGATCGCCCGAAATGCCTCGCATGACGAGTCTTTCTACCTTTCTCGAAATCGTGTGTGTGTGTGTGTGTGTTTTTTTGAAATGGGGGCTTGAATGACAAGCTTAATCTTGGTTTGAATGACAAACGTTGATTAGGTGACTTTTGAAAAGACGAGCGTTTGAGTGACAAACGTCGGTTTGAGACAGAAATGAGCGTTTGCGTGGCAAACGTCGGTTTGGAGTTTGAAAGGAGCGTTTGCGTGGCAAACGTCGATTTTGAACCGTGCGAGTCATTGTTAACGATTTTTACGGGAAAAATGCGTATTAAATGATTTTAAGTGTCAAATGGCGGCTTTGAGTTTGAAGATGAGCGTTCGGAGGCCGAACGTCATTTCGCGCGTTTTGAAAGAGAGTTCGACGGACGAACTCCGGTTTTGAACCGGGCATTACATTGTTAACGATTTTTACGGAAAAAATGCGTATTAAATGACATGCGATCAACGAATCGGGTTGCGACTCGGACTTTGAAAAGTAAATACTATCACGATCCAAACGGATCGGACTTTGTAAATGACAGTATTTAAAGTGCGGTATCAACGGAATCAAACGATCCGGATTTGGGTACTTACACGAACATAGATTTGTCCGCATCAAATATAAAAGTAGGCACATCAGGCATAGCAAATGAGACTCGCTTTCTACGACAGTCTACCAAAGCATGACACTGACTCAACCAATCCATCCCAAGGATCACATCAAAGTCACGGATTGGTAACTCGACCAAATCCACCGGCAATACATGTCCACATATAGTCACATCACAACCATGATATATCAAAAAAGATGCGAGGCACTCTCCCATGGGAGTAGAGACCTCCAACACATAAGGCATAGATTCAGGCAATTTATGCAATGAAAATGCAAAATGAGATGCCACAAATGAATGGGAAGACCCGGGATCTATAAGAATGCGGGCCTTAACTCCTGAGACAGGGACTATACCTCTAATGACAGCATTGGAATCGACCTCTCCTCTACCCAAAGCGAACACTCGACCTTGCACTCTATCCTTGGGTTTCCCTTCGACGTCACTTATCACACCACCACCTTGTCCCCCTTGTCCACTACCTGAAGCTTGCTTCTTTTGCCACCTGGGACAATTCTTCCGGAAATGGCCTGTTGCCCCACACTCCAAACATTTGCCTTGCTTACTCCAACACTTATCCTCTGTATGTCCCAGCTTCTTACAATATCCACACAATGTCCCAAACTGACCTGGAGTCGAACGATTTGTCGGAGCCGCCACATTTCATCCTCTACCTGCTCCCGAAGCTGATGTCCTTGGCTGCCCTCTATTCTGCCCAGAACCTTGACCTTGGAATCTATTTCTACTTCCGCCTTCAGATTTACCACGATGCTCCTCTATATCATTCTCAATCCGGTACGCCGTATTCATGGCCGCTTGGAAGTTGGCAAAGTCATGCGTCAATAACTGCTTCCGGAACTCCACCCTTAAGCCTTTCACGAACCGGTAGATCCGCCTCTCTTCCTCCGATACCAAATGGGGACAATATCGGGCTAACTCCGTAAACTTGGCTGAATATTGTGCTATGGTCATTGTCCCTTGCTCCAATTTCAGAAACTCAACCTCCTTCTTATCTCTAGTAACCATCGGAACGAAATGATCCCGGAACTTGCGCGTGAAATTCTCCCAAGTCTGCGGTGTAAGTCCCGATCCCAGCCATCCTTCACTACCTGCCACCAGTGCTCAGCGGGTCCTTCCAATTTGAAAACGGCGCACCTTACCTTTTCTGCATCCGAGCTCTCCATTGCCGCGAAAATCTTATTCATAGCTTCAAGCCATCTCTCCGCCTTCACCGGATCCGGATCTCCATTGAAACTAGGAGGAGACATCTTCACAAATTTCTCTAAGCCATGGTGCCCTTGCCTACCTTCCTGTTGCTGTTGTGCCCTACCTTGATTCTGATTTGCCATATTCTGAAGAAACACTCGGAACATATCCATCATTTCGGCATTCGGATTACCAACATAGCCCAAAGCCCGATCCTGATTGCCATCATTTTCCGCCATTTAGAACAAACTCCTGCATTAAACACTCGACGTCAGTTATCGCACACTCTCACTCAGCTAGACTCTACCCGAGAACTCTAACCGAGCTCTGATACCAACTGTGAGGACCCCGACCCGGAACCTACACGTGTCCCGGGCTGGAGCATCCCCAAACTAACCCAAAATTTCCTAAACTTTTAAAACTTTGATTTAACTTTCAAACATAAACACAATTAACATAACCATTTCAAAATAACTCTACTCCTCTCCACATTGGAGAAAGAGTTGACCAACTTTGAAAGTAATAACTGTTTTAGTTACAAAAGGTATCAGTTATAACGTAGAAATTAAAGTTTATAAATACAAACTCCATAAAGGAATTATACCAAAATACACTTTCTACGCCAACTTATACATACCCCGACAATCCCCAAAATATCACTTTCAAACTCCTCTCCGCCCTTACTTGGTCGGTCCGCCTGTCTCGGGATCTAAAAACATTAAAGGGAGAGGGGTGAGAATAAATCTCAGCAAGCTATTATGGATGCAGCAATATGCCAAATAAGATGCAACACATAACAAGTTGCATATAATACATTGGAAAAGATGTAAACACTTTACATTACCTCGGTTTACTTTTTCCCGTCTGAACAATAGTCGTACAACATTGGGAAATAAAACCCCAATCTTAGGTGAGCTGCTTAAGAAATACTCACATCTTATAAGACCCATGTCTCAGGGAACCATATAAGATAGTAGCAACTCTGTAAGGCTTTTGGCTCAATACAGGTGCTATAACCCCGACCTGTGGCCACAGGAGGGAACGGTCACAGATATAACATAATCCGATCACATTAGGTCACACCTCCATAATTGATCGTATTATGTTATACCCCCAACATCAGCTGATTAACACAATATCAAGCACATAATAGTTACTTGAAATAAAATCCGCAAAAGGGATAAGCAATATAGCCACATGGTAAAATATACTCATGTTCAACCAATACCATAGTGCAACATTTACTCAACACACTATGCATAGTATAATCAATGAATATGAATTCAAGTAAGGCAATAAGGAATCATCAACCCACCCTACATAGTCATTATACAATAATACATGGCCTCTATAAAGTTCCAAGTTACATCTACCAAGTTGGAGTCACATTTGTCAAGTTGCCAAACTAGGCTACCAAGCGTTTTTCAAGCAATATTTAAAGTACTTCCCCAATTCCATTTTGATCAATTAAGATGTCATTGTGTAGCCAAAGTATTCTACTTTAATCTAGGTTAAAGAGATTTCATTTTGGTTCTAGTTTGAATATGTTTAAACAGCTCTAAAGTTGGTTCAAAGTTACCAGGCCAGGGCACGACTCGTCCCCATTTGACCTTCCCCAGAATCATGCGTCCCCAACCAGGCATGACTCGTTATTTCCACAGGGCACGACTCGTGCTCTTTAGCTCCATTTTTAATCAGCACGGATGAGAAATTTATCACGACTCGTTAGCACGAATTGGCCATGGGCACGACTCGTGCCACGGCCAGAATCAAGTATCAGTGGCAGGTTTCCTTAGTAACTCCCAAAAACCAAAACTTGCACCAAGCTTCTTCTAATTTGTGAACTTAAAAGGAATTTCTAACTTTGCTAATTCCATTCTAAACCATTAAACCCCAAAGTAGCATATCCTAAACCTAGATCATTTATCACTTGATTTTTCACCCATTTTACTATCATATTTCAAGATTAACCCTCTTAATCTAACTCAACCCATTTTATTACACTCTTAATCAACTTCTATGAACAACAAAATCATTCTATGACTTTAATCAATTTCTCAACTCCAAGAAGGTTTCCAAAGCATCAAACAATCATTATAATAACAATAACAACATCAATAGTTCATGAACATTTAATGAAGGGAAAGTCATAATAACTCACCTTAGAAATATCGGGTGGAATGAGGATTTTCTTAGCTTGATGTGCTCTCCTCTTCTCCCCGAACACGGAAGTACAATTGGATTGCCAAATGGAGAAGAATTGAATGCCCTAGAAACTTGGAAAGTGAGGCTTTCATGGAAGAGCTTCCATGGAGATTTTAGAAAGAAGGAAGAAGAAAATGATGAGGAAAAAATGAGGAAGAGGATGGAGGAGTATGGGGGAAGTATGGTAGGACTTGACTATGGAGGTGAATGAGAGGAAAATAAGGAGCATGGCCCCCATGCTAATTAAATAAAGTCTTTCTATTTTCTACACTCAAGCCCCTAAAGTTTAAAGAATGAACTTCAACCCTTTACTTCTTTCCTCTACACAAGGAAAACCTAACTACTCACATTTTATTTATTTCCAATTACCATACCACAACAAAATACTTTAACTTATTTCCATTTTAACCTAATGATTTAGAACTATCCTTCAACCATCTCACCTTAACATAAAAAATCAAGGACATATAATGAACACATAAAATTAACAATAATATTAAAAGCATATAATATGATACTAAAATAGTGCCTAGGGTTAGGGTCGTTACATAGAGCACCACTTCCTCCTCGGCATAGCCAAGCTAGAAAGTCGGGGGCTACTAAACGGTATAAACCGATATACGAACGTGGATCATGGTCGAGCAAAGCACAATGTATTGAACCCAAAATATAATCCATACAAGTCTCAATTATGACAAAGAGAGTGGGTCTTCAATACCTTTGCTCGTTATGCTTCCTTGTCATTCGCTCTATTTCGATCTAGACATAGCAGAGCGAATAATGACTAAGGCACAAAAATTATATATGCCAACGAGGCACAACTCTAATATGCCGAGCAAAGCATTCAGTCAGGCCGACCTAGGCCTCATTTGAATACGAGGAGCTGCTACTTGGTTATCAACAAAGTGAGAAAATGGGCTTTGCTATCCTTACTTCTCTCTTACTCGGCATCAACTCAGGTCGACCAAGCGTCATATGCCGATAAGCATGCATATGAGGCGCACATGCAAAATAATATCACCTAATTCTACTCAAACAAGGATTGTGGGTAGTCATAATCCACTATGATATAACATTCTCACAAACAAATTACTATTCAACATGGATTTTAAAAAGCTATGTCTATATATACAAGCAATAATTTACATAATTGTGTAATACATCTTTTGATTCTAAACTTTTGTTAATTGATTTATCTCTATAAACACAAATAATTACTCTCACGTCGGAGGATATTCGCCGGTGAAGCCCCTGCCTAGTTTACGTGTTTGTTGTTTTTTTTCAGGATATTCAATTTTTCATGATACAACCTGCCGCTGGATTTGAATTTATTTGAACGTTTTTGTCATCATCATTCATGTTTTATTTAAATAAAATTATAAAAAATTAGAGATAATACACTCCCTCCGTCCCGTCGATCTTAAGGAAGTTTCAAATGGCATGGGGATTAAGGAAATAGTAAATGTTGTGAGTGTAATAGTAAAATAGGAGAGAGAATGAGTGGAGGAAATAGTAAATTATAATGGTGTTGTGAATATTAAAATAATGTAGGAGAGAGAATGAGTGGAGGGAATAGTAAAGATTCTTTTCCATTTTGGGAATTTTTAAGATTGGCGGGACGCCCAAAATGAAAAGCTTTCTTAAGATCGGCGGGACGGAGGGAGTATATAATAAACATTCATTTTGAGTCTTTGACAAATGTTTAGATTGTAAAAAAATATTATTGACGAGTATAGACTATAGATTGAGGGGAACTGTTAAAATTCCTTGTAGGTAATAAGTTTATTAGCTTTTGGTTACAATAGTTTTTGGTTATTCTCAAGATATCTAATCTCATGCTATGACTTGAATATTCATAACTCTCGGTTGATTAGTACTACCTCAGTTTCAAAATATTATCAAAAAAAAAATTCAAATTGCTCCTGATATTTTTTTTTTTTTTTTTTTTTTGCACATTCATTTTGGAATGAATTAAATTTCTTAAATTGTTAAATGAATGTTTATTAAAAAAAATTATTCAAAAACAAATGTTTTCTAATTTTTCATATTATACCTTAAAATAAAAGTCAGAAACTTGTAAAAAACGCGTTTTTTAAGCTTAACAAAAAACGTGTTTTTAGAACACGTCGAGCGAAGGTATTGAATAAAGAAGGAATAGAGAGAAAACAAAACCTGAGTAATCTCAGCAGAGGTGACCCATACAACCACAAAAGACCCAATTAAACCTAACCCAACTTTGTATCTCCACCCCATCTCACCGGAACAGCCGTCGACCGCCGTCAGATACCAATATATGGGGGTTTAATTCGAAGCCCTTTTGCTAGAAAAGAAGCAAGATGAAGAAGAATTGGAATGGAATTGAAGGGTATTTTTATAGAGAATTTTTTGACAGAATGGGTTTGCTAGAACAAATCTTTGACCGGTGATTCCAAGAAATTTTAGAACTATGAACGCGTTGGTGGTCATTGTTGGCAACGATGGCAACGTAGTCTTCGAGACTTCTTTCTTTTTTCAGTTTCATATTATGATTTCGAATGCCAGTGCATTTTAATTTGAGTGTCAGTGCAATAGTTTTGGAATGCCAATACAACTCGTCGTGCAGAACAAATCAGATGGGAATTTGAGTGCCAGTGTATGTGTTTTTGAGTGCCAGTGTATGTGTTTTCAAATGCCAGTCCATGTGTTTTTGAATGTCAGTGCTTGTATTTTTGAGAGCTAGCAAAAATGATTACCAGTGTTTTTGAGTGCCAGTGTATGTGTTTTTGAGTGCCAGTGCATGTGTTTTTGAATGCCTGTGCTTGTGTTTTTGAGAGCCAGCAAAAATGTTAGTGTAACAAAGTGTCAGTGTTAGTGTAATAGAGTGACAGTATGAAGAGTGCCAGTTCATGTATATAAAAGTGCCCGTGTAAAAAGCGTCAATGCCAGTTTAACAAAATAATAGTGCCAGTTTACACTGGCACTTTGTTAAACTGGTATTGACACTTTTTTTCACTGGCACTTTGTTACACATGCACTGGCACTTTGTCACACTGACACTTTGTTTAACTGGCACTGGCATAAACGAAAAAATACAAAACACATTTTTTTTAAGTGTCAGAAAAAACGCGTTTTTTATAAGAACAACTCAAAATAAAATCCGACAGTTTTGCCTTTTAGAGGAGTATTATGAGAGTATTTATTTTGAATTGTGGGAAATTACACCTGAACCCTTCTCATTTCTTCATCAAGGGATTAGTACTCCCGGTTCTTCACACAAGCTATCTCCGTCAAGTTCCGGCAACTGAACTCCTTACAAACTGTGTGCTCATTTCCTTCCTAAGAGGTAAACGAATTTCTTAGTATCATTTTTTTTCCCACATTGATTTGCTTCTTAAATTGTATTATTTATGCCTTTGTTAAACCCTAGTTAGGGATTTTCATAGTACAGTTTTACTTAATCGAACATTTGATTTTAACCTGATTGTGCAAAATATGTGGTAATGTTCATATTTTGAGACTCTTGTAGGTTGAAAATGGGGATTTCAAATATATTGGAATTGCAGGAATTTCTGTAAAAGTTGGGTTATTATCCATGTTGAATTAAGAAAGCGGGGAAGAGGGGTTTTGTGATATGGTAATTATTGGTTTTTTTATTTTTTTTATTTTATGATTTCTTATTTTGGAATATGGGAACCAGTGAGGTCAGTAATGCTCTTTTTAAGGAAGAAGAAGACTTGACTAAGTTGCTTTAGATTGCGGAACTATGTCGCCATGTATGAGAGGTTTAGTGATGGTGTTGGGAATGTTTCTTGTCGATTGATATCACTGTGACAAGCTTTCAAATAGTTCTTACACTTGGTTTAAAGCTCACTTGGTAGGTTAGCCGATGAGGAAATGTGGTTGGTCATAATGCAGACATGGACAGATTGCAAAAGTAAAAAGATGAAGCCTAATTGGGGTTGAAGATCCCTATTGCAAAAGGATTGTGATGCTACGTAGAGAAAATGGCAGCCCCATCGGTTCAGGTGGGATGCATTAAAGCGGTTGGATATTTGGTTCGATTGAGCTTTTTGCGTGAAACAAGGAAGAACCATGAGCTTGGGGGAGGGGGGGGGGTTGTCCCTGTCTAAAAGGCTCCAACGTTAGTAAGTACCCATTTATGAGGAGATAAACATGGAGAGAAATAGCTTGGTGTTCACTGTGTGGAAGAAGTCTTACCTTGTTATGTAAGTGGAGTAAATATATAGTTCTAAAAGGTTTGTTTCAATCTCTCTCAAATATAAATAGTGGTGGAGATAATGACAAGGATATGGAAAAGTTTGCCTAGTTTCGTTTGTTCATTTCCTGTTATTTTCTCTTCTGCAATTTACGTTCTTCATTTTTCGTCACCATTTTAACCTAGGGTTTCCAAATGGAGCTCTGTAATCTTAGCTCTGCGGATGGAATTCAGGAGGAGTCAAGATAGGAAAGCTAGGATCTTGATGTCGTGGAATCGAACGAGGGAGAGACTCCGCTTCAGATCAAAATCAGTGGAAGAAACTAATATATCGACTGCTCAAAAGCTCAATCACCCCACTGAAAAGAGGGATTCGATTTGGAAATTGTGCGATCGAATTGAAGATGGATTGGATAGATTGGCCTCCAGATTTAAATCACTGGAGAAATCTCTTCAAGAGGTAAGGAGTTTGATGTTAAAGGATACAATGACTGTTGATGAGATTTCAAGGACTCACGGAGGTCACTCAAACTCTGTAGGTAGGCCGGACCATGGAAACATTCAGCTAGCTGGTATACATCCTTATTCATCTCACATTAACTCTTCACAAATCCAGTCTCCTTATTCTTCTATAACATAGGTTCCTGATCAAAATGTTGATTCACCAGATTTCGTTAACCCTCACAATCAACTTATGCATTCAGTATGGGTCAGGCTATGTGCCTTATATGTATATGAACCCTAACACTACACAAATTCATTCTTATTATCCTTCTTATGCACACATTTTTTCTCAAAATGTTCATTCCCAAGCTATCATGAACCACAACGAACATTTTATGCCTAATTTCTCTCAATATGAGCCATGATATATGCCATGTCTGAATATGAATCATAACATGATGTGGAATGGTGCTGCTGATTTGGAATGAGCAATAGCATTATGAATCGAAACGGTAGTTCAACGATTGGAGATAGGGGGAGGTGAATGGAGGAGCTGATGAAATTAACAGCAGGTCACTCTTTGCGGATCAGCTAGGTTTTAGCGGGAAGGAACAAGAGAACAATGGCGGAATCGAGTCAAGGAGGGTGCAGGACGAAGGAGTTGGTGGAGAATGGGGGTGGCAATAGTTTATCAGGGATGGAATCGGATAGTAGGCCGAAGAGTATTGTCAAAATTATTCAGGGTGCTATAAGTCAAGCTACAAAGGCTCCTGCCCCACTGAAGAAAGATGGCTCTTCAGTTGCAGCTTATGAGAAAAAAGGAGGTGGTTGTCAACCTCTTTAAGAGAAAACAAAAGATGTGCTTCATTCAAGGTTGAAGTATGATGAAACGAATCCAGTGGAGAAGGCTAATCTCTTGATGTAGTCAAACAAGTGGAGGATTCCATTAAATTAATGCAGTATCAGGCTTCATCTGAGAGTTTCGATGAGAAAAAGGAATTGATTATTCTTGCTCATGACAGAGAATTGAATTGTGGAATTGATGATGAGGAAGTGAGTATTGATGTTGATGCTTTGTGTGACACGAGGAGTGAAATAACACAGTTCTCTTTTCCGTCATTCCATGTTCACCTCACCCGAATCTCACTTCCCTGATCCCTTTACTACCCTTGTTGAATTCATGAAGTGAGAAACTCATTTTAATATGATGTCAATTACAAGAATGTGACTTCACACTTTCCTTTGCTATCATTTGAAAAATTGTTTAATTGTTTTTCTTTCTCTAGTTTCATTATGAAGAGCTTATCTCAACGGTACCATAATTTTCACCGACCGGACGAAGTCGAAAGCAATTGTAATTCTCCTTTGCTATCATTTGTAGGTTTTGGGGTTATTTTGTGGATGCATTTCGTTTGTAAAAAATATAACCTTGCATGAGTCTCTAGCTTGAGATTTTGCTTTAAATTGCGAGAATTTAATGTGTTGTATCCATTTTTAACCTTTGTAATGAAATTTGCATTAATGAGATTCGATCCGTACTGTGCAAAAAAAAATTATGCAAAATTTTGACCCCCTTCTCCTAGAATCCCGGCTTCGCCACTGATCGAAAGATGATCGATTTAGAATAAGGTGTCTAGAGGTGGGATCGTGTGTTTTGTTTTTATCACTTAAGGAGTATCTTTATCCATTCACGTGGTTACCATACAAATATGAATGAATCTCGTATGCGGGCTTCCATGATGTCGCATGCATGATGGAATCTATTAGTGGTATGCGGAAAACCTTTTGGAGATATCAACTCACTAATCAACAATATGCGGGAAACCGTGTGGACATATCAACTTGCTAATCAACAATGTGTGGGAAACTGCACTGAGATCATACTTGTCAAAGGCGAAAGGCGAGAGGTGGGCGAGAGGTACAACAAGGAAATGTTAATTCCACCTTCTCCAAACAACCAAAAAAAGAAAGACAAAATCTGAATTGATCTTATCTTTTACGAAAAGAAAAAATACGACTAAAAATCAAATTTCTCTCCAATTCGAACCCTGAACTTTTCACTCCTGACTGTAAATTCTTGTAAAGAACAAATCCTTCTCACTCTCACTATGAATTAAAACAACGATCCCAGTGGACGCCTCAGAAGCGGAACTATTGGAGACCGGAATGAACCTTAGCCAGAAAAGGCTGGTTATCTGCCCAAACGATCTCTACTCCGTTCTCATTCCAGAAGAAAAAAAGTGGTGTAAAGAAGAAGGTATGGCCCACCCTGTGTGGATCCAATCCCTCCCTATCAGTGAAACCACAGTACTTTCGTGCGAGAAGAAGCCTTTTTCTTCTAAAGATTGGGTAGGAAAGAAATGAGATAGAGTGCTTTCTTGTTCCTCTCCTTTCGTAGCTTCCTCACTCTAGAGAGAACGGGAAGTCACAGCATCAAGGCCGTGGCTGCTTATGGGACTTCTGCTTCGCCAACTGCAGGATTTAGATCTCTTTCTGTGTCTGTTGATCTCTCTTTGGAATGAGAATTTTCTTTTCAAGTAGAGCCGACAAATTTGTTTGAAAAAGACCATTCTTTTAACTAACTGAGGAAGAATTTGCAAATTGATAAAAGCGGGTGGGCGAATTTTCCATCGCCAAGGAAAAACACTCTTATCTCCTATCAGAAAAATTCCCAATTCTCCTTTTGGCGCTTCGACTCTGACATAAAGTTCTTGCTTCGACAATTCAAAACTCACTTTGAATGAAAACACCAATGATTAAATATTCATTATTCATTATATGTCATATCTTATCTGTCTCACTCTTACTTTGAACACCAATGATTAATATATTCATTATTCATTATATGTCATATCTTATCCGTCTCAGTCTCACTTTGAATGAAAACACCCAAGAGGATAACCAAGCCAATTCCAAGAAAAGACTAAGACTTCAACAGCTGCTAGGTCTAGAGGGAAATTATGAGCATTACGTGCATGCAGAACTTCCCTACTATTGGATCGCGAACCGATGCCGTATGGAAGACTCTAACCACCGAGTGTTGTAGGTCAATGAGAGTTCTTATACCCCTTTCCGACTTTCCTTATACGATTACTCGACATCACAGGCACCTATTGGAGTAGGATTTTAGACCAAATGACTTCTCTAGGGCCCCAAACGATGTCGAAGTCTAATAGCCATACCTAAAAAAGGCGAGAGGCGGGCGGCAAAAAGGCGAGCAAAGGAGAAAAAAAATAAAAAAATTAGAAAAACTCTATAGATACATGTAACATATAAACAAAGCTTAAAACATGTTATGAATTGGAATAAAAAACTAAATAAATGTCACAATTCTACTACAATAACAATTCAACAATAATTCATTGATCTTTACATGGGACTGGAAAAGAAGAAAACAAAAAAGCATCTTAAAATGGAATAACATGGACTGTATAGGTATTAAATAGGAGAATGAGACTCAAAATGAAAAAAAATAAAAAATTCTAATACGACCTCGTCAAAAAGAAAAATCAGAAAGTAGATGATAAGAACAAGTCGAAGGAGAAATGCTTAGCGTTGTCGCAGACGTCGAAGAGAACCGAAGAGAGGGAGAGAGAAAACTTACCTGGATCTAAGTGAACCCTAGGCTCGCCGTCGTCGGAGTTAATTGCGATGTTCGCCTAAGGTTTGCCGTCTTTTCCCTTTTCCTCTTTCCTTTTCTCTTCTCGATCTGTTGACGTAGTCGACTTTAGGGCACACCGTAATTGAAAAAGCGAACGTTGTGGCATAGTTTGATACAAAAACGACTTAGGTTAGAAAAAGACCAAAGTTTCACGCCTTTTCCTTGAGGCGGTGCCTCGCACGCCTCTCGCCTTAAGCAAAAAGGCGACGCCTTCCCTAAAAAGGCTACCACCCGCCTGCCTTGTTGCGGAGAGGCGACAAACCCTAAAGGCGAGCCGGACGACGCCTTTGACAAGTATGATGGAGATACAAAATCGCATATTAGTGATAAGTGGAAACCGCATGGAGATGCTGAGTTGTCTTACTTGATTGAACTTTTGATGTCATTTATTCTGTAATGTTTATTAATGTAACTATCTTTCTTATGCAGCTTCCAAGGAGATGACACTTCAGGAACAAAGGAATAAGTATGCAGAGTCGGAGAAAATACGCAAAACCATCACAGAGGGGCAAGCGAGCTTGAGGCGACTTTCTGGTGACCAGGAAATCCCGATTTCCACAGATGCCACGGGGCAAGAAGTTATAGCCCAAGAGAAAGTGGCTACTAACTCCAAAAAGCGCCATAAGAAGAGGGTTCACAAGGGTAGTGGATCACAAGTTGTGCCAACTCCTGGAAAAGGTCAAGCGAGTTCCGATGTTCAAGGGGCTGAAAGTGCAAGCCGGAAAAGAAGCTTTGGCGAGTTGGAGGATGAGCCTTCTACTGAAGTTAGGGCAACTTGGCATCATCCCATTTACCAATTTCCTCAAGATAAGGATGGTATGAATGCAGTGGCTGATGAGCTGGGCAATGTGCCAGAGATGATTGGGTTTGACTTGGCTGTGCGAGATCCAGTGAATAGTTCGTTTGGGCATGCCGCTGTGAAGAGGATCTCGGACCTCCGACATGTAACTGAGTTGGAGCTCAAGGATCCTTCCGAAGTTGAGAATTATGCTGGTCAAGCTCTGTGTGAGGCATGGATTTTACTGTATGCTCTGGTGTTTGTATTTTGGATTATTCTAATGCTTGTGTTGCTTCACAGATTGCTGGAACTATCTGTTCTCTTTCCAGCCAGTTGAAGAAAAGTCTCAAAGATAGAGCCGACTTGGAGAAGGAACTGGCCAAGGAGAGGTCCAAGAAGTACGAATATCGCAAAGCCAACAAGGATAAGGATTCTAAGCTGACCAAGTTAAATCAAGAGAAGGAGAGATTACTGAAGGAAGTCGCTAGTGTTCATGAGCTTAAAGACGAGCTCGAGAAAAAGAATGAGGAGTTGTCGGTGGAGAATGCCCAGCTGGTTGCCAATGCAAAGTATCTCAGGGATGAAATTTGCAGGCTGAATGAGAAAGTTGTCATTTCCAAGAGACAGGCTGTGGAAGCTTATAAAGATTCCCAAGAATTTCGTGATGATGCCGAATCTGCCATGCTCGATCATTTCAACCGCGGTGTCTTTCACGTTCTTCGAGTTGCTGCAGCTGAGGGATTGCCTGACGTGGGCCCCGAGATGCTGGCTAAGTGGGGTGCAGAACCCATTTATAGCGATATAGCCAGGCGGGGTCATTCGTTTGTGCCTTACAATGAGTCTGAACTGCTTGAGCTCGCTCAAGAGGACGTTGTTATGAACAAGCCGGCTTGGCCTATGGCCCCAATTGCTGAGCCAACTGTCAAAGAGCGATTCGTTGATCTTGCGGATGCTGCGGGCAAAGCCTGGGAGGAGGCTAGGGAGCGTGCTGCTGAGGAACGTCGTTGCCAAATGGTTAATGAAGAAGAAGCCGATGAAATGATGGAGCAGTTGATGGTTGGCGAGGCGGATGTTGGAGGAGAGAACAAAAGTGATATCCCTAAGCAAGAACTTGGCGAGGCTTTGACTGTTAGACATTACTCCCTCCGTCCCAAATAGGGGCGAACACAGGCACACCCAAAGGGGTGGCTGTGAAACCCCCAAAATTAATGTTGACATGTAAAAAAAAAAACTACTAAGTGCACCCCTCATTTACAGCTCAGCCCACCCCCTTGGCAAAAAAGGAAGAATTGATGTAGGTAGTCATGTAACAAACAATCATTTTTTTGAAGTTTTTGGTAATGTAATTTGTGAACCCCATCCATTTTGACCCTTTCTCCGCCCCTGGTCCCAAAATGAATGTCCAAAAAAAAAAATTTTTTTTTTTGCCATTCTTTCTGGGGCGAAGAGAGTAGTTTTTAGCCTTAGTGTTCCTTTGTATTATAGAGGATCTCTGTTGGTATCTCCATCTGCTCTCATTCGCACACATACAAAGTGTGTGAACCTGACTATGCCTAATGTGTTCCAAGCCAGTCCTACAAGGAGAATTCTCTTTGTACCTGGTCAACTGGTTCTTTTGGTAAGGAAATTGGTGAAAAGCAAAGAGTCTAATGCTTCTGAAGGCATTGAGTATATCCCTTGCTGTTATGCAGAAGTCCCTTTTTGAAAAAAAATCTCCCAAAAATGATTATTCATATTACTATGAAGTATGAAGTTACTAAATTCATCTTAGCTATTGATCATCTTTCAATGTGAACTTGCAACATTATAGTATGGATGGATACTACTGAGGTCTGAAAGTAATCATGTACATGTGCAACCAAAGTTGCCGAAAGACAACTTCCTTGATTTTTGCTAAAAAACTTTAACAGGGCACTCAATAGGGATGGACGTGTATGTTCTTATGTTCAACTAGTAATCAAAGGGCAGCATCTTGAACGTGTAGATATATTATGTAAGATATAACGATAAGAAATTTGGTCAGAATAATTTATGTAGTTTCATACTTGGTATTATCTCTGTCCCAAAGTGAATGTTCATTTTTTTTTTTTTCATGATCTCTGTATTTCATATTTGCGTATTTCATATTTGGGTACGGCCTCCGTCTCAAAATGGATGTTCATTTTTGTTCTTGATCAAGAACCAAAATGGATATTCATTTTGGGACGGAGCGAGTATTTTACTAATTTAATTCGATGTCAAAAATCCATTTTGGGAAGAAGGAAGTAATTAACTAATTTTGAGTTGGGGGGGGGGGGAACCCTTCTCATTTCTTCTTCAAGTGATGAGTACTCCCGGCTCACAACTCACAGGCTATCTCCATCTACATTCCGGCAACTGAACACCTTAAAAACTGTGTGCAGCTACAGCTTTCCCAAGTGGTAACCAAACTTCTTAAACACCCTTTTTTCCCATGTTGCTTGTCTTTAAAATTGTTATATTTATGCCTTTGTTAAACCCTTGTTAGGGGTTTTCAGAATTTACAACTTTACTTATTCGAACATTTTACGTTTTATCCCGATCCTGGAAAATTTGTGGTAATGCCCTGTTTCAAACTTTTGTTTATTACGTGCCATATTTATTAAGATGTCATAGTGTGAGAATCTGATATTGGAATTCCAGGTTATGTGCCTCCCAGTGAAATATGCTGAGAACTACTCGTATGCTTCTGGAAAAGAGAGCGTATGGACAGTTACAATCTCAATGGCTGTCACAGATGCTTTGCCTTTGTTTCTCAAAGCTATTGTGTGTTCAGGGGAAAGCAACAGACATGGTTTTTTTTATTGCTAATGTGATGAAGTCATTTTGATGTCAGGCCTGAGAATGTTATCCAAGTAATAACCAAAGACACTTTAAGTTGTAGCATTGATGCTCAATTTCCTAGCATATTCTGGAAACCCTGCGTGGTCAACATACTCAACCTCGTTCTGAAGAACATATGGGATGCAAAGAATTTTGAAGTTGATCAGGTATTTCAGCTATATTGCAAATGATTTTGCACAATTTAAGGAATTCATAACAATATTTTTTATGTAATTTTGTTACTGAACGAGTATCAGAAGTTGCTTTCTGTTGTGGAGGCAGCATTTACTTGATTAGTGGTGATACTTAGACGGTTGAATGTCTAAGACGAATGTCTAAGATATTAATAGTGTTTCTCTGGAGGATGCAAAGGTTTATAGAGAGCGGGTAGAATGTCTAAGACGAATGTCTAAGATGTGCATTAGAATATAGGGGTTGCTGAAGCTGTACATTGTTACAATCTCGAGAGTGACTGAACTAGACACCGATAACCTGTACAATTATAAACTTATAAATTCATATAGACACATGTTTTTAATATGACACAGTTCACTAATTTAATATTTTCTTCTTCTTTCATGCAGTGGGACACAGAGACGCCATAGCAATACCACAGAGTCCCTCTTTTGCATCAACATCTCTCTGCGTCCTTATATATCCACTCTCTCCCTATTTCAGGCCCCACGAGTTCTTCACGAGCCAATATTTGGTCCCCTCACTAGCAGTTCCACATCCAACGCTGTCACACCATGATCAAGTTCCGTCCCACACGTCCCTTTAAAAACACCGAAAACTGGAAATCATATCCACTAGCTTCAATAGCCACTGAAACAGGCTGGTGAGCCTCTGCTTGTAAGAGAGCCTTCTCGTTATTGGCTGAGACATCTACACGGCCCGTGATTTTGGCTGCTGGGATTGATGCTTTCTTTGTATTGCAGGTCCCTTCTTCTCCCCTGTAAGGGTAATTAGCTTCGGTTGTCAGGCCTTTCTTTTGTTGGATGAAGTCAAAGGCGTCATCCATGAGACCTCCGTTACAGCCGAATAGAAAGTGTAGCTCGTCCTCAGTTTTACGAATACCAAGAGATTTCTCAAATTTCGAGGTAGTTCAATCATTTATCCGCCAGTTATTTGACGTTGGCAGGCGCGCCCATTATTGACGAGACATTCGCCTTGGGTACGAGCAGTAGGCTGCTCGTCTTTAGGACTAGGCATTTCAAATAAGGTGCGAGCAGTATGCTGCTCGTCTTTTACCATTAGGCATTGTATTTTACCTAAGGTGCGAGCAGTAGGCTGCTCGTCTTTTACTCTTAGGCATTTTGCCCAAGTTGCGAGCAGTAGGCTGCTCGTCTTTTACCCTTAGACATTTCCCCTAAGGTGCGAGTAGTAGGTTGCTCGTCTTTTCCTCTTAGGCATTTTGCACAAGGTGCGAACAGTAAGCTGCTCGTCTTTTACCCCTAGGCATTTTCTCTAAGGTGCGAGCACTAGGCTGCTCGTCTTTTACCATTAGGCATTTTGCACAAGGTGCGAGCAGTAGGCTGCTCGTCTTTTACCCCTAGGCATTTTGCCAAAGGTGCGAGCAATATGTTGGTCGTCTTTTACCCCTAGACATTTTCTCTAACGCTCGAGCAGTAGGCTGCTCGTCTTTTACGCTTAGGCATTTCGCCCAAGGTGCGAGCAGTAGGCTACTCGTCTTTTACGCTTAGGCATTTCGCCCAAGGTTCGAGCAGTAGGCTGCTCGTCTTTTACCCTTAGGCATTTTGCGCAAGGTACGCGTAGTAGGCTGCTCGTCTTTTATACTTCTCTTGCTAGTTATAGTATTTTGATGAAAGCTGAATTTATTGACTGAAATTGAGTATATCGAACTGCAATCCTATTATACTTGCAAATAAGGAAACGACAAACAATTCAAATATAATCTAATTAACAAAAATATACTTGTGAACTAGTGGTATAATTTTCGTAGATGATCGGGGTGCCACGTATGTTTCAGCTCTTATCCATCATCACCGTTTATATCTAGGTTCTCAATTTTAACTATTTCGTACACGTCCTGACCTCCTCGTCCTATGTCCTGGTCGGCCCCCGATTTCTGGCAGACAACGAGCTGAGGGACTATGTCTGGGACGGACATAACTATATCATCACTATCTGCTTCGTAAATGTCCAGCATCATGTGCTCCTCGTCCCCGGCTTTGAAAGTCAAATGAAGCCTAGAATTGGTGTTGGTAGTCTTTATAGAATTAGAAATTTTCAGGTTTTCTTCCGGTGTGTCAACCTCCACTTTTCTAGCCATTTTTCTTTTCTTTATCACATTTTTCAAGAATTCCTTGGGGGTCGCCCTCACACATCCAATTCCCGCTGGAGTAGGGAATTTTACCCGTTGGTGAGGGAGGAATGTAACCACCCCAAGTTTTCCTTGACTTGGAATGCCTAGGATGACATGATAGTTACTTGCCAAGTCCATGACCACGAATGTCACTGTGGTTAGCTCGTAAGGGGTATTCACCAACTTCAAGTAGCAAATCAACCGTTCCCATAGCATTGATCTTGTGATTGGTGAAGCCTTCCAGTCTGCCAGAGTGTGGCTCAAGCATGTTATCCTTCAGATTCATCTTATGGAAGGTAGAGTAGTATAAAATGTCCCTGGAGGCCCCCGAGTCTATGAGGAGTCTCTCTGATTCCCAATTATCAATTCTTCCCTTGATCAACAAGGGTTGTTCACGGGCTGCTCGACTCCCATCCAGCTCATTTGGGGAGAAGCTAATGACTTCCTCCTCTTTATGGACCCAAGCGGGAATGTGGTAGACTTTGCTTAATTCATGTATTTGATCCTTCAATTTTTTGTTGGAGACTGCCTCCTCCCTTATGACGTGAAGCTTTGCTCTATGAGGTCTGTCCTCCCTTTCCTCTCTATCATCGTCGTTTGTTCCTCGCTTGTTATCTTTTCGCATGACATAGCAGTCAAGTTTCCCTTCATCAACCCATCTTTGGATCATCCTTTTAAGGGAGATGCAATTATTTGTATCATGTTTGTGATCCTTGTGAAACGCAGAGTACTTGGAATTATCTCGGACATGTTTCGACCTATCATTTACTGGTCGGGGATCTGGTAGGTTTACCAACTGCATAATCTCCGTGATAGGTTTAGTGAGGGGAGTAAAGACCTCAGCTTTTTCTGCAGCTTGAGTCCTATTATTTCCCTTGTAATTACTTCCATTTTAAGTCTGGTTGGTGCCAGTCACATCCATTTCTGTCTTTTCAGATCTCTTCTTGCTCTTCTCTTCCGTCATGGCTATGGCGTAGGCCACATTGTATAGATTAGATTTCGACTTAGGCTCCCTGGCAGAGAGAGCTCATAGATCAATTGTCCAGATCTCAGTCCGGAGTTGAAGCAGACGATCACTTCTTCAGTTAGGCTCTCCTCCACCTGGTCAGCCATAGCCCTGAACCGGTTGTAATAACTCAGAGTGGTACTAGGACAAGGCTGTTCCACAGAACGTACTCGCAAAAGCCTTACATAGAATGTCATCTGCCTTGGTGAGGAGGGCCATAGTGGATTCAAAACTTTGCACATGGTCTCGTGCATCTGTGGTTCCTCCGTACTTTTCAAAGATGGGGATCTTGAGAGATGAATTGGGAGGTAGATCATTAATCCGTTGGGATAAAGGACAAGTGGCACTAGTATCATCCTCCTCGAATTCCTTCATTCCCAATTCCATCTCATCGATTCTCTTCTTAATAGGAGGAGATCTCTTGCATCAATTCCCGTGCTGCAATGGGAGCTACGATGTGTCCTTTCCTTTTCTCTATGTCCATTTACTCGACTATGTTCCTCATATTGCTGGTGATTATCTTCATGTCTAGATGGTGCACTGCCATTTAATGGCCTGAAGTGACGAGGAGGGGTTCTGTCCCTCCTGGGATCTATCTCTGGATGGGGACTCCTATGATGAGTAGGGCTCCTATGTCTAGGAGGGCTTCTAGGTGGAGGAGGAGTCCTAGGTCGAGGAGAGGGATTTTGACAGGGAGGAGTCTTTTGCCTAGCATGACTTAGCCTTGCTCTCAAGTCTGTTGAATTGACCTCCTGGTCCTTTTGGTTATTCGATGATTTCTCAAATCTCCTTCAATTCGTGTATTCCCATGTCCAGGAGCTCTATGACGGGGATAAACGTCCTGAGCGGGGATCTGCTTGGATCTACAAGCAGTGTCGCGATGTGGGGGATTTTGGCCAGGGGAAAGATTTTCTCTATTCCCCCGACTACCACGCCTATCAAATCAACTTTCCCCCCAAGGGAATTTCCAGTTCTGGTAGGTCTAATGAATTCATCTAGAGAATGTTCCGGGTCTAACTGTAACAAGGCATTTTGTGTTTTGTAAATGCCTTGCAGAGTGTCCATCTGGCGATTTAGAAGAGTTCTGCGATCAATTTGTGGTAGGATGTTCCCGTGCCTCCTCGGGCGGCATTCCTCCCCTCTAGCAGTTGGTCGTCCTCATCGTCGAAAACGGGGAGGATTCAAGGGAATTTCTGTTATTGGCTGCCCACTCGAACGCAAGGTCAGACCGAGTGGTGACAGTCCATCGTTCAGGGGTGGAGGATGTGCAGCCCCCATCGCAAGATGAATAGTTGTCCCACTTTGTCATGAGTCTCCTCCACAAGAGGGCTATCCCGATCGTGTGTTATGCTAGCTGTTCCCTTCTTTCATTAGGATTAGAGAACGGAGCCGAATTTTTTCTATTATTCAAAGGTCAGAAACGATCGTTTCCCGACAATGTAACCAAACTGATGATGCCAAAAATGTCGGATTGGCCCAAATCCAGCGGTAAGGTTGTATCCAGGATGTTTGAATAGCCTGAAAAAGATGAACAAACACGTAAACTAAGCCGGGAATTCACCGGCGAAGGCCTTCCGGCGTGAGAGTAAATATTTATGTTGTAGAGAGCAGATCAAATTAACATTAGTTTAGAGTCAAAGATGCGTGTGTACCTGAATTATGTGAATTATGACTTGTATTTATATGGGTATCATATAGAGTTCTACATTAGATAGAAATTTAGGTGAGATAAGGAGTAAAATCCTAATCGGATCCTAATTCCTCATAGTACTTATTGTATTAGAATTAGAAGTGCCTTATGTACGTATGCCTAAGAGGCTTGCTCATTAGCATAATGTGTTGGTCGACATATATGTATGCTGTGCAAGGAGGGGACCAAGGGTAGGAAAGCCCATTCCTATTGTCATGATGGTGGCCGAGTAGGCTTTGATCGGCATTTGGGGATGCCTAGGTCGGCATCTAAGTATGCCTTGATCGGAATATAACAATATGCTGCCTTAATAATAAAATCTCTCTACTATGTACAGGTCGATATAGTGGGAAATGATGAGGAAGATAAGATGAGCATAGGTAGGGAAGCCCATTGCCTTTGTCATATTTGAAACTTATGTAAATATTACTTTGGGCCCAATCCATTGGGCATTTCCCGATTTATAGCCCATGGTTTTACTCGGTTTATACCGTTCACCTTCTTTTTATTACAAAAGGCACAAAAGTCTCATTTTGATGTCCAATTACAAAAGACAAAAGCCTAAAAATAAAATTTTTTAATAATTATTTATTCATTTGACCCACTTGTTATAATCAAATCATCTATTCAATTACTATTACATACCTCACTTTATCTCTCCTAACTCATTTTTTATATTCACAACACTTACTGCTCTATACACTTTTCTTAATTTTTGTACAAAACTCATTTTGTGCCCTTTGTAATGGGGCGGTGGGAGTATATCATATTAATAATGAATAAAGTGTTATAAATATGAAAAATAAAGTAGAAGAAATAATGAGTGATAGAATTAGGAGGTGATTTGTTGTTGTGAATATTATAATTAGATCTCATTAAATAAAAAATTATTTAAACTTCATCATTTCAGACTATCTCAATTGAGTGAGAACACAGAAAAAAGAAAATAAGTCTCGATTGAATTGAGACGAAGGGATATTATCTTCATAAATTTTAATATTATATATTAAAAGTAGGCGAGAAAAGGCTTATAAAAATGCCATATGGACATTCTTTTGCAAAAAAAACTTTCATTTGTGAAGCAAATCACCGTATACTTTTCATATTTTTTGTTATTAACTAATAGTATTAGATAATATATAGTTTTAATTACTATATTAGGTAAGTATGATAGTAAGATATTAATAGTTACTATAATTGTTAACTATAATAATAGTTAACTATTAATAGTTATTCATAATTATTAACTAATAAAAGTTAATTATTAATAATTAACTATAATATTTAACTAATAATAATTAATTATAATTAACTAAATATTATTAATTAATATATAATAATTACTATATTATAATAGTAAATAATTATTAATTACTATAGTAGTTAACTATGATTAGCTAAAAATATTAACTAATAAATAATAGTTACTACTTTCTCTATTATAAGTTTAAAGTATGAGAAATTGCAAAAATAAATAAAACGATGTCCTTTTTTTTGGATTTTACCATTGAACTCATTTTCGTTGTACTTAACACATAAAACTTAGTTTTTTTTCATCATTTGTTATTATCACTAACCCCATTATTTTTTTCACCGTTAAATGGTCATGTGTAGCACGTGTTAGCGAATTATAAGGATATTTTTGATAGTTTAGTTTAAACACAAATCCATATAAGGCTCAATTACGTCAAAGGGAGTGAGCCTTCCCTACCTATGCTCGTCTTGCCTCCTCGTCATTCCCACTATGTCGACCTAGACATAGAAGAGCGTATAATGACTGAGGCCCAACAAAACTGAATGCCGATAAGGCATAATCATTAATGCGGAGCCAGGCAGCTCTCAAGGTCGAGCAAGGCCTCCTTCGTAGACGAGGAGCCCCTCCTCGATCTCCATATATAAGGAAATGGGCTTACCTATCCTTACTTTCCACTTCACCGGCATCAACCCAAGCTGACCAGGCCTGGTACGCGAAGAGGACGCCTCAGGCGCACGTGTTGATTGTTATTTACCAATCCTACTCAAATAAGGACCGTGTGAAATTGTCTATGGCTTAGAACAAGTGAGGTGAAACTCACAAGGTGAGACGAAACTCACAAGTGTTGTCTTTAGTGTTGGCAACACTAATAACAACACATACACCAATTCTAGAAAAACACAAATCAATAGAAATAAATATAATTTGCAGCGGAAGAATTAAAACAATACACAAGAATATAATTTTTATCAAGTTATATAAATATATAACTTGATGGGTGTCTTAAAGGCAAGACCTTTCTATTAATAATATGAATTCAATACAAGGTCGAAGAAGTTCATTAATGATAAACGAACCCTGATATAAGGAACAACATATACACGAATTCTCTCTGAAAATGAACACTCAAAACCTCACAAAAATATAAAAATCTATATGAAATTATCGAGTGTTGGACTGAGTGTTGCCGACACTTGAATGGCAACACTTGAGAGCAGAATTCTACTTCTTGTGCAAATTTGTGTTTTCTGAATTGGATGATCTTCAATGAAGATCCACTGCACTATTTATAGGCCACAAAGTCTTGGAGCCTACTCAAAATGATCAAGAATACTTGGAGTTTGTTTCCTCCATTTTAGCCACTCGCCTCATATGTAGGAGACCTAGTCTTCTCTTGCTTTTCTTGCTTGTACCTCTCAGCTTTGGATGCCTTGTACTCTGACTTGTTCTCCCCCAGAATATCTGAATAAAATATCTCGTAACTAACTACTGTTATATAAACATTAATTTACACATTAATATTTGTGAAAAATATAGTAACTAACTCAGTGTTGCCAATTCCAAATGGCAACACTTGTGGCAACACCAGTGACAACACTGGTTTGCAACACTTGGGACAACATTCATGGCAACACATGATTTTAACATTAACAATCTCCCCCTTAGTTACTGATTTCTTCACAAAATACCAATGTGATGATCTTTTAAAAAACAGTTAGTCAAACTTAACCAAAAAACCAAAAAATGCCACGAGATTTTAATAGAAGCAACATCAATCTTCAGGCAATGTTGAAAATATTTTTCAATCCAAGTATCACACTCACATGAGTGGCAACATCAACCTTCAGGCAAATGAAGTCTCATAATTTCACAAAATCTCCCCCTTAATACGAAATTAATAACTAACCAAAATAATTATTAAAATCATAAAACAACCATCCAACCATTTATCAAAAACCATCCATCTAAGTTTGAAGAAAATTTCAATAAACAAAGAAAAAAAAAAATGTAAATTGAAATTGTTTAAGCATTACAAACCAAAATAAAAACAAAGGAAATTGTTTTTGTTACCAAACCACCAAAATCAAGAACCATTCGAACCAACCACCATCAACCTGCATTTTCAGCTCCTTCACATCCCTCTGCTGTACCACTAGGTCCAGCTCCATCTCCAGCTCCATCATCACGCCTTGGTGGCCGATCTCCCCCTATTTTGGAAGAAATCATATCCACCATTTTCATCATGTCAGTACGCATATCCAACCACCCCTGAATTACTGAGTCAATGTGCTTCACTTGACCATTGAAAAAATTAAGAATCATAGCAAAGATCAACCATAAGGCAATGTTGCCAAGTGTTGCCAGTTTCGGGCGACACTGGGGCGACACTCGTAGCAGGGCAGCCAACGGAGGAGCATCTCGTAACCAAAACCCATGGCAAATCTCTCGTGCCTATCACCCTCGCAAAGTGTTTGCTAATTCTGTAATAGACTGGCTGTTCAGAGATAGAATCGGCATTCCAAGGCTTAAGGTTTTGGTACATAAGTATTTTGAAAATAAGGGAAGGGAAAATGAAGGAGGAAGTCTTTTTCTTCTTGGCCCATGCAGCTAGGTGAGCAAATACTAGTCTCCCAAAGTTAACTCTTTGTTTCTTGCCTAGTTTGTATAACAAATTAGCTTGCTCAAATGTTACCGTGTTCTCATTGGCCGTAGGTAGCCAATTTGTTATACATATCTTGTGAAGCACGCTAAACAAAGAAGTGAGATGGGTAGACTTAAAATGATCACCCAAATGGTAATTCTCCCTCCAGTTAAAAATGTGGCTAAGGCATTAGGATCAAATTCCAAACTCTCATCTTCGACATTAGGGAGGCCGAATGCTTTGTTGATGATTAAGGGATTAAAATCATAGATATTGCCCCTAACAAAGATCTTTCCATAATGAGGGGTATTTCTATCATCAATATTCTCCCTAAGATGAGCATAAAAATTCCTAACCACACTTTCAATGTAACCGGACACTTTCACAACCGTAGGTAAAAAGTTTCTATCTTCCAAAAACTGATACACTCCTAACTCCTTGAATTGAGTCACATACATATTTCTTTCATTCAGAATTTTCTTATCAGAATCTTGAACAAACTTATGTAAGCTTGAATCACTATAAAATTCCTCAGAAAGAAATGGACGTTCATAATATCCAAAAGACTCATAATCCGACTGGAATCTTGAGAGGGAGTAGGAGTGTGTACCTGTGCCATGAAATGGGAGAATACGAAGGAGAACTCGACCGTGTTTTGGACTTGGCGGCAGGTGTTGCCAGGTGTTGCCATTGGATTGGCAACACTTGGGGCGACACTCGGCGTAAATTTTATGTTTCTTCACTATCTTGACCGAGCTTCAAGAAGGGTTTCCTCATCTTCCATCCAAGCTTCTTCATCCTCATCGAAGATGATGAGGGCTCCTTTGTCTCTTTAAAAATTGGATCCGAATTTTCTTCTGATGAAATGTTGAGCGAAGAACTCGAGCTATCCTCCACATTCTACTGGATCATCAGCCGTGTTTGAAGGTATCTTGGACCTGAACAAGGTTTTGATCCTCTCAGATTGACGACGCACTCCACCCCGAAAAGACGAAGAGGCATCAACTGCCTTCCTCTTCTTGGTTTTCTTTTGAGGGGCGAAGGTTAGCTCAATGGAGGGGGTAGCTTCTGGAAGGTTTAAAGGAATGGGAATTTGAGATGGATCATAGACAACAATGTCTAAAGATGGTGAGGGGTGTGGCCGAAAATGTCGCAGGAGATATCTCCATGGGAACGGCGACATTGGAGAAGACACTTGAGGGGGCTAAGGGCGAAATCTACATGGGAGAAGAAATTTGGGAAGAATTTTTAGGGCTTGCCATGGAGGATCGAAGAAGACGAAGAACAGGGGAGAGGGTTTGAGGTTTCCGCCTAGAGAGAGAGGGAAACGGAAAGAGAGAGAGTGAGAGAGGGTTTAGTAAGGAGGGGTTTTGTTGAGAAATAATGAGAGTTATTAAGTTGATTTGACAACTTCAAATTAATTTAAAAAAAAAAAATCTTTTATCCAAAACATATCCCAACAAACTCAGCCAAGTTATCCGCCATTTTGAAAAAAAAATTTTTTTTTTTAATTTTTATAATTTTTAATAATAACTAAACATAATTTTAGTAATATTCATAAAATTGAGTTTTTCAAAATTCAAAGAGATGAATTTAAAAAAAATAGATATTATAAAATTACACTTAGTTTGACAAAATAAAAATTATTGCTAAAAACCTTTTAAATTTCACAAACTCTAAATGTAAAGAAATAGACTTTTGAAACTTTAAAATTTAATTAACAAAAACAAAATAATAAGACAATAAAAAAATAATGTAGCATCTACTAATGTGTTACTAGCAATGTTGCGTGACACACAAGGCAACATTTTTAAATAAAATTCCCTTGATATTTTTTCAACATATATAACTTGTCATTCCTTAGGCAATTTTTAAGCAAGCTTTACACATTCTTTATTTACAAGGAAGCATCGTAGTAGCGAGCTCCGTATCCCGAGTTTTTTTATAAACGTGTAAAGCTATATGTAATAAGTTTTATACCTTTCAAGTAGGGTACACTGTAGTAGCGAGCTCCATGTCCCTAATACTCAGTATAAAACAACTACATTATACTTCCTTTGAGAATATTTTAACACACTTTGCCCTCTTTTTTTTTTTTTTAATATCAACATAATATAAGTGACTTTGTCACTTTAAGCACAAAGGGGTATTTTATAAAAAAATGTTAACCTTAAGTATAAACACATACTAGAACAAAAAGGTCAGTAAATGCCCCCATTTGGGATTAAACTAACTATTTTTTTTTAAATAATAATATACAACAAATACAGAGTGTTGCTGACAGTGTTGGCAACACTGACGGCGACACTTGAAACAACAGATTTATAGAAAACATAAACCAAGAGATTTTTTCAAACTTGAAAATCTCTCATGGTCCAAGGCTTTGGTCAAAATATCAGCAAGTTGATGTTTTGTATCAATATGCTCTATTTGAATCAATTTCTTTTCTACTAAATATCTTAAAAAATGATGGCGGATATCAATGTGCTTAGTGCGTGAGTGTTGTACAGGATTTTTGGAAATATTTATAGCACTCAAATTGTCACAATACATGGTCAAGATATTACTATCAAGACCATAGTCGTCAAGCATGTGTTTCAACCATATTAGTTGTGAACAACAACTCCCGGCTGTCACATATTCAGATTCAGCAGTCGAGAGAGAGACACAGTTTTGCTTGCGACTGTACCATGACACTAGATTATTACCCAAGAAAAAATAACCCCCACTAGTGCTCTTTCTATCATCTATATCCCCTGCCCAATCATAGTCACTAAAACCAACTAAGTTGGTATTAGTGTCTTTGGTGAACCAGATTCCCAATTCACTTGTCCCAGACACATACTTGATGATTTTCTTGACAGCATTTAGGTGAGAAATTTTAGGAGCGGATTGATATCTACCACATACACCTACGCTGAACATAATATCGGGACGACTGGCAGTAAGATAAAGAAGACTACCTATCATGGATCTATACAGAGTTGGGTCAACATCCTCCCCTGCCTGATCTTTGGTTACCTTAAGAGATGATCCCATAGGTATCTTAGAACTCTTGGCACTCTCCAATCCAAATCTTTTCACCAGACTCTTAGCATACTTGCTCTGAGTGATAAAGATTCCATCATTTGACTGTTTCACCTGCAATCCTAGGAAATAATTAAGTTCTCCTATCATGCTCATCTCGAATGTTGATGTCATATCTTCCACAAAATTTTGTAAACATGTTTTAGATGTGGAACCATAAACTATGTCATCAACATAGATCTGAGCAATGACAAGCTCTTTATTTTCCCTAAGAATAAATAATGTCCTATAGGCTTCTCTTCTAACAAATCCATATTCCAGAAGAAAACTTGTTAGACGCCCATACCATGCACGAGGAGCTTGTTTCAAGCCATATAAGGCTTTATCAAGTCTGTATCATGGTCTGGGTGAAATGGGTCTTCAAACCCTTTAGGTTCCTCAACATAGATCTCTTTATCTAAGTACCCATTCAAGAAAGCCGCTTTGACATCCATTTGGTGCAATGTGATTTTGAGATAACAGGCTATAGCAAGAAGAAGTCTTATTGACTCAATTCTAGCAACAGGTTCAAAGGTCTCGTCAAAGTCGATTCCTTCCACTTGTGTATAGCCTTGAGCTACAAGACGAGCTTTATTACGAACAATATTACCCAATTCATCAGATTTGTTTTTGTAAATCCATTTAGTTCCAATAATGTTAGTATTTAAAGGACGTGAAACTAAACACCAAACCTCGTTACGGGTAAATTGTTCAAGCTCTTCTTGCATAGCTTGAATCCAGAATTTATCATTTAAGGCCTCAATCACATTTTTTGGTTCAAGAGAGGAAACGAAACAGGAGTGTTTTACCTGAGAGTATATGGAGGACATACATACATACCTAACCATATCTCTGTAGTCTACTAGCTCCTTATTTCTTGTTCGAACCCCTTCATTAACATCACCAATTACTTGAGTAATGGGATGATAATTTCTAATACGAGCTGGGGGATCTCTCCTGCCTTGATGGTACACCAATCCATCTTCTTCTTCTGAGTCACTATTCTCAAAATTTCCAGCCACTGTTCTATTTTCCTGTGTTGCCTCAGGTGTTGCCATTTCAGGGGCAACACTTGAATCTGTGACTGCACTGGCCGAATCAATTTCTGTTCCAGCCCTCTGTTCGACTTCTTCCAAAGAAGGTCGAGGTATATTATCGCCTGGTTCTCTCAGAGCACTCAAGTAATCGTTAAATTCAATATTTACCGATTCTTGAATCACTTTTAACCTCAAATTATAGACACGATAAGCATGACTGTTTTGAGAGTAGCCCAGAAAGATGGCTTTGTCACTCTTAGAATCAAGTTTTTCTAAGTATTCCCGGTCATTTAAAATGTAGCACAAACACCCAAACACATGAAAATAGTGAACCGTAGGTTTCTTTCCATTTAAAATCTCATAGGGTGTCATAGTTGTACCGGGTCTTAAGAAAACTCTATTCGTAGTGTGACAAGCTGTGTTTAATGCTTCGGCCTAAAAACCTTTAGAAATATTTCTAGCAATTAGCATAACACGAGCCATCTCCATTAAAGTCCTATTTTTCCTTTCAAAGAACACCATTTTGTTGTGGTGTTTTGGGTGCTGAAAATTCATGGTGTATCCCCTTTTTACTACAAAATGTAGCAAAGGAGATGTTTTCAAACTCTCTATCATGATCTGACCTTATTCAAAAAATAGGAGAACAAAACATGTTTTTTATTTTAGAGACTAAGTGAGTAAATTTATCAAAAGTTTCAGATTTTTCTCTTAAGAAATACACCCATGTAAACCTAGAAAAATCATCAACTATCACATAAACATACTTCTTACCTTCCAAGCTTTCTACCTCAATAGGACCCATCAAGTCCATATGTAGAAGCTGAAAACAATGTGTTGTTCCTGAGTGTTGCTCATTGTGTTGTTCAACACTGTGAGCAACACGAGTTTGCTTACCCTTTTGACAGTCACCACACATCACGGTGTCTTTGAGGTTTAGTTTAGGAACACCTTTGACGGCATTATGTTTGATAATCTTCTCAAGATTCCTATAATGAGAATGACCTAACTTTTGATGCCATAACCTTATATCATCAAGTTTTGTCAAATTGCACACTGATTTATTACCAATCAGATAGCAATTATCACTTGATCTTATTCCAGTCATGACACAAAAGTTAGTGTTATCCAACACTTCATAGGTATTTTTATTGAATTTTACCTCCAAATTGTCATCACATAGTTGGCTAATGCTAATTAAATTAGCAAGTAAATCATCTACGTGCAAAACATTTTTCAAAGGAGGAAAATCAACAATATCCAGTGTTCCTTTACCAACTATTTCACTCTTGCCACCACCACCATAAGTCACTGAGCCTCCTTGAATATGTTGGTACTCTGTTAGGAATGATTTTGTACCCGTCATATGACGTGAACAACCACTATCAAAGTACCAAGTTCCTGCAATGTTAGTCCTTAAAGCCGTGTAAACAACATAGCATTTCGCTTTTCCTTGGGTAACCAACCCTTTTTTGAAAATCTGGATTGCTCACCAAGGTTGCCATGAGTGTTGTCCTGAGAAATTGGCGACACTTGAGGCAACACTTGAAGACTGGACATTTTCTTTTGAAGGAAAAAAGCAATCTGATTTTAAATGTCCAGCTTTGTGACAGTATCCACATTCATTGGATTGATCAGGATTATCACTAGGAGTGCTACCCTTTTCCTTGACACGCTCTTTTACAAAACAATTTTTAGTTTCAACATCAAACAAGGAAGAGGTAATACTTTCAAGTGATTCTTGGAACCCAAGATCAGCTTTCAGAGGCTTACTCAAATTGAGTATTTCATCCAATTTGGATGAACTCGTGTTGAGTTTTTTGAAGGTGGATTCGGCTAGGCTGAGTTTGGCCTTGATTTTATCAAGATCCAAGTCTCTCCTACTGAGTTGAGCTTCTAGCCGAGTCAAGGAGTTCTTAAGATCCTGATTTTCCTTTTTCAAGAAAACCACCATCTTATTCTCCTTTTTCCATTCCACGAGGAGGGATTTATAGAAGTTTTTTAATTCACAAATGAGCTCATCTTTATCAAGATCATCCTCTATAAACTCCTCTGAATTTAAATCAGTATAACCATGCAAATTAATATCATTTAAAGAATCATACCTGCTGAGTGTTGTGCCAAGTGTTGCCAATTTCTGGACGACACTTGGGGCAACACTTTCTGAAGAAGTCACCAATGTTGTGTCAAGTGTTGTCAAATCTGGAACAACACTTGAAATAATACTTTCTGTCGAAGGTAGCTCCTCTACCGTGGCCATCATGACCACTTGATCCGTCTTTTCTTCTTTCTCCGTTCCTTCCTCCTCTCCATCACTAAGAGATACCTACAAATTTTTGCCCGCCTTTCTCAAGGTGTTAGCACATTCATTGGCATAGTGACCCCAACCGGAACAAGCATGACATTGAATAGATTCAATATACTTAGGATCGGACCGGATCTTTTCCGAGGATGCACGCCTAGGTGGGGTATCCTTCTGATTTGGAGGAGGACCTCTCCTTGGCACAAAACTAGAGGTTTTGGCCGTTTGGTCCTTAGCTTTTACCTGCACTTTGTTAAATTTTCTAACCAAAGAATTATATCTCTTTGCAAGTAAAGCTACACTAGTATTTTCATCTAACTCCTCGAAGACTTCATCTTCATCATCCACACATGTGTCCGAAGATTCGACTTTTAAGGCAATATTCTTGCCTTTAGAAGCCTCCGTTTGTTCATTGAGATTCAACTCAAAGTTTTTCAAAATACTCATTAAGGAGTTAATGTCCATTGTTGAAAGATTATGGGCCTCTTCAATAGCTGAAACTTTAATATTAAAACGTTCGGGAAGAGTACGAATAACTTTTGAAACAAGTTGTTTATTTGTAAAAGGCTCCCCTAATACTTGACAAGCATTTGAAATATCAATCAAATTTTCAAAATAAGACGAGATGTCTTCGTTTTCATCCATTCTTAATCTTTCAAATCTACTAGTGAGACCTCTAAGCTTTGTTTCTCGGATACTGCCATCTCCTTCACAAAATCTTTGTAAAGTATCCCAAGCATCTTTTGCAGAGGGACTATTTTGAATGAGTTTGAACATATGCATGTCAACCCATTCATAGATGGCATTTAGTGCCTTTTCATTGAAACTAGCAAGATTATTCTCTTCAATTGTCCACTCGAATTCAGGTTTGACTTGAACGTCACAATCGTCATCCGGAGGAAGCATTGGAACAGAATAACCATTTAAAATAGATCGCCAAGTCCGAAGATTAATTGATTTGATATGCGAGCGTAGGCGAATCTTCCAATAAGCATAATTAGATCCGTCTAAAACCGGTAATCTCTTTTGATTAGGGTTTGCAGGATCATAAGCCATGACAAAAGGATCTAAATACTTAGTATATCAAGTGCTAGGCTCTGATACCAATTGAAATTGTCTATGGCTTAGAACAAGTGAGGTGAAACTCACAAGGTGAGACGAAACTCACAAGTGTTGTCTTTAGTGTTGGCAACACTAACAACAACACATACACCAATTCTAGAAAAACACAAATCAATAGAAATAAATATAATTTGCAGCGGAAAAATTAAAAAAATACACAAGAATATAATTTTTATCAAGTTATATAAATATATAACTTGATGGGTGCCTTAAAGGCAAGACCTTTCTATTAATAATATGAATTCAATACAAGGTCGAAGAAGTTCCTTAATGATAAACGAACCCTGATATAAGAAACAATATATACACGAATTCTCTCTGAAAATGAACACTCAAAACCTCACAAAAATATAAAAATCTATATGAAATTATCGAGTGTTGGACTGAGTGTTGCCGACACTTGAATGGCAACACTTGAGAGCAGAATTCTACTTCTTGTGCAGATTTGCGTTTTCTGAATTGGATGATCTTCAATGAAGATCCACTGCACTATTTATAGGCCACAAAGTCTTGGAGCCTACTCAAAATGATCAGCAACAGCTTGGAGTTTGTTTCCTCCATTTTAGCCACTCGCCTCATATGTAGGAGACCTAGTCTTCTCTTGATTCTCTTGCTTGTACCTCTCAGCTTTGAATGTCTTGTACTCTGACTTGTTCTCCCCCAGAATAGCTGAATAAAATATCTCTTTGCTTGGTCATTAATTAAACAAATAAACACATGTTTATTTGTTAATTTCTTCTTCTCGTAACTCTCGCCCGGCGCTTCGTTGCTCTTTTCAAGCTCATTTTAAGATGACTAACTACTGTTATATAAACATTAATTTACACATTAATATTTGTGAAAAATACAGTAACTAACTCAGTGTTGTCAATTCCAAATGGCAACACTTGTGGCAACACCAGTGGCAACACTGGTTTGCAACACTTGGAACAACATTCATGGCAACACATGATTTTAACATTAACACCGTGAACAGTTATAATCCCCCTAGGATTATAATATTATCTCAATCGTTTTCTTATCCGACAAGGACTAAACAGTTATAATCTCTCTAGAATTATAACCTCATCACCTACGAATTCCTATTCAATAAGGATTCTACAATGCTATACCTATAAATACAAGTAATAATTCACATTATTTGGGTAATCTATCTTTTGACTTAAAGCTCTTGTCAATTGATTTTTCTCTCTAAACACAAATACTTACACTCACGCCGGAGGGCCTTCGCCAGTGAAGCCCCGGCTAAATTTACGTGTTTGTTCATCTTTTTCAGGCTATTCATTCATCCATGATATAACCTGCCGCTAGGTTTGAGATGATCCAAACGTTTTTGGTATCATCAGTCGGTATTAGCTAAGGAGTTGGGTGATTCTTAGTCTGCCGTGAAAGAAAAGTTGATTTGATTAGTGGGTGTGAATTAGAGGTGACAGAGTTGCTGGGTGAGGAATTATAAGTCGGAGAAGAGGGGAGTAATGAGTATTTCATTTAACACCATGCACGAACAGAGCTTTGTTTGCCAAAAAATGAATGTGTGTGTGTAAGGGACAAACAGAGTGTGCTAGTATGACTGTAAACTTTGGTCAAATCTCTATTTTTGTTTGTTTCTACTTCAGTAGTTAGTGAGTTACTAGTGACTTTGTACTTTTAGCATGCTTGGTTATTTATGGATTAATCAAATACTCCCTCCGTCCCACTTCACTTTCAAGATTCTTCCATTTTTGGCCGTCCCACTTCACTTTAAGATCGCCCAAAACTGGAAAAGAATATTCACTATTCCCTCCACTCATTCTCTCTCCTACTTCACTTTTACACTCACAACATTCTCTCTACTAACTATTCCTCCCACTCATTCTCTCTCCTATTTAATTCTTCATACTCACAACATTTAACTTTTTCTCTTTCTTACATCACTTTTCCTTAATTCCTACACCCAAAAAGTTGATGCCAAGTAAAGTGGGATGGAGGGAGTAGTTATGAAGGTTGATGTATATATATTCTTAGATAAAGGTTGATGTGGATTATATTATATTATAATCAATATTTACAAATAATACTCCCTCATTGTTCCAAAAGAAATTATCACTTTTAAGGGAAATTTTGTTCCAAAATGAATTACTATTTTTGTAAATAAAAAAAAACTTTGTCCCTAAATATTTTCTACCAAAATAATTTCACAATCCATTATATATTTGCAAAACTAAGAATTTAAAAAGTAAATAACAAATATTTTCATATACCTTAGTTACTAGTGACTTGTACTTTAATTACTGGATAATACTAGGGGTCCAAAATATGATCACAAAAAAGTTGAACACAAAAAGACTAAAAAACAACTGTGAACTTAACTAAAATAACTGTAAACTTAACTAAAACAACTGTAAATTAACAAATTATATCAAACAATATCATAAAATAGCAAAAATAAAGGCCATAAAAGACTAAAATCAATTGTGCACTTAACTAAAACGACTGTAAACTTAACTAAAAAAACTGTAAATTAAAAAATATGTCAAATAATTTCATAAAATTGCTAAAATAGAGGTCATAAAAGACTTAAACAACCGTGAACTACTAAAAAATATTGTGAACTTAACAAATATGCTAAATAATCTCATAAAATAGTAAAAATATACTCCCTCCGTCCCGGTCGACTTAGGACTTTTTGCCATTTTGGGCGTCCCACCCGACTTAGGACGGCCCAAAATGGAAACCTTAAATCACTATTCTCTCCACTCATTCTCTCTCCTACATTATTTTAATACTCACAATACCATTATAATTTACTATTCCCTCCACTCATTCTCTCTCCTATTTTTAAATTACACTCACAACATTTACCTTTTCCTTAATCCCCGTGCCATTTCAAAAAATCCTAAGTCGGCCGGGACGGAGGGAGTAGGTCTTAAAGATAAAAAAAAATATTGTGGACTTAACTAAAACAATTGTGAACTTAACAAAAACAATTGTGAACTTAAGAAATATGTCAAATAATCTCATAAAATTGCAAAAATAGAGATCATAAAAGACTAAAAATAACTGTTAAATTAACTAAAAACAACTGTAAATTAAGTAAATGGTAGCTGATGCCGCAAGAAAAGTGCTTATCAATCTTCCTCCACGTGGCAGGACTGATCACCTGGCTCCTTGACCTGAAATCAGAACCCACGACTAGCCGGATGTGTCTCCGGCTTAGACCCTTGGGCGTGAGAGTAAGTGTTTGATAATGGGAGAGAAAAATGTATAGAATTAATGAATATTCAGATAACAAAATTGCAGTTACCTCTGCACCGTTGGTAGTGATGAAGTATTTATAGGTAATGACGTTGTATATTTGGTGGTGCTGCATGAACTTCGAGATTCTAGCGGCAGTTATTAGCAATGTGAACGTTCCTGCAACGGTCCCTGATTTGTAGGGGCGCAGTTATGGAAAGGTTTGACCCACGTGCGTCCACACCTGTTAGGTCGACACTTGGTGATTAGGTCGAGGTCGCCATTTGTGGAATAGTCGACCTGAATGGTGGGTAGAGCATGGTTCGTACCCGAAGTGTAGTATGGATCATTGGTTCGGATCAAGCTTGGTCGGGACCTTGGAGGTCGGACAATGAGCTTAGATCGACTGATGCTGCTACTGGGCCTTGGGCCTTATGGTGATTGGGCCAGCCTCAATAAGAATGTGGATGCCACGGTTGTCTGTGATTGGGCTTTATCCGCTTGGCCCAACTCGATACTTTTGGTATGTTCAGTGGCCCCCAACTTTCGAGTTGACTTTGTCGACTTGGAAGTTAAGGAAATCTCGATGGAAATTACTGTTACTCGTAGGTCGCTACTCGTTCTGAGGTTTAGTCGACCCAAGATGACGTGGCACAATCCTGGACGTCAGCGATGAACGGCCAGAGATGAAGGAGCGCCGTATTTTGTAATGATTACAATTAGACGTTTGATAATCCGTCTTGGGAACTGTTTTCCCAATTAATATGGAAATTAAATTTTGAATTTCCATTTGTCCTTTCCAATTCAGGAAGATATAAATTCAAGAGTCCTTCTCCATTTACAACTTTTGCTGTCTCTGATTCCTTGAATTCCGGCGAGAATAGCGAAAAAGGCAATCGGATAAATCAAAGCTTTTATCTCCGTCTGTAAACCCTCTTCGTTCGAGCTAATTTAAGGTATTCCTCTCGCCCCTCAATATTAGGGTTTTATTTCCATAATTTCTTCAATTTCGCCATGGCTAGGACCTTTAGTACCGAACCTGGAGCTTGGTTTGGGTATTGTAAAGTCAACCGTAGGGTTTATAAACACTTGAACGGAGAGTGGAGGGAGATGACCATGGAGGAATGTATTTCAATTTTGACCCGTTGGGGCTTGCATTTTTCTGAATTGACTTTGCCTGTGGGAGAGAGTTTAGGTACCCTAGGGACGAATGACCCAAGAGTTGAGTCCTTCCACCTCTTTCATGTGCTTCTTGACCACATTGCCATATTTTACATTCAGGGCCCCAATAAACCTTCCTTCCTTAGAAACAGAATTGGATTTCCAGGGGAATCTAGGTCGCCCCTTAATGTGTCAATTAGGTCCCATGAGACTTCATGTAGAATTGATTCCCCTGTTTCCCCCTCTTCTTGTACAGATATGGAGACTCAAGGAGAAGCCAATGCATCGACCTCGTCAAGCCCACGTATTGTTGACGCTTTCGAGACCAATGTGGTGCCAGGCAGGAATGAGAGGGGCTATATTCCCCAAGGGCCACTTAGAGGAAAGCAGAATTTTCCCTCTAGACTGTCTATGATCTACAACTTCTGTGAGGTGAACAGAGAGGAGTTCGATGTTACCCTTTACAGCAGGGCTGATTTCTTCAAACAGTGTAGTGACTACAAGACTGATTCCTCTAGGGTCGCCTTCTATTATGGTCAATTTGTGGCTGGCCTGAGATTACCCTTGGACCCCTTCATCAACGAATTATTAGAGTGTGCCAATGCCCTACCCCTCCAATTGGGTGCCAATACATGTAGAGTCTTAGTTTGCTTCGCTATGGTGTGTCGCTTCTTAGGGTACGAGCCCTGTATGAGAGTGTTTAGGGAGTTTTTTGCTGTGAAGTTTGATAAGTTTCAGGGCATAAGCACCCCCTCAAAACCACATTCCCCCAAGCTGTTCATAAACTTACCTAGCAAAGTTAGTGGTTGGAACTCTCACGTAGCAGTGGTGGAGAGTAGGTTAGGTTGGGAGTTCCCCCTACCCAGTGAGGACACCCATGTGGTAAAGGATCAAGATCAGTGGGAACCTCATTGGCATAACGACCTGCGTCAGAAGCTAGTAGAGTTGGTCGCCCATAGACCCATCAGTTGGGAGATTTTGGGAACCACCAAAAATAATTACATTCAGGCTGGCATGATGTTGGGGGATGATGATGTAGTGCCACTAGTTCCCATAGTGAGATGTCTGAGATATCCGGATTGGGTGACACATGCTCTAGCTAGGTTCGAGAGAGATTGTTCACTTTGCCGGAAGACCCCTAAGTACTGTAAGAAACATGGGGAACATGTTGGTGGTAAGGGCTTTCTCACCTTCTCTTTATTTGCATGTAGAATTTTTACTCGTCCCTTCATTGCTCATGTGTGAAATCTTTATAATGGTGCTCTTGCTTGCTTGACTCTTGTGTTGAACTCTCTGCATGTATCTTGTCGATTCCAGTGTAGGGCTCGTAGTTATATTGCTCGTATGTAGAACTAGTAGCTCGTACATAGAACTTATCTTTATATGTCGAGCTAACACTTTTCCTTTTTGTTTTTGTGCAGTTTTGACTCCTGCTCAGGAAGCTAGCATGGGGAGAGCAATTGATGTGAGGAAAAGCAAGAGAAGCCATGGAGCTGCCAATGCCAGAGAGAACCGAGAGACTGAAGGAGCCAAGAGGAACGATCTGCTGAAGCTAGTTGATGAGGACGCCTCCAAGTTCATTCCTGCTGAGGAGAATTTGGAAGAGTTGGATGTTGCCCCAGAGGGAGAGCATGTTGAGGGAGGTGATGCCCAAGGCTCTGAAGAGGTCAACGTTACTGGTGGGGAGGATGCCGAGCTGAATGTGGAGCTAGAGAGGGAGGTCGTCCGTACTAGAACTCGAGCTCAGGCCAGAATCAGAACTAAAACCAAGACCAAAGCTGCTTCTAAGGCCAAGTCCCCTATAATCGAGCTTGAGGAAGAGGAGGATGAAGATGATACTGCCCCTCTTAGTAAGAGGATCAGGATCGGTCCGTCCAAGGTGAGCTCGACAACTGATCAAGTCGATGCTAGTGAGCCAGTGGAGATCGAGATTAAGGGCCCCCAGTCCTCTCCTGTTCAAGTTTCTTATGCTGAGTTGATCCAGACTCGAGTTGACGAGCTAAGTGATGTGGCTCCTTTGACCAGGATCAACTGCTTGGCCAGGGAGTACCCGGAGCTGGAGTATGGACAGGCCGTGGTCAGGAGGGGTGCTGACCAGGATTTGATTATGGAGTTTACCAAGAAACCTCTAACTCCAGAAGCCTGCAGAGCTAGGGTCGGGCTAGCTTCCTCCGAGGTAACCCTTTGGCAATTTCTTGTGTTGCTAACTTTATTTTGCTCGCTTGTTCCATGTCTCCATTTTGTGTCTGTCAGATCTAACCCCTTCCTCTCACTCGTCCTTTCAGTCTCTTGCCATGATTGACCTGGCTACTACTTACTGGAAGGCTGCTGAGGAGCAGGAGAAGCTAGCCAAGTCCATGCTGACTAAGAAGAATGCAGAGTTGAAGAAGCTGGAGGAGGAGAACGCCAAGGTGGGGGAACTGAAAGAAGCTAACGCTACGTTGCAGGAGGAGCTCAAAAACTTGAAGGAAGAGCACTCAGACTTGGACAACTCGTATGAAGCTTTGAAGCTTGTTAAGGACAACGAAATAAAGGCCAAAGAAGAAGTCTGGGGCCAGTTGGGAGAAGCTAACAAGGAACTCGCTGCCCTTAAGGAGGAAAAGAAGAAGCTAGCTGCTGATCTTGAATTGGCGACTCAACAGTTGGAGGAGGTGCCCGTCACTTTGGCCAAGAAACAAGAAGAGTTGGATGCTGCTCGAGCTCAATGGGGGGTGTAGCTGCTGCTGTGAAGACTGCAAAGGAGGATGCTGTCAAGGCTTATAAAGATAGTGATGAGCTGTACGCCCATATTACCAAAGAAGCTAGGGGGTTCTTCCATGTAGGTCGGGCTCATATGGCTTGACGTATAATAGTAGATCCCTCTGTCAATATATCAGTCGAACAGCTAGCTCAATGGGCTTCTGAGGAGCCGTACAACACAGCAGCTCGGCAGGGCCATCACTTGGTGCCTTTTAACGCGAATGACTTGGAGCTCATTGCCAAGGATGATCAGGAAGCAGATGCAGCGCCTTGGGAACCTCCTACTGTTGAGCCGGTCAATTTTGACACTATTCTTGCAGAACTTGAAGATTATGAGGATTCAGCTTTTGACGAGGAGACTCCAAAATATACCATCAGCAACTCACGGAAGGTGGTTTATCATCCAGAAGATGTTCTAGGTGAGCCCTCTACTGTCGGCAACCAAACTGAGATCGCTCCAGCGCCCGTCACCGATCAAATGGAGGGCACTCCCCTTGAATGAACTTTGAATTTGATGGTTTATTGTAATTGAACAAGTTCCAAATACTTTTTGCTTTTTGGTTTTGAATACTTGGATGCCTTGGCCCTATTTTTTGGGAGGCATAATACTTTTGTAACTTTATTTGCCTAAGTCTGGGCCCACTTTGGGGGACTTACTTATGTTTAATCATAGCTGACTTCCCTTTATTATTTGTTGTATGCTTTTGATGCCAGCATGTGGGTGTCGAGCTAGATAAAGTAGGGCAAATGAGTCATCCCAAGACTAAGGTCGACCTGTCCTGTGATGGTTCAGTCGACCTCAGACTTTTGGAAACAAGATTGACTAAGAGTCGATCTTGTTCATTTCATCAAAGCTGATCAAGGGTCGAGCTTATTAGAACGAAGTCGACCTTAGGTCGGACTTGCTTTAAGGAGTAAAGCTGATTGAGAATCGAGCTAGTTAGAACAGACTGACTAAGAGTCGAGTTTGTTAGAACGAAGTCGACTAAGAGTCAGACTTGTTTAAATGAACGAAGCTGATTAAGAATCGAGCTTGTTAAAACGAAGCTGACTAAGAGTCGAGCTTGTTAGAACGAAGTCGACTAAGAGTCGGACTTGCTTAAATGAACGAAGCTGATTAAGAATCTAGCTTGTTGAAACGAAGCTGACTATGAGTCGAGCTTGTTGAAATTAATGTAACACAATGTTGAGTCGAACAAAGGTGCAATTTTTATTGAAATAGGGAACCGCTTACATCAATGTAAAGCTAGAACTATGACAAATTTCAATCTTAGGAACTGTAATAGCCTTGAACTGAGCTACAGATGAGAACTTTAGAAGTAGTACTTGATGAGGTGAGTTGCATGCCATGGGTGCTTCAGCTCCTCACCATCAGGATGAGCAATCATGTAAGTCCCTTCTTTGACAACTCGAGTAACTATGAAAGGACCTTCCCAGTTAGGAGATAGCTTGTTCTGCTGGGTCCTTCTCCCCGTTGCTTCGATCTTCCTCAACACATAATCTCCCACTTGGAATGATCTTGCTTTCACCTTCTTGTCGTGGTAACTTTTAGTCCGCTGCTTGTAGTTAACCATTCGAAGGTAAGCCGTGTCTCGCTTCTCGTCGACTAAATCCAATTCGATCAATCTGTTGATGTCGTTCTGCTCTTGATCAAAGAAGGTTACTCTAGCAGTGGGAAATCTGAGTTCAGCAGGTGCCATGGCCTCTGACCCATATGTTAAAGCAAATGGGGTTTCCCCAGTAGGCCCCCGAGTGGTTGTGCAAACTGCCCAAAGAGCAAGGGGAAGTTCGTCCAACCAGTTATTGCGTCGACCTACGAGACCCGTCTTGAGTGAGGATAGGACAAGTTTATTCGCTGCTTCAGCTTGCCCATTACCTTGGGGGTAGGCGACAGAAGATTGCCAATGCTTGATACCAACTCGATTCATTTTCGCTTCAAAGGCTCTTGAGAACTGTAGGCCGTTGTCTGATACTATAGCTCTAGGGAAACCGAATCTACACCATATGAAGTCATGTATGAAATTGATGGCGTTTTCCTCTGTGATGCGAGCTAATGGCTTGGCCTCGACCCACTTGGTGAAATAATCGATGGCTACGATCACATACTTGCAATTTCCCCGGGTGGGAGGGAAGGGTCCAATCAAGTCGACGCCCCACATATCGAATGGCCAAGCAGCGATCACGGGAGTCTGCTCGGTTGTAGGCATATGGGGCAGGTTGGCAAACCTTTGGCATTGATCACATTGCTGAACAAAGTTATGAGTGTCAGCTCTCATATGTGGCCAGTAGTACCCCAAAGTGATCAACTTGTCGGCTAGAGTCCTGGCCCCCGGGTGTCCACCACAAATCCCACTGTGTACTTCATACATCAGCGTAGTGATCTCTCGAAGGTGGATACACTTCAATAGTGGTCGAGTGTAGGATCTTCTGAATAGCTTGCCTCCTTGAATAACGTACCTCAGAGCTTTCTTTTTGATAGCTCGAGCTTTCTTCTCGTCATCAGGCAGCTCGCCACTTTCTATGTACGCCTTCATTTCTTCGATCCAGCATTTCTCATAAACCCAATTTCTTGAGGGGTCCTCTATACATTGAATTTTGACCCTTTCATAAGCTGGGCTTTCAAGATAAGAGATAGGCTCTTCGTGTGGCTCGTCTGATGTAGCTAGCTTTGAGAGTAAGTCGGCTAACTCATTGTCTTCTCGACCAATCCTTTGGATCTCCCAGAACTCCAAGTCTTTTGTCAGTTCCTTCACCAGGTCGCAATACTTGACTAAGATGGAGTTTAGCACCTCATATTCGCCTCTGACTTGGTTGACTATTAATTGAGAATCACAGTGTGCCATGATTTTAGTCGCACCAAAGCACTTGGCATACTCTATGGCTGCTACCAGGGCTTCATACTCCGCTTGATTGTTGGATGCATCGAACTTGAACCTTAGTGATTCCTCGTACACGGTCCCAGATTCTGGCTCAATTAAAACAATCCCAGCTCCACTGACATTTTTTGTGGCTGACCCGTCCGAGTAGACTTTCCAGCAATCGTCGGGTAAAGTAATGACGGGTTGGGACTCTTGCTCTTTTCCTTTGGCCTTTTCCTTTTGAGCTCGCACCTCACTATCTTCCTTGGTGAACGTCAGCTCGACCAAGAAATCTACAAGAGCTTGAGCTTTCAATGCCTTTCGAGGTCGATATTCGATGTCAAATTCCGTGAGGGCAATTGACCAATTGAGTAAGCGACCTGAACTCTCTGGTTTATGAAGAATCTTTCTTAAGGGTGCATTCGTGAGCACCACGATGGGATGAGCCAAGAAATAAGCTCGCAGCTTCCTTGAAGCTACGACCAAAGCATAAGCGACCTTCTCAGCGTTGTAGTACCTGCCCTCTACATCTGATAAGGCTTTGCTGATGTAGTACACTGGTTTCTGATGACCTTCTTCTTCTCTAACCAAGACTGCTGCTACTGACTTGTCTCCCACAGATAGATACACGAACAAGGTCTCACCAGTGATCGGACTGCTCAATAGGGGAGGAGGAGCAAGGTACTCTTTGAGTTGTTGGAACGACGAATGACATTCAACCGTCCATTCAAAGTTTTTCGTCCCCCTCAATGATTTAAAGAAGGGGAGAGACCTTTCAGCCGACTTGGCTATAAAACGACCTAGGGCTGCCACCCTGCCGTTAAGTCGCTGTATCTCCTTTACGCTGGTTGGCTCCTTCATGTCGACTAGAGCCTTGATCTTCTTCGGGTTAGCCTCTATGCCTCGCTGAGACACCATAAATCCAAGGAACTTGCCAGCTGCTACACCAAAGACACACTTGCTAGGGTTGAGCTTCATGTCGTTTGCTCGCAAGTTGGCGAATGTTTCTTTAAGGTCGACCACGCGTGGCGTCCAGGCCTTAGTTTTGATGACCATATCGTCGACGTAGGCCTTCATGTTTCGGTCAATTTGTGAAGTAAAGACTTTATTCACCATTCTTTGATAAGTCGCCCCTGCATTCTTCAATCCAAACGGCATCATGTTGTAGCAGTAGATGCCTCCAGCTGCTTGGAAGGCTGTTTTCACAACGTCATCCTCGTGCATTTTTATCTGGTGGTAACCCGAGTAAGCATCCAGGAAGCTGAGGGTAGAGTGCCCAGCAATGGAATCAACAAGTTTGTCGATTCTAGGAAGAGGGTAGCTGTCCTTTGGGCAGGCAAGGTTTAGGGTGGTGAAGTCGACACACATCCTCCATTTGCCATTTGACTTCTTCACCATGACCACGTTGGCCAACCAGGTTGTATGAGTGGCCTCTTTAATTATACCTGCACTCAAAAGTTTTTGTACCTCAGCTTTTATGGCCTCTTCCTTATCACGAGCAAAGCTTCTCAATTTCTGGGGTCTAGGATTTATAGTCGGGTTGACCTCAAGCCTATGGACGGCGACCTCTTCCTTGATTCCCCTCATATCTTCTACTCGCCATGCGAAGACATCATTACTCTCTTTGAGAAGCTCAATGATTTCTAGCCTTTCTTCAGCAGACAATTGTTTCCCAATCTGAATCTTTTGGTCGGGGTAGGAAGGGTTGGTGATTACTGACTCTAGCTCGTCCACGGCCTCCAGCTCTGGACCATCTATGAACTGCAGGGTCTCAACGATGATCTCTCTGACCCTTTGTCTCTCCTCGGCCCCCAGGTGTGGAGCTTCTTCAGCTATCATATCATCCAGCTTATCTACGACCTCACTGGTGGTGGTGGCCCCCGAGTTATTGTCGATCTGGAGGCATAGGTCGCCTATGATGACTTGGTCGACCATAACTACGTCTGGATCGACCGTTGTGACTTCGGAATGACGTGTCGACTCAACCATGACCTCGTCACTTGAGCGATAGGTCGACTCCTCCACATTGGTGATCGTAGATAGGCGGGTAGTTTTGGTGACTGACTGGGACAGCTTTAAGTAACCATCTGCCGTCTCAATCTCTTACTCCCTTTTCTTTCTTTCTCTGAGAACATGATCCAGGTAGGCTCGAACTGTTCCTTGTACACAGCCTACTCCAGCAGGTGTAGGAAACTTGACCCTTTGATGAGGGATTGACGCCACCATTCCAAGTGCGACCTGACCTGGAATACCAAGGATGGCAGCATAGTCACTGTTCACATCTATTACAATAAATTGTACCTTGGAAATAACTCTGCATGGATGCTGGCCCAAGTCGACGTCGAGTTCAATCTTGCCTTTGGCATTGACTCGATGGTTAGTGAAGCCCTCCAACCTGCCATCATATCTCTCAAGCTGTTCGTTGGAAAGACCCATCTCCAGGAATGTCTTGTAGAACAAAATGTCTTCTAGAGCCCCCGTGTCGACCAAGAGTCTGCTCGTCGTACATCCGTCGATAAGACCTGGGATGACGAGAACTTGCTCTCTAGCCGCCATATTAGTCGCCAGTTCATGGGGGTAGAAGCTGATCATCTCATCCCTGACATCTCTCCTTGGAGGCACATGTGGGGCTTTATTGAGCTGAAAGATTTTATGTTTGATGGCTGTGTTGCTAGCCTGCTCTGTAATGACCCCCAAATTTAATCTAGGTTGCCTTGGTCCTTCTTTGTCCACCTGTGTTGCTCGCCTCCACCGGCTTGAGGCCTTTTCACATATGCGTCGAGCCTTCCACACAGTCGACCATTCTTTGGATGATACGCTTCAATCCCAAGCAATCCTCCGTAAGATGACCCGTGTCTTTGTGGTAATCACAATACTTGCTATTGTCTCTCCTGAACTTGTTGCCTGGGTTCATGGGGGCAGGTGGGGCCAACTCGACCGCATTCATTATCTCTGTTCGACTCACCATCAGGGGAGTGAAAACTTCAGGCACTTTCTCTGTTGCCCTTGTCCTGTTCTTACCATTTTTGTTGTTTCCTCCATTTGTGGCTGAGTCTTTCTTGTCGTCAGCGACCTCACCCTTGGGACCTTTCCCATTCTTCTTTTCTTTCCTTTCCTCGGCTAATGCCACATTGTAAGCCTTCTCAAACAACTCATGTCGAGTGGTGACAGTACGAACCGTTAGTTCATAATCCATGTCTTCCGAGGAAATGCCACTCCGGAAGCAATTGATCACCTCCCTGTCAGTGAGATCCTCCTCAATCTTGTCAACCATTTCTTTAAACTTGGTGTAGTAGCTCATGGAGCTTTCATTCTTCCCTTGCACCAAGTTGTTTAAGTCGGTGACAGTCACCTTCCAAGCTCCAGCAGTTGAGAAACGCTCAAGGAATTTTGTCCTCAAACTCATCCGGAGGAGATGCTCACCCAGTACCAAACCGTTGAACCAAGTTAGGGTTGCTCCCGTGAGTGTGCTTATGAGGGCTTTGCACATATTGTCGTCCTCATTGGCGACAAAACACATGGTAGCTTCTAGGTGTGCAACGTGGCTTTTGCATTGGTGGCCCCGAGTACTTTTCTAGGAGGGGCAATCTAAAACCGACGGGAGGTCGACTGTCAATCAGGTCCTTGGATAAGGGTCGAAGAGCAAAGTCAATTCGTTCGACCTTTCCAGAATCCTTTTTCTTCTCCTCCTCCCATTGTTCGAACTTCTTTTTCATCAACAACCATTCCCTAGCGTCGGGTCTGTCATCTCCTGCAGGGGGAACGACGTTCGACCTCTGACCCTCACTTCTGGGGGGAGTTACCTGCCTGCTTCTCCTATCTCTGTGAGAAGGAGCCCTTTCTGATCGAATTGGCGATCTATGTCTGTCACCTCTTAGTGGCGACCTGCGTCTTTCATCTCTGAGAGGCGACCTGCGCCTATGATCTCCGGATGGCGACCTGCGCCTTTCATCCCTTATAGGCGACCTGCGCCCATTCCTGTCCCTATGAGACTGTGATCTTTGTGTCCTGGCAGGCGAACCACGTCGGCTTCTATTGGCCTCTAAATGTGTCCTCAAATCTGATTGAGCCTCCTGTTCCCTGTTCCTGGTGAGGCTAGCCCTTAGGTCGTTGCTTGGCACATGAATGAGGGATGGAACCCGTTGCACTATCCTGTTATCGCCGTTCTGTCCCACGGCTTCATTAGGCCTAGCACTCCTGGCCTGTTCCCTGTTTGAAATTTGAGAGGGAGCCACCCTCTCTGACCTTCTATCCGCCTGCTCGGCCTCCTCCATGGCCAATAATTCAGCTAGAATCTGGGCTCGTTCCAACAGCATTTCCTTTCTACTCAATGGGTTGGATGAGGGACCTGCCCTATTTCCAACATTCAAATGAGCAGTTGGACGCTTAGGAGGAGGTGGAACTCCTTGTCCCTCCATGTGTCGTTTCCCTCTTCTCGTATCGGGCAATCCTCTGCCATCAACAACACTGGTAGAGCGTGTTGCTCTACCATGAGGGCGATTTGGTGGGGGAGGAGGTAGGTTTGTGTTTTCAGCATTTGCATTTGCGTTGTTGTTTGCTTCTTCGTGCCCGAGTGAAGCCTCAGATACATGTCCGTCTGAAGTCACCATTGTTGTAGGGTGAGAAAAATTTCGAGGTCAAGCTAAAGCACGATTCCCGGCAATGGAACCAAGCGATGCCGCAAGAAAAGTGCTTATCAATCTTCCTCCACGTGGCAGGACTGATCACCTGGCTCCTTGACCTGAAATCAGAACCCACGACTAGCCGGATGTGTCTCCGGCTTAGACCCTCGGACGTGAGAGTAAGTGTTTGATAATGGGAGAGCAAAATGTATAGAATTAATGAATATTCAGATAACAAAATTGCAGTTACCTCTGCACCGTTGGTAGTGATGAAGTATTTATAGGTAATGACGTTGTATATTTGGTGGTGCTGCATGAACTCCGAGATTCTAGCGGCAGTTATTAGCAATATGAACGTGCCTGCAACGGTCCCTGATTTGTAGGGGCGCAGTTATGGAAAGGTTTGACCCACGTGCGTCCACACCTGTTAGGTCGACACTTGGTGATTAAGTCGAGGTCGCCATTTGTGGAATAGTCGACCTGAATGGTGGGTAGAGCATGGTTCGTACCCGAAGTGTAGTATGGATCATTGGTTCGGATCAAGCTTGGTCGGGACCTTGGAGGTCGGACAATGAGCTTAGATCGGCCCGATCTTTGCTCTTGGGCCTTGGGCCTTATGGTGATTGGGCCAGCCTCAATAAGAATGTGGATGCCACGGTTGTCTGTGATTGGGCTTTATCCGCTTGGCCCAACTCGATACTTTTGGTATGTTCAGTAGCCATTTTCATGTAGAAAATATGAAAACGGCTAAAATAACTTTGAGCTTCTCTTATTTGTTCTTAGAAAAATTGTGAAAAACAACTGTAAACTTCTAAAAAAAAAACTGTGAATTTGAAACCATTGTGAACTTCTCAAAGTTGTTTAAGATTATTTGTTGATCATACTAGTTTGATTCGTTTTGACGATACGAACACATCGGTGATTTTAATTTTTTTTTTGACTTCGGGATCTTAAAATATTTCATTTTAAAGTTTTTTTGGGAAAAAAAAGAAAGAGAGAAACCGCATAAAGGAGTTAGAAAGAACCTCCCCCGCGCTTCCACGTCATTAGAATGAGTGGCATGAGTGTAATTTCCTTCAATTTGCTAGGGACACCCGTGTCCATCTACAATGAAAGCACAAAGTGATCGATTCCCAAATTGTGTATTCTAGGTGGTCGCTTTCATTGGGCTTAATAACCATTTGGCAATTTCCCCCAAAAAAAACTATGTCTTTTTATATCAATTTATAGTAGTTTTGGGTAAATTTTGTAGTTGTGGATTGCTTTTAAGTTGAAAAACACTGCATGGATTTCAAGGCAAAATTCTTAATTCCCTTTGAACATTTCCCTAACTTTTCCTTTTCATGAAAATTTCGTCTACACCACCATTGAAGGATTGCGAGAATTGAATTTGTGGTTTGGAATAGGGGTAAGAATCGAAGAAGAAGGAAGACGAAGATTGGGAAGAGTTCCATTTGGATTGTTGATATCACGGTGGTGGTTGATGATGACGGTGGTAGTGTCAGCGACGGTGGGATCATATTAAATATTAAAACAAAATAAAATTTGTTTTTGAATTTTTAATTAATATTATAATTTAGTTCAAAAAATAATAGTATTTACTTTAGAAAAATATTCCTAATACAATTATTGAGTTTTTTTTTTCACATGCTATTTTTTTCTTTTTTAATTAAAATTCTAAATCAATAGTTAAAGTGAAAAAATGAAAAAGTTTAATGATTAAATTGAGAAGATCAATAAGTCAGAGACATATTAAAAACAAGTTAAACCTTTTAATGTGTTAACTATCAAAAATACCCCTTATTATTCGATCACACGCGATGCACATTGAAATTGTCACGGCCTAGTAGACGACAACAAGTGATATCCAAGGTGATAACAACACCAACGATAGCACTTGAGATAGCACACACACACTTCGAAATGAAAAACAATTTTGTAAAGAAATTACAGCGAAAAATAAGACCAAAATTGTTTTTTCTCAAGTTATATAAATTATATAACTTGAGTATGCCGCTTAGGCAAGACTTTATATTCACCATGAAGAATGAGTTACAAAGCCAAAAGATGTTCCCTATAACTATTACAATGTAATTTCTATGGAACAAGAGATAAAGAATGAATTCTAATCCTAGCCAACACATACTCGAAACCAAGGTATTCAAGTGTGAAATATTGTATGGGAGGAAGGAACTATTTGAACCAAGAAGAACTCCATCTCTAATGCAAGAAGGTGTGTATGTTTGGCATCTTTTTAAGTGTCCCCTTCAATGCATATTTATAGTCTTCAAGTGTCTTGAAGGCTACTCAAACTAACAGCCTTGGGGCTTTCTTGGTCGTGTAAAGAGAGAGAGAGGGGAGAGTTGTTGGCTTGCTCCGCACTTCGTGGGTTGTTAGTGCCAACTTTTCCCTTTTGTAGCAACCGACTTCATCCTCTCCAAGTTCACGCATTATGGCCTTGTATACCCAAGCTTCTCAGTCCCTGTACTCCCTTTGATTAGCAGCAACAACCTTGAACAAGTCTTTACACGTTTCTAAGTTGTTGACACAGATAAGGACTTGATAAAAGTTACTCATAAAATCCCTTTTATTCGTAACACAAATCTCCACAGTTTTAGCTCATGCCTCCATCATAATGCATCCTGAAATTTGGACTTATATACAAATATCTCACAGAAAATATTAGCACATTAGTACATAAACATTTAATCAAGAAATGTACAACTATTTAATTCCAGCACAGGATAGTACTTAGGAAATCATTTGGGAAGTGCTTTGCTGATACTTTGTAGTAACACCATCGTGTTGGCAACACTTGTGGTAACACCACAGTTTGCACTAACACACAGATTAGTTAACTGTGAAAAACTAATGGGGATAGTGACAGTGACAATTGATACAAAAATAATAAGTTGGAATTGTTGGATGCAACGAAAATGAGTTTGATGGTAAAATACACAAAAATGGCATAATTGGGTGCTTTATTTATCAATTTTTCGTTTAAAGTTGATATTTTTCTCTTTTGTATGTCCCAATTTAAAGTTCACTCTTTACTTTATTCCTAAAATGAAAAATGATGAATATTATTTTGGACCACTTTATTCTCATAAAATTCTATAATTACAAAAAAAGACCATTACTTATATAACCTACTTTTTTCACTTGCTTTATGAATACCGTTTTGAATAATTATGTCCTCAATCCACTTGACTTTCTTACCCATTTCACATGTGTCTTAATAAGCGTGTAAATTGGGAAGGTAAACTTTAAATCGGGACGAAAGGAGCATTATTTAAGTTAAAATAGTAAAATCATTATTTGAATTTAATAGTGACTATAATATTAGACTATAAATAACTAATAATATTAATTAATACAATATTTCTGTATTATTAATTAAAAAATAGTTACTTTTACATTAATGGCTACATAGTGTTAAATATTGTATGAGTAGTAATATCTAAATTTTAAGAAATGTAAATAATACTACAAGGGCTCGTTTGGTTGTCGGATAAGAATAAGCATTATTATTAGTGAGGGGATTATTAAGCCCTTTATTATTAGTGATGGTACTAATAATCCTAGTTTTAGGGAGAAGATGGCGTTTAATAGGAATGAGATTAACATGTCCATATCATATTTAATACAAATAACACTATTCATTTTCCAATTATACCCCTAACTTGCTTTATATATATATATATATATATATATATATATATATATATATATATATATATATATATATATATATATAGTATATATATATTTGTGACATTGTTGCAGCAAGAGGATACTAAATTTGCAAACTGGTCGCACCAAGCTGTAGACTTCATTCTAGGTATGCTCTATTTTTCAATGAAAAATGTAGAATTACAGAAATATTTCTCGTCAATTATCTTGACTGTACCATTTACTTGGGCTTGCTCTTGGTGATGACAGCTATTGACTTCATTTATGCTGTGTAACAGATGCATTTGTCTTGATTTGAGACGTTTCTTTCATTGATGAAGAAGAACAAGAACTCAACAAAGAGAGAGTGAGAGAGAGAATACAATGAATGCTAGGGATCAATAAGGAAGGGCATAATAGAGATAAACATTGTAGTCAAATTATCCAGTTTGATAGGATAAATAATACCACCATTTAGCCGGGATTATTAGTGAAGGGATAAGGTCTTAATCCCATTGTTTCGGATAATTAATACTAGTGTCATATTATCAATAAAACACATGATAATTATTTTTAGTTATCCCGATCATTGTTATTCGATGCTTATACTCTCTATCAAACGCCCCCCAAGAGTAATATTAAGGACTTAAAAATAACAACATTATGAGCACAGAAAAGGTTTAAATATTTTAGTGTGATAAATTTTTATAGTTCAACCAATGATATAATATCACCTAATTTTATCTAGGAATAATTTCATAAGGACCCTTCATCCCAAATTATTCTTCATAAAAGCTCAGACGAATTTCAAAAACCCACCAACTATTGAATGCCGAGATCTAAATCCTATAAAAACTCAAATTCTTTTTCATGGGCGTCGACACCTTCAATCTCTCATCAATTCAGCATACAAAGTCTCTCTTTTTTTCGCCATTCTTCTTCTCCTTCAAACCACGACACCCACACCCACTACCTCCTTCTCCGATTCCATCAACCACCACACCATCACTCCGATTCACTCCAATACAATATGAGTTCTTAGCAAGGGGTAAGTTCAGATCTGCAACAATTACTCTTATAGCTTAGTTATAAGAGTATTTCTTTTCACAATTTGAAGTTAACAAAATTTTACTCTCATGACTAGTTATAAGAGTAATTCTAGGCTTATATCTAAAGGTATAAGAGCGGGTTATATTATTTTTTAAGAAAATATGAAAAATTGTGGAAAAAAAAAATACTCATTTACCTAGGTATAAGAGTATTTTTAGTCTTATACCATTAGGTATATGAGCGAATTGTTTAATAAAATTAGGGGTGTAAGTGGTTCGTTTCAAAACGCGGTTTGAGACCGAACCGAATCAAACCAAACCATTTGATTTGGTTTGGCTTTCAAATATGAATGGTTCACTTCGGCCTCAAATATTGACAAATCACATGGTTCCGTTTGGTTTGTGGTCTGACCCTCCCAAACCAAAACAAATCGCGTTTGATACCGCGAGACCGAATCACAAAACCGAAACACGATACCAAACTGCCAAATTGAAGCACATTACATAAATTAATCTTAACTCCTGTATTGTATCTTATTTAATATTTTTGTATCTTTATTAAAATTTACATATACTAATCATAACCCCCATTTTATATTTTATTTAGTATTAAACACTCGTATTTTTTGCTCTTCCTCCGTGATCACGATTTAAAAAAAAAATGAGTTGCGGTCTGAATCGTGGTTTAAACCGTAGTATAAATCATGGTATGAACCACGGTCTGGACCGCGATCTGAACAAAATAATTGAATCGCATTTTGAACCAAATCGAACCAAACCATAGCGGTTTGGTTTGATTCGTTTTGAATTTTTTCATGATTCGTTTCGTTTTGAAATTTTACCAAATCGATAACTAGTGGTTCGATCTTTTAAACCGAACCAAATCGAATAATTTACACCCCTAAATACAATATGAGACTTTTATTATTTTTAAGAAAATTATGAAAAGAAATATACCCAAGTATAAGGGGCCGTTTGATTCGATGGAAAAAAAGTGAAGGAATGGAATGGTCAATAGAATTGAATTCCTGAAGGAATTGGAATGGAAAAAAAAACTGATCAAACTCCTCCGTTTGGTTGGCACGGAATTGAATGAAATTGTCATTCAATTCTCAATTCCTTGGCAAATCATGTTTGGTTTGAAAATACAAATTATAGGAATGTAATGAAAGCATATAAAATGTCCAATTTACCCTTCTTTTAAAAAATTATTTTTTTGGGGGGTGGGGGGAGGGTAGGGCGGAGGTACATTTGGTGGGTGGGGTAGGTAGATAGGGGGTATGCAAAATGAGTAAAAAAAAAATTTTTCCGTGGGGGGTGGGTGGGGGGTAGGGCAGGGGCTGGATGGGGGGGGGTAGGCAGGGGGTATGCAAAATGAGTAAATTTTTTTTTTTTCGTGGGTAGGGGGTGGGGGTGGTAAGGCAGGGGCTGGATGGGAGGGGGTAGGCAGGGGGTCTTTTAAAAAGATTTTTTTTTTAGAAGGGGGGGTTGGGGGTGGGGGGTGGGGTTAGGGTGGGGGTGGGTAGGCAGGGGTCTTTTAAAAAAAAAAAGAATTGGAGGGGGGTGGGGGTGGGGTAGGACAGGGGCTGGGTGGGGGTGGGGGTGGGTAGGCAGGGGTAGGGGTGATTTGGGTTTGGGAGTATTTTGGTCAAAAAAATAATTTTACAATTTCATTGCCAAAGGAATTGAGCATTCCTTCCATATTTGGAGAGAAAGACCAATTCCTTCATTCAATGAAATTTGTCATTCCTCTGAAATGAAAAATCTAAATCAAACATGGGTCCGAAATGGGTCAAACGGAATTGACCATTTATACGAATGGGAAGAAATAATATTAAGCATGAATTTATTTAAAATTTTAAATTTTGCATCCCACGTAAATATTTATGAGTTTAGGCTCCGTTTGTTTCGACGTAAAACATTTTTCGGAAAACGTTTTCCGAAAAATGTTTTCATGTAAAATGTTTTCCTGTAAAATGTTTTACGGAGGTAGGGCGTAAAATGTTTTACGGAGGAAGGATGTAAAATGTTTTCGGGTGTTTGGTAAGAAAAATGTTTTTCGAAAGGGCGTAAAATGTTTTATTAAAAAAAAAATTTTTAATCATTTTTTGTAACCACCCCACCCCCTCGCCTACCCCACCACCACCACCCCGTACCCCCACCCCATTTTTTTTTAGCCCACCCACCCCCTGCCTCTCCACCCCACCCACCACCCCCCACCCCAATTTTTTTTTTTTTGTAGCCCACCCTCCGCCTACTCCCCCACCAAAAAAAAAAAATTTTTGATCATTTTTGTAACCCCCCACCTACCCCCCCCCCACCCACCCCCAACTCCAAAAAAAAAATTATTAATTTTTTTTTAATGATTAAAAAAAATAAATTTTTGGGGTGGGGGGTGGGTGGGTGGGTGGGGTGGGGTAGGCAGGGGGTGGGTGGGGCGGTTAAAAAAAATATTTTTTTTGGGGTGGGGGGGAGGGTGGGGGTGGGTGGAGTGGGGTAGACAGGGGGTGGGTGGGTGGGGCGGTTACAAAAAAAATAAAATTGGTGGGGGGGTTGGGTGGGGCGGTTACAAAAAAAATATATTTTTTTGGGGGGGTGGGGGGGGGTGGGGTAGGCAGGGGGTGGGTGGGGCGGTTACAAAAAAAAAAAAAAAAATTTTTTAGGGGGTGTGGGGGTGGGTGGGGGGTGGGTCGAGCGATTACAAAAAAAAAAAAAAAAAATTTGGGGTGGGGGTGGGTGGGGTGGGGTAGGCGGGGGTGGGTGGGGCGGATTACAAAAAAATAAAAAAAATTGGGGGGTGGAGTACGCAGGGAGTGGGGTAGGGGTGATTTTTTTTATTTTTTTAATTATTATTATTATGTTGTACCTTGTGAAATATGAGTTGTACATGAGGGGCACCATTTTTCGAAAAATATTTTACTTGGAACAATGTCAGTAAGTCGTTTTACTTAGGAAGGGCGTAAAATGTTTTTCGAAAAACGTTTTTTCCATTTTTCGGAAAACCATCAAATAGCGAAAAACGAGTTATTTTTGAAAAATATTTTCCGGAGGCTCCATCAAACAGTGTAAAACGAATTATTTTATGAAAACAAGTTATTTTATGCCTAAAGGGGTACAACCCTTTTATCTATACGGAGTAGTATTACGTCATATTATGAGAGTATTTATTTTGAGTTTGAGGAAATACCCTTCCTATTTCTTTAGGGGATTAGTACTCCCTGTTCTTCACAAGCTATCTCCGGTCTCATTCCGGCAACTGAACACCTTACCAACTGTGTGCTCGCTTCTTTCCTAAGAGGTAACTGAATTTTTGAATACCCTTTTCCTTCCTACGTTGATTTTCTTCTAAAATTGTGTTATTTATGCCTTTGTTAAACCCTAGTTAGGGGTTTTCATAATTTACAATTTCACTTGATCGAACATTTGATGTTTGAACCCGATTGTGGAAAATATTTGGTAATGTTCAGTTCCATTCTTTAGTTTATTATGTATCAAATTTATTCATAAGTCTTAGTTTGAGACTCTGGTAGGTTGAAAATGAGGCTACCAAATATATTTGAATTTCAGGAATTTCTGTAAAAGATGAGTTATCATACTTGTTGAATTTAGAAAGTGGGGATGGGTTTTTGTGATAGTGTATTGTTTTACTCATTGATTGTCTATCGTGATTTTTTTTTTCTTATGATTTCTTATTTTGGAATATAAAATCTAGTAAGGTTAGTAATGCTCTTTATAAGGAAGAAGAAGACGACTTAACTACGTTTTTTTTGGATTGCGGAACTATGTCACCATGTATGAGAGGCTTAGTGATGGTGTTGGCATCGTTTCTTAGAGGCGAGTCTCGTGCGAGAGACAATCCACAGGGATTCTTGTATTACACCGTACGTTAGCTCCATTATCCCAGTTAAGTCCAAAACTAACTGATTGGGTCAAAAACTGTATGGGATGCGACTTGAATTGGCAGAAACTGATCAACAAGCAATGAAACAACTAAAAGAGGACCAAATATGCGATCATAAGCTAAGCGATTTAGAATGAGGTGTCTACAGGTGGGATCATGTGTTTTGTTTTTATCACTTAATGATTATCTGTATCCATTGATTGAATGAATCTCGTATGCGACTTCCATGACGTCGCACGCATGATGTAATCTATTAGCGGTATGCGGGAAACCGTGTGGAGATATCAACTCGCCAATCAACGATATATGGGAAATCGCATGGAGATAGGAAATCGATGCCGAATCGTCTTAATTAATTAATCGCATGGAGTCAAATCTCGAGATTAATGTGTTCACTTTTGGGAGCCTAGACTTTTGTTTGGGCCCTCTTACTAAGCCTTTGGTCCATGATAATATGGGTTATAGTTCATTGAGTTGGGTCCACCTTTGGGCTTGGGCACGTCAGTGGCCCCTGGCTTCTGAAGTGTGACTATTCTGTAATGTTTATTTGCTTAATGGCCTTCATCTGGTTCTTGTTTACTTTGAACTGTTGATGTCACTTGTTCTGTTATGCTTATTAACTCAACTTTCTTATGCATCCTTCAAGTTCAAGGAGATGACATTCCAGGAACATAGGAACAAGTATGAAGAGTCGGAGAATATACACAAAACCTTCGCTGAGGCCATGGAACCAAACTCGAGGCGACTTTTTGGTGACCAGGAAACCCCAATTTTCACAGTGGGCACGGATCAAGAAGTTATAGCCCAAGGGAAAGCGGCTACTAAGCCCAAGCGCTATAGGAAGAGGGTTCACAAGGGGAGTGGATCAGGAGTTGGCACAACTCCTGGAAATGGCCATTTTGTTGAAGTTGAATTTGGCAATCTTGCAGGCGGTCAAGCGAGTTCTGATGTTCAAAGGGCTGAAGTCGGGCCAAAAATGGATGGAAAAGTGCCCATGGAGGAATCTGCTAAGATTTCCGGGATCGATATTTTGCGCAGGGCGGCTTCGCATCATCCTACCTACAAATTTCCTCAAGATAAGGATGGTATGGATGCCCCGTACCCTCGCCACGCGGGGATGCTTTGGTGCACCCGGCAGTCCTTTTTTAAGGATGCAGTGGCTGATGAGCTGGGCAACATGCCTGAGATGATTGGCTTTGACTTGACAGTGCCACATCCAGTGAAGAGTTCTTTTGGGCATGCTGTGATGAACGATCTCAAGGACCCCCGACGCCTAGCTGAGTTGGAGAACGAGGATCCTTCTGAAATTTTTAATTTATTGGGCCAAGCTTTGTGTAAGGTATGTAATTATACTTTCTGTTTTTGTGTTTGTATTTTTTTCTTCTTCTTCTTATACTCGTGCTGCTTCATAGATGGCTGTATTGGACCTTGAGGTTGCCAACCAGTGGGAAGCAAGTATCAAGGATAGGTCCGAGTTGGAGAAGAAACTGGCCAAGGAGGGGTCCCAGAAGGATTCTGAGCTGGCCAAGTTAAGTGAGCTTAAAGACGAGCTCAAGAAAAAGAATGAGGAGTTGACTGCAGAGAATGCCCAGCTGGTTGCCAATGCAAAGGATCTCAGGGATGAGAATTGCAGGCTGAATGAGAAAGTCGTCATGTACAAGAGACAGGCTGTGGAAGCTTATAAGGATTCCAACCGCGGTCTCTTTCATGTTCTTCGAGTTGCTGCGGCTGAGGGTCAAAGCAGATGATTTCTCAGTTCTTTTGGTGAGGAAAATGGTGAAAAGCGATATCCCTAAGCAAGAACTTGGCTATTTAAACATTAGTTTTTTGCCTTGGTGTTCTTTTTATTTTTTTTTTTGGTAATAGAGGATCTCTGTTAGTATCACCATGTGCTCTCTGTGTTCCTAGCCAGTCCTACAAAGAGAATGTAAAAGTCTCTTTGCCCGAAAGAGCCTATAGATTTCTTTTGGTGAGGAAAGTGGTGAAAAGTAAGGAGACTAATGCTGCTGGAGGTAAAAATTATATACTCCCTCCGTCCCGAAATGATCTTCCCACTTTTTTGGTGGTTACTACAAAGGTATTTTGAGCAATAAAATTAGGCTAATTCAATTATCCTAATGCAAATTTAAAACTTGTTATTGATGCACCATTATAAATACTAATGATAACAATTTTCAGATTTTCATTAGGATTATTAAATTAACCTAAATTTATTGCTCAAAGTATCTTCGTAATAGTAACCAAAAAAGTGGGAAGGTCATTTTGAGACCGAGGGAATATATTAAATATCCTGCTGTTAGTCTGAAGCCCAGGTTTGAAAGATTTTCTGTTCATAAATGGTTTACAATTTGTTGAACTAGAGGAGAAGATTGGATTTGAGACCGCTGCAGCAGCCAGTTAACTGTGGCGCAGCAGCGATCAGTTTGGATTTGAGCCACGTCTCCCTTTTTCGTGCAGAGCGGTTGACATTTAATGGACATAATATGGGACCCATCGGCAGGTTTGTCTGCCCAATAAATCTCTATTGTACATTTAAAAAAAAAGAGCGACGTGACTAAATCCAAACCGACATCTGCAGCAAAACGGCTGATGCAGCGGTTCCAGGTCGGGGAAGATGCCTTTTTGTCATTTGGTATGTTATCCAATGCTCTGTTCCTTGTTTTGAGCTTTCGCCAATTGCTTAACTCGGTACAGTGGTGCTTTCTCACAAGTTTTACTCTCTCTGCCCGATATGAAAAAAGGGACACTCTATTGGGATGGAGGGTGTATATTCTTATGATTCTACTAGTAATCAAACGACATCATCTTGAATCGTGTTGAAATATATTCTGTCAGATATAAAGATAAGAATTATGGTCAGAGTAATAAATGTTGTTTCATATTTGGTACTACATTCGTCCCAAAATGGATTTTCATTTTTGTTTTTGAATCTTGATCTATGTAGTTTCATATTTGGGTACTACCTCCGTCCTTGAATGTTGATCAAGAACAAAAATAAACATTCATATTGGGACAGAGGGAGTAATTTTCTAATTTAATTCGTTGTCAAAATTCATTTTGAGACGTTAGGAGTAATTTACTAGTTTTGAGTTGGAGGAAATTACCCTTCAACCCTTCTCATTTCTTCTTCAAGTGATGTCATGATGAGTACTCCCAGCTCTTTACAACTCACAAGCTATCTCCGTCTACACTCCGGCAACTGAACACCTTACAAACTGTGTGCAGCTACAGCTTTCCCAAGAGGTAACCAAACTTCTTAAACACCCTTTTCTTTCCCATGTTTCTTGTCTTTTAAAATTGTTGTATTCATGCCTTTGTTAAACCCTAGTTAGTGGTTATCATAATTTACAACTTTGCTTAATCAAAGATTTGATGTTTAATCCCGATTCTGGAAATTCTGTGGTAATATTCAGTTCCAAACTTTTTGTTTGTTTTATATCATATTTATTAAGAAGTCATAGTTTGAGAGAATCTAGTATGGTGAAAAAAATGAGATGTACAAATATATTGGAATTTCAGAAATAAAATTTCTGAAAAAGTTGGGTTATCAGATTTGTTGAAATTAGTAAGTGAAGAGGGGTTTTTGAGATCGTGTTTTGTTTTACTCATTGACTGTCTATCATGATTTTTTTATGATTTCTTATTTGAGAACGTAATTAATGTGTCCAATTGTAGTAAAGCACATGCCAAAGCTGCAAAACCATTCTATTCGGCAGCCTTGCATTTTCAATTTGCAAGGAATCTTTATTTCTTGAGTGCCATTAGGTTCTTGTCCAGTAACCAAATTCCAGGTTATGTGCCTCCCAATGAAAATATGTTGAGAACTACACTTCTGGAAAAAGAGAGTGTATTGACTGTTACAACCTCTATGGTTGTCACAGATGCGTTGCCTTTGTTTCTTGAAAAAGTAGTGGGCTCAGGGGAAGCTAGAGAGATGTTTTTTATCCCTAATGTGATGAAGGAAGTCATTTTGAGGTCAGGCCTCAGAATGTTGTCCAAGTAATCACCAAAGATACGCCAGGTTGTGGCATTGAAGTTCAACATTGTTCTGGAGCTCTGATGCTCGGACTCTTTGGTTTACCCCGCCGTACCCATGTCGGACACTCCTATTTTAGTCTTGTTGACAAGGGTCCGACGAGGTAAATCAAAGAGTCCGAGCATCATAGTTCTGGAGAACATATGGGATGCAAAGAATTTTGAAATTGATTAGGTGATTTTAGCTAAATTGCAAATGATTATGTGCAAATTAAGGAATTTATAATAAATGATTATATGAAATTATGTATACTGATTACTGAACGAGTTCATTAGCCTGAAGTTGCTTTCTGTTGTGCAGGCAGCATTTGCTTCATTAGTGGTGATGCTTAGAAGGTTGAAGCGCGTCAAGTATGATCTACTAGCTATGGTTATTGGTGAGAACTGGCCTTTGTATTAGGATTGATGATGCTTGGTGGGATTCTCTTGATACATTCCATTATGACTCCTATGCGTGACATGCTTGAGGCGTGTAGTACGTATAATCCTTGTCCTATGAAGTAGTAATAATATACTATACAAGCTTGATGTGCATTAGATTCTAGGGGATGGGGGACTGTGTATGGTGAATATCCATTTATACTTCATAACTTTCCTTTCAAGCTACCTTCATCATGTTTTGGAGAAAATCGGTATTTATCTTGGGACGGTGGGAGTTATTAGCTAATTTAGTTCGTTGTCAGAATCCATCTTTGGTTGTTCAAGGCTGCTCTGCTTGCAAGCCAGGAAGTAAAAAATAGAGTAGAAAACACAAGTAACTAGCACACCATATATATATATATATATATATATATATATATATATATATATATATATATATATATATATATACACTTCCTAGCTGAAACTGTTCATTTTTACAATCTTGAGAGTGACTGAACTAGATACCAATAACCTGTACAATTATAAACACATAAATCATGTATAAACACTTGTTTTTAATATAACACAGGTCACTATTTTAATCATTTTTTCTTCTTTCATGCTGTGGGATACGAAGACTCCATAGCGATACCACAGAGTCCCTCTTTTGCATCAACATCTCTCTGCATCCTTATATACCCACTCTCTCCCCATTTTGTGCCCCACGAGTTCTTCACGAGCCAATATTTGGTCCCATCGCTAGCAGTTCCATATCCAACGGCTGTCACACCATGATCAAGTTCCGTCCCACACGTACCCTTAAAAACACCGCTCGAGTAAAACTGGAAACCATATCCACTAGCTTCAATAGCCACTGAAACAGGTTGGTGAGCCACTGCTTGTAAGAGAGCCATCTCGTTATTGGCTGGGACATCTTCGTGGCCCGTGATTTTGGCTGCTGGGATTGATGCTTTTTTTGTATTGCAGGTTCCATCTTCTCCCGTGTAAGGGTAATTGGCTTCGGTTGTGAGGCCCTTCTTTTGTTGGATGAAGTCAAAGGCGTTGTCCATTAGACCTCCGTTACAGCCCTGGTCAACGCCTTCAACGTCGCAGTCAACTAGTTCTTGCTCGGAGAGAGATACTAGCTTACCGTTAGTGAGTTGGTTTATCCCTTCCATAGCTGCCACCGCTGAAAATGCCCAGCAACATCCTGTATTTATTTATATAAAAAACATCATATCAGAAATGCGACAAAATGGACGTAATCTTCGGGGATGCTCAAGAGGATGGTTATGGAAAATTATCACATGATACTGTCAAGACCTTGTCATTAAGCTGATGTGATGTAACGTTCTATTAATTTTGTGCCATTTTTGGGGACAAATCAGATATGTTACTATATATATCCACCCCATAAGTTTTTTTCATTTTTTTTTTCTATTGAAAAAGCTATTGGTGCGTTAAACCATGTCAGCAAAATGATGTGTGTGTGACAGATCCACTAGATAGACAGACCCACTAGATAATTTTCTCGATGCTTACTTACCACACTGTCCTTGGTCCTTGACAGGTGTAACTGCTCCCTTCTTTCTCCAATCAACGAAAGCTGGTACAGCCGACACATTTGCATACCTGAAAGAAGTTTCGCTCGAGGAAGTCCTATCTCGAGTGGACTGTCTCTTGTAACCATTATGAGTAGCTCGAAACTCCTCGTTGGTTAAATCAGCAAACTGATTAACAGCAAGCTTGTATCCTTTATCGGGACCAGCATTAAACGCTTCAATACGTGCCACGTTGTCCTTAAATATCCCAAACCGTAACGCTTTCTCTTCTCCATCCGCATATACACGTCCGTGGTGTGTGATCCATTGCTCGTGCTTCTCGAGCATGGTTAGCTCGGTTTGGTCAATAAGATGGCGGGAAGAAACTTGACTGGTCAAAAAGGTTATTGCAAAGAGCAAAGCCAAGTTGATGCATTTTGGGTAAGCCATGTTTGGATGGTGAATTTAAGATGCAAGTATTTATTCTTGTGGAAGTGATTCTATTTACTTGAGGTTCTGCATGGACGAGGTTTTTATAGGCAAAGATTTTGATAGTTTCGATAAGGACTTGGGCATCCTACGTGCCTTGTAAAATGTTCTGATTTTAGACTTCTCCAAACACAACTCTATGAGTTCATTAGTTAGCTTGTACATTAACATGTGATGTATTTCCTTTGTCCGTTTTCTTGATTAAGTGCAAGGATTGCTTCGTTCCTCGGTAATAATCGAGTCAAATTGAGACCAGCTCTATTCATAGGTGTATAGCTAAGGATCTAGGGATCCATCGATCAGATTTTTATATTAGATGAGTTACATTTTATAATAATATAAATTATATTTTATAATGTGTTACATTAAAAAAAATGTAAAGATGAGTTATATCATTTATTTATTTATTTAAAAAAAAAACAGACAAAATTCGAATGTTGTGCTATCGAATGGTACAGTCCTCAAATTCTGATATTTTTTTTCTTATTTTATTTTTTTAAAATAGTATTTTCCTAAATGACAAGTTTTGAAAAGTATTTGTCAAAATAACCAAGTTTTGTGAAACTCATTATTTGCATTAGCGAGTTTAGCAAGAAAAAGGGTAAACTCGTTACTGTAGTAGCGAGTTTCACAAAACTCGCTATTGGGAATAGCGAGTTTTAGATAGAAAAAGTGTAAACTTGCTATTTCCAATAGCAAATTTCACAAAATTTGGTCATTTTCAAGGCTTGTCATTTAGTGTTTTTTTTTTTTTTTAAAGAATTAAATGAGAAAAAATTCCGAAACTCTGGAGTGGCATTACAATATCCCGTTGTAACCGTTGGGTTGGATGGGGTTTAGGGGGAGGGGGGGAGGGGTGAGATGGTCAGACTCATTTATTTGATTATGGGTTAATCGGACTCGTTAAATTCAAAACTGTATTAAGATTGTTAAACATTTAGATAACACTACTATACTGATAATGTGAAACCATATAATTAGCGCATTTTAGGCAATTATTTGAAAACTTGCAATTTTCAAATGAAATGAATGTTTACATATGATTTTAAAAACAACAATGTCTGAGGCTCAAAAGAAAGTTACAAAATCATGCTTACAAAATGAGTTAGCGATATTTTATTGGTTGTATCGATAGTGCACCCGCTACACTTTAATTAAAAGTACCAATAAAATAATTACACCTATGATTTTGTAGCATTATTCTTTTCAAAATTGGAAACATTTGAATATGTTAGTGTGCCCAAGAACTTGGAGAAATGTTAGTACGTAAGTTAGGTTGGTGTTACAAATTTGCTACTCCTTAAGCAACAGAAATACATAAATTAAGTATACAATACATTTAATTTGATATTCTGTTTTTTGAATTAAGTCTATTTTGGAATGATGAAGAGAAACTAGTTTGGTGTTCATGCATGAATCTAAAAATAGGCATTTGTCACCCTCAAGTGTTTTTCTAAAAAATTGGATTTTTTATTTTATTAATGATACAAAATGTCATTTGGACTACATCAATTAACTTATAAATATGATAACACATGTCCAAATAAGAGATACTCCATTCGTCTCACCTGAAAAGACACAAAATGTGAATTGCACGCTAATCAATGAGAGCATATAGTTGAGTAAATGTTGTGAGTATAAAAAGTGAGGTATAAGAGACTTCTGAATAATATTATATATCTTCTTTTATATATGTGTGTGTCATTTAATTTGAGAGATATTACAAAATATGACATTTATTTTGACATAGACAAAAACAAGTGATTGGTTCACTTCAGAATAATATTATACATATTTATTTATATATGTGTGTGGGTCATTTATTTTTGGGAGGACATAGTTATCATTGAAATTACAAACTATTTATAACACTCTCCATCCCTGATTTTCTACTAATTAGGTGTGTGTGGGTCATTTATTTTTGGGAGGACATAGCTATCATTGAAATTACAAATTATTTATAACACTCTCCATCCCTGATTTTCTACGAATTAGGATTTTTTTCCCCTTTAAAGTGAGTATCGGATAATTTTTGTCAGGTTTTGTTAAATTATAAAATGACAAATTAACGAATAACAAGTTTTTTGGAACCTTTTCTCGGAGATTAAATGGTTAAACGGGACAAATAAAATATGACTGCGTATATTTTTTCTCTTTTGGGAAATATATGACCTTGAGGGGTAAAAATAAGACATTTTTGTACATATATGTCCTTTTTAAGCAGAAGGCATTATGAAAAAGGCTTGTGAGCTTACAATAGAAAATTGCGATAAGCATGAATTTGTGGAAAAATAAAAACTTATGAATAAGAATGAATTTATGAATAAACATGAGAATAATAATCTTGTGGATAATTCCGAACTTGTAATGTTTCTTTAAAAACCTATCCTAAACCTATTATAGGTAGTAGGTTGCTTTTTTTTAAAATATTTTATTTTTACTTAGTTATACTTAAGGTAAAAAATATTAAAAATATTTTACATTTATAAATGGGAACCCTTATTATAAATGAAAAAAGTGTTAAAAGTACAAGATACTTACGGCTTGTATGGGCCTGTTTGATTTAGTTTATTGATATATACTGATGACTTATGAATGATGTTGTTTGATTTAATTTTTTTGAAGTGCTGATGAGCTGTCATAAATAAGTATGACTGTTTGATGAATAAGGTGAAAAATCGCTGAATGAAATTATAAAGACTAAAATAATAATAATAATAATAATAATAATAATAATTATTATTATTATTATTATTATTATTATTATTATTATTATTATTATTATTATTTATTATTATTATTACTATTATTATTTTATTATTATTATTATTATTATTATTATTATTTTATTATTATTATTATTTTATTATTATTATTATTATTATTATTATTATTATTTTACTATTTTACTATTTTAATTTTATTATTATTATCATTATTATTATTATCATTATTATTATTTTATTATTATTATTTTATTATTATTATTATTATTATTATGAAATATTCATTTAAGGTCACTGTTCATCCGTGTTTTTTGATTCATCACTTGGCTTAATACTTCTGACTTATAAGGAGAATTGTGCTTTAATTGACTTGTACATGACTTATGGCTTATTTTACCCAAAAATGAAATCAAATTGTTCAAAAATGACTTATGGGGAGTCATAAACAGTTTGAAATAAGTCTAATCAAATAGGGCCTATGTCTCACAGCTGAAAGCTGATAAGTGAAGTAATAATAGTCGAGTAAATGAATAGTAGTAATAATTTTTCGATATTATAAGATTTAAAATTTTCAGACAGTTTGTTGGTTCAAATCTGAAAATGTGTTAACTTTCCTATATAAAGACATACTCAGGTTGTGTAACACACAAATAGATTCATCTTATTCCTCCCTTCTCTATTTCTAAGAAAACATTTTGTAAATTCGTCAGTGACAAAATCTTTTGCAAGAACTTGTTACAAATAGTTGTATCCTTAAGTTATATGTCCAAAATATTTCAAAAATGGGAAGAATTTCAGTATTAGGACACTGTCATCGCGCAGGCCTCTATTCGATCCGACTGTAATGTTGTTTATGTTACTTTTGATTTTGCATCCAATTCAATTTTATTTTATTTTATTATACTTCAATATTATATTATTTATTTTAGAGCAAATATTAGATTGTTCATAACATACATCTCTTCTTCTTGAATATTATTTGTCATATTATTAGACCCAAGCCCGCACGCGAAATGGGTAAGGGGGGGGGATACAGGGGCGGATTTACTGTTGTGCCAAGTGTTGCCGAGGCAACACCAAAAAAAAAAAAAAAAAATTTTTTTTTACTCTGTTTTTAGGGGTTGATGTCTTCTCTGGCGATCTGGGCTTAAGTTACTATGTAAATTCATAAATGAACTTTTGTTTCTTTTCTACGTTCTTTTGTTTAGTATTTAGAGCATCAAAATGGAGAAAGAAAGATTTTGCTCCTCTATCTTATTCCAATTTTTATTTTTTAAACTGCTTGATTTAATTTGTGATACAAGGCAAAAAACCAAAAGTAAAAATCACCTCACTTGCACGTGCAAATACCACCCCTTATTGGTCAACACTTTTTATATTAACAGGGGAAAATGTCATGAGTAAAAATAATATGTGAATCTAGGTCTGATGTGCCATCGATCTTCACTTTTTCATAACATTAACATGACTGTAAATCTAGACTATTGGGGTGGCAAGAATAGGCAACACCAAAATTTTAGGTGTAGATCCGCCACTGGGGGGATGGTAGCCTAGTACCCTATGTGTAGGGCTGTAAACGAGTTGAGCCGAGCTTTTGAAGTTTCGAGCTCGAGCTCGTTAATTTTTAAACAAGCTCGAGTTTTCTCGAGCTCGAGCCCAGAATGCTTGTTCGAGCTCGGCTCGAATTAAGTTTTCGAGCTTTTCGCAAGCTGGCTCGCGAGCTTTTCGCGAGCTACTCGAACTCGAGTATTAACGAGCCGAGCTCGAGCTTCGACTTATTTTTTGATAAAACTCTGAAATCAAACGAGCTTTTAACGAGTCGAACTCGAGCTTTGACTTATATATATATATATATATATATATATATATATATATATATATATATATATATATATATATATATATATATATATATATATATATATATATATTCGAGTTTTTAACGAATCGAGCCCGAGTCGAGCTCAAACGAGTCGATCTCGAACAGAGCTCGTCGAACATACGAGCCGAACACGAGTCGGGCACGAAAAAAATGACGAGCTTGAAAATCGGTTCGAGCTCGAGCTCGAGTTCACCTCGAGCCCACTCGAACTCGAGCTTTTTTCAAGCCGAGCCCGAGCCAAGCTCGAACAGGCTCATTTCGTGTAACATCCCTACCTATGTGTGCGGTACGAATGCACAAATTCATTCATAAACACAAAGAGAAATTAGAAAATTAAATTTTTCTTGAAATAAAGTATAGAGAGTTCAAAGTTCATGAATAATTCAACTTTAGGGAAACTTCAACATTAGGTATCAAATACAAATTTTGATACCCATGTGTGAAGGTACTAGCAATTTCAATAATGGAAAAAAGAGGCATCATATTTTGATGTAGTATTATCAAAGGTAGCAAATTTGCTACCTTACCTAATATTTTTTTGGGTGTTCCTCAATTGCTTAAATGGGGAGTTAAATGGGGAGAGTGAGTAATAATAGGTAATAAAGTACTCCCTCCGTCCATTTAGTAGGTTCACGGTTACTGTTTACACGTTTATTAAGGAGGGAATATTATATTGAAAGTGTTGTGAGTGTGAAAGTAAAATAGGAGAGAGAATGAGTGGAGGGAATAGTAAATTATAATGGTGTTGTGAGTATTAAAATAATGTAGGAGAGAGAATGAGTGGAGAGAATAGTAAATTATAGTGGGGTAGGGTTAATATTTTAATAATATAAAGTTTCTATTTTAGGAAAGAAACAAAGTGTGAACCATGTAAATGGACGCCCAAAATAGAAAGTGTGAACCATGTAAATGGACGGAGGGAGTATACATTTGGAACCTTCTCATTGGTTAAGTGAAATTTGATTCAAATTTTTTATATATAAATTTTATTTGATTATAAAAATGAAGTAAAATATTTTAAAAGAAATATTAATATATAACAATAGTCATATTTAAAATTATTGATAAAGATAAAAATATTAATAAATTTTGTAAATATCAAAAATTAGCTTGATATCATGAATTTGATACCTATTATTGTATATGAAATTTTGATAATAAAATTTTGCAAATATCAAAAATTAGCTTGATATCTTGAATTTGATATCTATTGTTGTAAATGAAAATTTGATAACTTGTGATTAGTGATCAATAGATATCAAATTTTGATTTTGATCCCTATCTAATTAATACTCCCTCCGTCCCGTTTTAAATGTCTCAACTTTTCATTTTGTGCGTCCCATTTAAAATGTCTCAATCCAGAAAAGGAAAATTTTTATTACTTTTTTATTTGTGGGACCCACTTGTCATACTCACAATAAATATCCACTAATTATTTCCTACCCCACTTTCTCTTTCCTACATCCATTTTCATACTCACAATATTTAAATTTTTTCTCTTTCCTATATTATTTTCTTTAATTTTTGCACCGAACCCATTTTGAGACATTTGGGGTGGGACGGAGGGAGTATCATTGAAGCTGTTCTTACGTAGAAAATATTGTTCGTACTTGCGTAGAAAATTTTGAGACCTAAAGATTCTGATTATAAATAATTAAGTGTTGATTAATTAGTGGAGGAGAAAGGACTTAACTTGCACGGATTCTTAGAAGATTCCCTCTCATTTTGAACTTCTAAATATAAATCCAATTTTGCTGACTTCAAACATTCTTATTTTCACGTTTATGACTAACTTTCACTCCAAATCAACGGCCAAATAGCATATTAGTACCTCAAAATTTTACATTAATTGCAATTTAGATTCTAATCATACAATTTTGGCAATTTAGTGCCTAATAATTACATTTTGTGGCGAATAGGTCTTTTTTGGCTGGTCATAAATGAAAGTTAACAAAATAAACAAAATATCTAACGATCTTCTTTAAAAATTACATTTCATACCCATAAAGTTCAATAATCATTTATTTAGTCTCAATTTGTTAAAAACTTTACAACTCCCAATAGATAAATATTTTTTTCATCCCTAACCTATACAATTTTTTTGTCACTAAAATTATTTATCACAAATGGAGGGACTTAAGTGTAAATGTATTATCCCAAAGTTTTAAAAAAGAAACCCTAGATCTACCTCCCTTATCTAACTCCTTTGGTTCAGCCTTTCTCTTCATTTTCACTGTCTTTCTTCTTCTCTTCTTCCATTTACACTCCCCTCCTCTCATGGCGTCAACCCCCCTTCTCACAACCCCATCATACACTTCGTCTCCTCCCCTGTACCCCGACCTCCTATCCCGCCTCACTGCTCGAAAACCAACACCAAACACGCTACTTGCCACCGGATACAATCTCCCTCACACCAAATTGTCCTCGCCGCTCCCTCTCCCTTCTTTGTCGTCAACCCCTGTTGACTCTCATCCTCCCTCTATTGTCTAAGCGAGTGAGAGAGAGTGAAAGAACTGGACTTGATTTCATGATTTTTTATTTAGTAATTTTTTATTTTAAAGTTAGATTTGATTTTATTATTTTTGCTTTTAAAGCTAGATTTGGTTTGATGATGATGGTGTGGACTATGTTGATGCTGATAGTTGTGGTGGTGATGGGGTGGTGTTGAGATTTAATGGTGGACACAACATAACTATCATTTTTTTCTTTAACAAATATAATATATTTAATTTAATGTATTTTTTCATTTGAAGTTAATCTAATATTTTTATTATATTTTTTTGATAGATACATACTAAAAAATCAGTATGTAATTTTATAATGTATTCAAAACATTAAATTTTTATTTATATTTTTTGTACTGCATTTATTTAATGTTAATTCTATAATTTTACTTATTTTAATTTTAGATTTTTTCAGCATTTATTTTAGTATTAACTATTTAGCATTTACACTTTCAAAAATATTTAAATCTTGGGAGTTGTAAAGTTTTTAATGAAATGTGGTTAAAATAAACATTATTGAACTTTATAGGTAGGAAATACAATTTTTCAAGAAGCTCGTTAGACTTTTCAGACTTTTCGTTCATTTTGTTAGCTTTCATCCGTGACAATCCAAAAAAGACCCACTTCGCAACAAAATATTAACATTAGACACTAAATTGCTAAAATTATAACATTAGGACTTAAATTGCAATTAGTATAAAACTTTATGACACTAATGTGCTATTTGCCCCAAATCAACATACTATTTCTGACGATTGGGGGGAATATACTTTGGTAAGTTTGGTGTTTTGTTTTCAAATGAAAAATATAGTTTTTAGAAATGATAATGACTTGCTTTTTTTAATTACTAGCATTATTCCCGTACGTACGATGCATGACAAATTTATAGATTTTTTTTTAAAAATAATTTCATTTTAAAAATCTAAATTTCAAAATAATCCACATTTTTCCGATTAAAATCGCTACACGGTGCAGCGAATTTAAATTTACTCAATTTTATTTAAATTTGTGCTATTAAAAAAATTGAACTCGCTACATAGCGAGTTCAAATTACCAAAGCTGGCCACAATCGATCCAAATCGGGCCACAACCGATACAAACCAAACCAAAGGTACAAACTCCGTCTCACTTTAAATTACAAAATAATAATTATTAATAAAAAACTAAATAGAAATATTATTTTTTTCATCTCAAATAAATACTTTAAAAAATATACTTCTATAAAAATTATATTATCCATTTCAAAAATAAATATTACTTTCGACTCAAAATGAATAACCAAAAAATAATACTACATTTTTTATCAAAAGAAAAATGAGTATTACTTCCTTCAGCTCAATGAATATTTTAAAAATTAATACTACTTCATTCGCCTTTAAAATTAACTAGTTCATAGCCCGTCGAAATTCGACGGGAATAATAAAGCTAATCAATTAAGAAAAACTGACGCAAAGCTTTTTCAGAGAGAGAGAGTCTTAAAACTATAGTACAGAATTTAAGTTTGGACCTCTTCAACAACCAACTGGAAACATCTATTAAAATAATCAAGTAATTATATGAGGGTCTCATTCATTCAATTCTTTAAAATCAAACCATATATTAAGGAAGTTTGGGAATTGAATGATAAATGTCATCTATATCTTATTACAACCAACTGCAGTGGTGTCTGTGGCTACATCATCATTGACGCCACCGCTGCCATCTAAAACTTGAAATTATATTTCTGGAGGGTGTGAGTTCTCAGGCATAACCTCTGCTTCATTCTCATTGAAATGCTCCTCAACCATTTTCTGGAAAAGCAAACCAACTTAAGTGTGTGCAAAAGTATACACTATATAACAACAACCACACAACCACAAATATATACAATTCGCAAGCATGTACACTTGCATACACCAACAAAAATATCATTTTAACGGCCTACAATACACAAACAAACAACAAAGAATTTTGAGATTTCAATATTGTCTTATCAGAGTCATCAGACTACAACCAAGATAGATATTGAGAGCCATGTTAAACCACACTTTAGTAATATTACGATCCATCAAACACTAAGAAAATACTACGAATCAACTTTCTTTCAATCATTACCGAAACCATAAATGGGGTATGTTTTTAGAATTCTTTCTAAGTTAATTGCTAAAGAAATGTTTTCACTGTAAATTCATGTAGGTTCTTCGAGACAGGATTACTTGGCTTGAAGCTGCTAATGAGGATCTCTGTTGGGAGCTTCATGAGTGCTGTAGGATGGGCACTGGCATTGATCACCGGAAACACCTATTAAAGTATGTCTTTCATCTTAACAAAGTTAAAAGGGTATTCAAAAAATATCACGTATAATCTGTCGTCAAACTACTATTGAAGGTTTCATTTATTCGATGTATTAAGAGTTCTATCAATAAAAAATAGGAGAAATATAACCTTGCAATTTTGTCTACCAGGGTGCTGATACCTTCTCAATGAAAAGTGAAAGGCTTAAAAGGGGCTTGCAAAGTGTGGACTCATCTGATTATCAAATGAGTGAAAGCGGTGTGATCTCTTTCTTACCTAAAGTTAGCTTGACAGTCTTAGTTTATACTTATACCAATCCAAACTTCTTTATTTGTTTCCCATTAACTAAAGCGTCGATGGGCGGCGGTGTGTGCGGTTCTGGGTCCATGGATGAAGAAACGGCAAAAGAGTGGGAGCACACTCTTCTGCAAGATTCAATGAACAAAGAGTTGAATGAGTTAAACAAATGGTTAGAGCAGAAGGAGGTATATTACCAACTCAATATCAGTTTGACTATCATGAACAATGATACTTTAACTTAATGAAAGAAAGTACCAAATTTACCCTTATTAGTTGTCTCTCTCTCTCCTATGTTACTTAACTCAATAAAACAGTTAATAAAGTGCACCAAGTTCCAACGTAAGGGTAAAAGTGTTTGAATACTTTAAACCCAAAAGCGACCAAATTCTTGGTCCAAAAGCGACAACTATTTTAACTGAAAGGAGTACTCACATTTGCATTTATCCATCTCTCATGCATCATATCTTTTCAATCCATTATCTTTATATTGTCTGCATCTTACATAGTTATGAAACATTGTGCTTAATGTGGTCTTTATATTTAAGAATGTTAATTTTTTTTGGTACAAATTTAAGAATGTTAATACAGTCATTGGATTAGCCTCTTTAGTGTTGTTGACAGGCTAGAAATTGTTCACATGTTAATTTCTACCCTTAATTTATCTGCAGTCAGAGATTAAACTTTTCGGAGGATCTGACACCATGACTCTTAAGCAACACTTTGGAAAGAAAATAACGGAGCTTGAGGACGAAAAAAGAATGGTGCAGGTATGTAAAAATATTAAAAAAAAAATCGACATTCATTTAGGGACATAGGGTGTAAAGTATATCATAAGTTTGTATTATCTGTGCTATAAGATTGATTTCTGATTGCTGATTTGTTTATGAATGCAGCAAGAGAGAGATAGGCTACAGGCTGAAGTGACAAACCTCTCTGCTTCTTCTGATGGACAAACCCATAAATTGCAAGATATGCATTCCCAGAAATTAAAATCTCTCGAGTCACAGGTCATTAAGTGTTTGCTTAAGATGCCTTATCCATTGGATTCAAGAACTTGAAACGATTTACTTAAAGACAATATTCACTTATGTAATCGAATACAAAACTAAAGTACTAACTGTAAATCTACCCGACCAATCGTAATTCATGGGACCAGCCATGCGACACATTAGTTATTACATGAAACAATTTGAATTTGTAGGCCCTCATCTATCAAGGGAGAAGTAAGCATTGTTAATATTGAAACATCATTTTAAAACCAATTATGGGAAGACTGCAGTGTATGAAGGCAGTGTCAATGTTATGAAGTCAAAACATTTTTAACACTTATATGAGTCGTATACTGGCATGGAATACCTACGATCATCCAAATTTTTAACACATTTATCAATAAATGGAAAATATCAAGTAATCATGTTTGTGTGTGTATTTTCATTAGTTACCTGAATAGTCTCCGATCATAACATCAGTAGCATTGGCATGAGGGCCTACAAAGGCCAACGTTTCAAACACTGAAGATGTCGATGGTAAAGTTCCATTCTCGTTCTTTAGAAGAACTAATCCTTCTTTTGCTTCTTCTGTTGCCAGCTCAATATGTTCATCAGAACATATATCCTCCTTACCAAGAGCGGCATATTGTGGGCTTCCATAAAAAAACCCGAGCCTCATCAGTACAATGTAGAGATTCATCAAAACCTTATCTATTTCAGCTTCCCTAAGCTTCCCTTGTACCACAGCATTCCTAGCATTTCCTAAGTTTCCCTTGTACCACAGCATTCCTAGTATTCCCAGCATATTTGGAATACAAACTTCCGCAATCCAAATCCAATCCTAAAATATTTAAATAAAAGATAACACAATTAATGTCAAATATTACAGCATAACCTCATTGTATAAACTCGATTTATTTATATAACAATGTTAAAGGTAACAATGTTAGGCACATAATCAAGCTTGAAGGTACGACCCAACATAGTAATCCCATAACTCAACAGGTTCAGATGGCAATAGCAATTAATTGAAATACTGATGGTATACAAATCTGAAATACCCAACAAATGCAATATATTCAAAAGAAAAAGGGCGGGTGAAAAATGCTTCATCTTGACAATGACAGAAATCAGAGCATTAAACTTTCTGATGGAAGGGAGGGGTTGTGTTTGGAGCATTTCGTCAAACAGTTGGAGAGCATGGTCGAGTTTAGTGATATTCTCGTTAATTTGTGAGAATGGTTCACGCAGCACAAACATGTTCAAAAATGTTTCTCCCAACAGAAACTTCAGGCAACAAAATGAGAAAGAAAGAGATGATTTAGAAAACAAAATTGTATAACTTTTTCATATCCTCAACAACGTACACACGTGCCAGTGTATTATTAATATTGAAATTACTGAAATATGTATAGCTAAAGGGAACTTACAACTTTAAATTGAATGTACCTTTTTAAGTAGTGAGCATGAAGGCGAGAGTATTTTCTGTGTTACTTGACTTCTACATCGGAGCTGTCACTGAACCTATGTTTAGGACCATGTAATAAAAACACCAAGAGGGCTTATTGGTATGCTCCATGATTTTAGTAACACGAACTTAAGACATTCTCTTTGTCTCTGTTTCCCTGTAATCAATAACAATTTGACACAGAATGCAAATCCATTGTGGTCACTGCCTTTATGATAAATATCACCCCCTTCTGTTCTTTTATTACCATAAACCATTGGCAAATGCATAAAAAATAAAGGCAGTGACCAAAAGAACAGACAAATATTGCCGCCACACCCCCCCCCCCTGTGATGTACCCGATTTTTTTTGTGAAAATCAAAACGGAGTCGCCACGCCATTTTTATTTTAAGGGCCAAAACTTTGAAAAATGCCCGAGATCAGAAATTTGGGTTCGGAGGTCATGTTACGCGCCGGGAAGGACGTTAGTGTGCACCCGGAACGCCTCGTAAAAACGAGTCTTCCAAACATTCAAAATCCTTTGTTGTATGTGTGTGTGTGTGTGTGTGTGTGTTTTGGCCAAAATAAGTTGAAACTGAGGTAAGTAAAAATTGGGAACTCTTTTTAAGGCTTTAAACTGATCCCATGATTTTTTAGGTGATTTTTGGGTTGAGATTTGTAACTCAAAAGATTTTTGGAAGTTGAAAACCAATTCTGCCAGAATGAAAAAGGCAGTTGACTCTTGACTTTGAAATGGACTTAAAGGCTTCAAAACCTCAGAATCTGGGGAAATTCCGAGAATGAAAGTTGCTTAAAACACCCTAAATAGGGTTTATACAAAGGAACTTTCCATTTTTGAAGTAATTTGAGGGGTCAAAACCTTCTGGAAATCTCAGATATGAAATCTGGATTTCCAGAAGCTGATGAACTGGCCTCTAAAAGAAAAATTGAAAAAAGGAGTTTTACTCACCCAAAAAATAAAGTAAAAATATGTATGGAAATAACTGGATGTTGGCTACAAAAAGTGTTTTGTAGTCAACACCAAATTCCACATTTATCTATGTCAAAAAAATTAGACCATGGACTGAGGTCTGAGAAAATTGCTACTGGACAGCAACTTCTCAAGAGAGAAAATGTGATTTTAAAGGGGGTTTTGCATCCATGCTTGTCCCCATTTCCCTAGGTTTTGGTTAGTGATCACTTGACATTTTAGTTGTGAATCAACTATACCAAACCATCCTTGGGGTACATTAGGACTAAACATTTCATTTGCTTGGGAAGGGGATTTTTATCCTTTGAAAATGAGATTTGATGCTTGAAAATGGTTTTTAGGGTTTTGAAAATGAGTTTTCTTTGCAAGAAAGTAAGAGAACTTGAAAATAATTTTGATCTTTGTAGAAGATCATCCATGGAGATGGTCTTCCATGGTGATCTTCTTAGATCTAAAGCAAGAAGATGAAAGAACTACATTTTGTAGCTTGAAAATGCGTGCATGGATGAATTTTAGGGTAAGGATAGGGAGGTTATACCTATCTTCCTTGTGTTTTGTGTTTGAAGGCTTGAATGTGAGAGTGTTTAAGGCTTGAATATGAGAGTGTTTGAGGGTGTTTAGGGTTGATGATTTGAGTTGGTTAAAGAGAAAACAAGTAGATAACAATGAAGTCCTCTATGTTTTCTCTCTAATCCTCCTTCTATAGGGTGATTTGAGCTTGGATTGGTGTATGTATGAGAGTATGTATGAGAGTGATTTGAAGTGTTTGTGAGTGAGTGAGATTTGGGAAAGATTGGAGAGAAAATGGTGGCAATCTAAGGATTCCCACTGTTTTCTCTCTATATTCGCCTTGAGTTTCGTTCTTTGTGATCAAATTGTGTTGTGTAAGCGAGAGAGGAGGGTTCAATTTATAGCCCTATGAAATTGACAAACATGTCCGCGCGGATATGATTGACGGCGTGCCTTTGTTCATTAATTACGGCTTCGGGCTTTGGACGGGAAGAATAAAATTCAAAAATCCAGCAGTTTATGTTTTTCAACTTGCCCAATTCGGATTTTTCTTATTTCTTTTGCTTTTTGAGATTCTTTTCTTGGTTTAACTTTAAATGGCAATGCCCATTTTACCCTTACTTTGTTAGAAAAGTTAGGAATGTTAGGAATGTTAGTAATGTTATAACTTTCGTTAATTTTCTAACGAAAATGCTAACAAGCTCAAATTGGAGCACTTACAGTAGCCCCTCGGCGACGGCGCTTTCGAAGGAAGCGGGGTCGTCGATAAGAGTAAGGCTCCATATTTTGGCAGGATGATCAAGTGATCGAGTGGCTGAACCTATTTAATAGGCTACCTACGTATCCTTAAGAGGAATCAAGCCAGTCGTAGTTCGGGTCTTTCGACTATCTTTAGTTGTCGACCACAGGTGATTTGTTTTAGGATGTCAACACAGCGAGCGAGTTCTACGATCGATTCTTTGAAAGAAACTCTGCTGGGGATAAGAAATGACCCTCTTCGGTCTGATGGCTAGGGTTGTATATCCGCTCTGCTGGGGATAGGAATGACCATTTTGGTCTGGTGGCTGAACCTAATGATAGGCTACCTACGTATCCTTAAGAGGAATCAAGCCGGTCATAGTTCGGGTCTTTCGACTATCTTTGGTCGTCGACCCTACTGTTTTAGGAAAGTCATCCTAAGATTTGACTATTTTTGGGAAGTCACCCTATGGTCTGACTATTTTTGGGAAGTCGCCCTATGATCTGACTGTTTTTTTGGGAAGTCACCCTAAGATCTGACTATTTTTTGGAAGTCACCCTAAGGTTTTGACTGTTTTTGGGAAGTCGCCCTATGGTTTGACTATTTTTGGGAAGTCGCCCTATTACTTGACTATTTTGGGAAGTCGCCCTACGGTTTTGACTATTTTTGGGAAGTCGCCCTATGGTTTGACTATTTTTGGGAAGTCGCCCTATTACATGACCATTTTGGGGATGTCGCCCTACGGTTTTGACTATTTTTGGGAAGTCACCCTATGGTTTGACTATTTTTGGGAAGTCGCCCTAAGGTTTTGACTGTTTTGGGGAAGTCACCCTATGGTTTGACTATTTTTGGGAAGTCACCCTAAGGGATGATTGCGATTTATCGCTTTCCTCGTGTTGTGTGTGATAGCGTTTTAGGTGCCTCAAACCTTGATGATGGCGTCTTAGGTGCCTCGAACCTCGGTGATGGCGTCTCAGGTGCCTCGAACCTTGATGATGGCGTTTTAGGATAGATGGTCCTCTAGTGGACTTCATTTGAAGGGATCGGTTTTACGTCTGCTGCCGAAGGAAAGGATGACCGTGCTGGTCGAGTGGCTGGACCTAATGATAGGCTACCTACGTATCCTTAAGAGGGAATCAAGCCGATCGTAGTTTGAAAATAGCTGGGGATGGTCTTTGATGGTTTGACAGTATTTGAGGTTTGACTATTTTTTTGGGAAGTCGCCCTAAGATTTGATGATAATGTTCTTTTAGAAAAGTAGTTGATTAAGATATGCTTTCATACCTTTGTGCTTACACTGTAGGCGAGGCTACGGCGATGTTGATGAAGAGTTGTTAGGTTGCCGTTCGTGGGCAGTTTCTGTGACGATTTGCTTTGTCTTTGGAGGCATTTTGACCTGAAGGAGGAGTTTGGTTGAGTCTGCATCTTGCTGGTGATCGTCAAACTTGTAGAGGTTTTTGAGCTTGTCTTCACATTGGGACTTCTTGCTTTTGAGAACTTGGTGTCTCTAATCGCATTGTATTTGTATTTGAGAACTTGGCGTCCCTGACCGATTTGTATTGGAGAACTTGGCGTCTCTGACCGTACTGTATTTGAGACCTTGGTATCTTTGACCGATTTGCATTTTGAGAACTTGGCATCTCCGACCGTACTGTATTGGAGAGCTTGGCGTCCCTGACCGATTTGTATTGGAGAACTTGGCGTCCCTGACCGAATTGTATTGGAGAGCTTGGCGTCCCTGACCGATTTGTAGACACTGGAGGCGGTCTTCATATGTTTGTGGATGTTGAGGGAATTTGTTTTCATCCATTTGAGGTCGTCTTTGGTGAAGATCATCCTTGCCGAAAAGGGGGATTACGTTTGAATTCCTGCATTTGTTAGTGAAGAGGAAGATGCATATATGGCATTCATGATGGCGGATGCATGCATAGAACCAAAAATGATTATGAGATGATGCGTTTATTTGCTTTCGAAGATGCACTTGGCCTAAGCTTTTGGCAGGGAAATTACGATTTATGATTTTCAATCACTTAGGATTTTTCCTATTGATTCAAGTTTTGTGCATGCTACATGAGCCCAGGAGAGATTTTTGTGGGGATGCAGGTGGTGATGAGAGGGGATATATGTGTTGTTATTTGTTTGGGACAAGCTTTGAGGCTGGTGGGGTGATATCCTTTAGTCGCGGACTGAATTGCATGTTATTGATGAGGTCAATTTTGATCTTGGGATGAAGTTGGATTTGAACCCGGGTCTCGATTGAAATTTCTTTTCGGTCTCGGACATTTGAAGCCGACGCCGACGGGCTCTAGAATCAAAGCATGTTGACATGAATGAACCCTCTTTTGCTTGGGTTAGTTGTGATTTGACGAAATGCGATATGAGGAGATTCCCAATTCTCAACTTTTGATGATGCGGGGAGTTGCCATATGCCAAGTTCTAAAGCGAAACTCCAAAATAGTTGTTGAGGTGACTAGGCCTTTCTTACGAAGATAGGTGTGACTTGATAAAGCCCCATTCCATGGAAAAGACATGGCGAAAACCACGGAATCTTTCTTTGAATGATTTGATGAAGCCCCGGGTTTGACAAAGCGTCACTACGAGAGGTCCGAGTTAAAGGTTTGGTGACATGCGATGAAGTACCGAGCCAATCGATCAACGTGAGAGCCTTGAAGGTGAAGTTGTCATGAAGGGAGAAACCCATCTTTGATACCGAGCTATGAAACTAGAATCCTCTCTTCGAAGAGTGTCTTCCATATAGGAGCTGTTAGCCATAGTGGCACTTGGCTTGTTCGTGGCTTCAATCATATTCACCCTACTTTTTTTTAGGGAATGGATTGTTGATTGTATTGGGTCCTTGGGGTCCCCTTTTCGATCGGTTCTCACTGTTGCCCTTTTCGGGAGTCGTGTTGGAGGTGGAAGAAACCCGGTATCCGTAAATGCAGTGCGACAACTCGGCTGGCGATTGTAAGCCCTCTCAAATTTAGCCCGGAATTGATCATTGCCCGTAGATCCGGATAGGAAATTGCTAAGTGAGGCCCTCGGATGTGGTTTCGGGCGTGGCGAAAGATGTCTAGTTGTTCCTCTTCAAGAGGAGGAGTTGCCATCTTGCTTTTAAAAGTCCCTGATGTTCTCGTCGGGACGTTGCATTGTTGTCTCGCAGGTCAAATCTATTTGCTTCCCACTCCAAGTTGGCTAGTAGTCTGGTCCCATGTAGCCACTGGCCTCGGATTTTAAGCGGAAGAACCATTTTAGAGCACTGGACTTCAAAGAGAGGCGAAATAGTCGGCCAACTGCTGATTGGCTCCCCTTTTGACCTTCATTGCCAAGGTATACGTGTCCGAGATGGGTTTCGGGCATGCGGTGCCATCAAAGAGATCCAAATTAGGCATCACGAATTTGTGGGGAACAAAGGAGTCGGGTTCGTTGGTCGGAAAGCGAGACTTCTTAACGGTCGATTCGGCAATCTGTGCTTTCATTTCCTTGTGTCGTTCCACGAATCAAGCCAAATGAGGGTCTTGTGGTGGAACCATGGCATTCAAGCTAGTGGGAGCTAGAGAGCGAGCTACCAGCTGGAGGCGGAGGTGGAGGAACGGCCGATCAGGGACGTAGGTGAAATCTGTCCTTGGCCGAGTTACCCCTGGGAGCATGAGTAGGAGCACAGAGCAAAAGGATAGAACCTTGCGGCTTCTTTGTTGATTTTCAAGCGGCAAAGTAGGTGGAGGCATCCCGATGTAGCCAGATAACTTGGATTTCCAGTGGGGCCCGTAAGTAGGCTTAAGTGCGAGCTGCTGTCCACTGATTTTTGAATTGCATAGGCGAAGGTGCATGACCGGGGGTACCGCGGTCTGGTGATTCCCGATGAAACTAGGATGGAGGCTTGGTAACCCGTGAGCTTGAGTGAGGAATGGATTTGTGAAAGTTTGTGTGAGGAGCGGGTGAGCTAGCATCATTCGAGGAAGGGCTTATTGTTGCCACTGGACCGGCGTGGAAGCATTCCAAGCTGTTCTTTGCGAAGGCCACGATAGATTGGTTCCAAAGCGAGGTGGGATTCCAATCTGCGTGGCATTCCGAGGTATCCCCAACCATGAGGAGACATTCCGTACCGATTTTGCCCCCCGTGATCGGTTACGTTAGGCTGCGTAGGTCCGTGAGTACGTATTTGGGGTTTCTTTGTCCCGTTGAGACGGTCATGAAGGAATCTTGTGAGGCTTGTGCGGTGCGGGGATTGGATATCTTGAAGCTGGGTTCTTTGTCGAGGCATTTCAAGCTGATGTAACTCTGGCCCGATCTGTACCCAGGCTATTTGAGGCATACCAAACTATTTGTGACATACCAAGTGACCCCATTGCTTTGAGGCATACCATACTTGGCCCAAATCGGATGAAGTCAATTTGTTTCTCCAAGCAGCTGTCCCAGGCCCGGAAGCTGTGAATGTATATCAAACCGAAATTTGAAAGGATGGGCGGTCGCGAGTTGAGAAGAGTGTGAGGAAGGTGGTGGTAGTACTGTCGGCCAAGATAGGGATGGGGATCCTTTTCCTCTTCTACAGTGAAAGTTCCATCGGGGTTGAGGGCAATCGTCAAACCAAACTTCCTGACATCTTCAGGACGAACATCGAAACCTCATTCGATTGGCACAAGGAGTTTTATGGACTCGGGTTCCAATATTAGTCATAGGAATATGATGAATTTACTGGTCTTGGTTAAAATTCCGTCCACGTCCTTGGACATCAAAGAACTGCACTTGACTAGCCCATGACCAACATGGCGATCAAATCTCATCTTGCTTGGTGGAGCCTTGGTGAAGAGATGTATTTGCGAAGTCTTGATTCGGAAGAAGTGACTTGGCAAAGCCTCGGTCTCATGGCGTGAATCGACACAATTAGAGAGGCTTCAACTGGTAGGCACTGCAGACCGATGCGAACAGAGACCCAACCCATCTTGTAGCAAAGTGAAGAACCCAACGTTCTTGAATTATCATGTAGCAAAAAGGCAACCCATCCTTCTATATTTACTTTATTATTTTCTTTATTCAATTAGTCAACCGAAAGAAAAGACAATTTAGAAATGTATACTGCGGGGGCGTATTTTCGAAAAGTGGGGACGAATCCCGATTTGTATTATTTGATGGCCTCATTTGTGAAGGCACAAAAGAACTCGCTTTGGGTTTGATTCTTTTGAGAGAGCATAAGAATATAAAGGTTTGTAAAAGTGTATGGAAGCCCCTGGCGACGAGAAAATTAGTGTTTAGCTCTATTTTTCCTATAATGTAGAAAAAGAATACTTGTCGAGACATACGAAAACATGTTTTATTCAAAATGATCACAAGATTGCTTAAAACCCTTTATTAATGTTCGGGTTATTCAACCCCTAATCTCGATATGAACAAACATTTTGATTAATCATGAGGAGAAAGTCAAGCGATACCAAGAGTCGAAGTTGGCGAATGGTGAAGAGGATCGTGTATAGGAGAGGCTATTGGTGAGGCCGGATTTTACGGGATTTGAATGTGTTTATGACCGGACCATTTACGGTTGCCTACGTTCCCCTCATTGTGAGGAGCTCGGAGTCGCCGTAGTTCGGGCACGAAGCGTGTTTGGCTTTAGAAAAGGGGTATGAACATTTGTGGTACTTTTGGTGAAAAGGCTCGGATAGGAAGTTTGGATGATAAGGTGCGGGCCTTGAGGTGATTCCTTGACAAGTCATTTTGAGCGATTCCGTTGCTTCTTGATCGTCGTCCTTCATCGGGGGAGAAAGATTTTGGATGCGGCTTAAGGGCTTATGATATGTTTTGCCGTTGCTTTAAGCTTGCTCCCTTGTTGTCGACAACTTCCGTTCTTCGGGCTTTAATTTTGCCCATATGTCAAACCTTCGATCGGCGGTGCTAGGTCCTTGGCCTCATTTTTTTGAAGCTTTTGTTTTTTTTTTTTTGAAGCTTTTTTTGAAGCTGTTGTTTTTTTGAAGCTTTTGTTTTTTTTTTTGAAGCTTTTTTTCTTTTTGAAGCTTTTGTTTTTTTTTTTTTTGAAGCTTTTGTTTTTTTTTTTGAAGCTTTTGTTTTTTTTTGAGCACTGAGGACGAAGGCAAGCTTCTACTTGAACTTTCTTGATGCGTAGGGCGGAGGCAAGCCCTGTTTTTCGATATGGGGTCGATCTCCCGATCTTTGAGTGACCTTTTGTTGTCCCTTGATGTTGCCGCCTTCGTTGACTTGATCAAGGTGATGATGGGGATATGTTTTGGAAAGTGTATGGCTTGATGGAGGCCTTTGTGAGGTGAGGAAAGTGTATAGGGAGGGCATTAGTTGACTTTCTCGCACCAATTAATTAAAATCTTAATCATTTCCGAGAGATTATTTGTTGAGCAATGCGAGTGATCATTTAAAGTAAAACCATTTCATTAAATGTAACGTAGGTGTGCAAATAATGTCTCAAGTCTAGCGAGAAAAAGAAAAAGACTCTTTTATAGAAAATTTGAGATTAACTACGGTGTCCAAGGAGGACTTGATTGAACGAAGAAAGTACTAGAACCTACGAAGGTTGACTAAAAGCTGTTTTAATATTAAAGGATGGGTAGCCCCTAGTCTAGCTACTCTTTGTTGTTGGGTGCCAAGACAGCTTGAGCTTTCCATCTTTACGGTAACTTCGATTCCATTACTGAGGCCAGGCGGTGATCGGTTGCGTGCCCGTGATGCGGTGGGAGTGGAGGAGTTTGAGGCCATGGAGGCCGGTACAGGGGCGAGCACAAGTTGTCAGAAACGGGTCGGAAAAGTCACGGGGACCGAACTTTGTCGGCGAGCATATTGATGGAAGGAAGTGAACTGAGAGGACCTTGAGGGGTATTGGGCTCTGTTTGGGAGGATTCGACGATGCGGCGGTTGTTTTGAGTGAAAGGGGTGATACTAGGCGGTGTGTCTTCGGGCCTTTCTCAAGCTTGGAAGCTGGCATTAGACAAGTGTGCTGCAGGGCGGAGTTGTCCTATCGGATTCTCTCACTTCGGGCACTTGAATTTTGCGCGACGAGAATCATTTCTTTGCACAGTTCGACATCTTGGGTCAAAGGAGTGCTAGTACTTATCATAAGATCAAGCTTCTCCTGCATTTGTTTCACTTGCTCTATCAATATTGCCACGTAGGGATCAACGGGAACATTCGAGTTCTTGGAACTCGCAACAAGACTCTTATCGGCGAGAGGGAAACACGGCCCGCAGAGGCGGGTGCCCGACGGGTGAATTCACTAAGTCCGGTAGATGACAACGGAAAACTTGTGGCATCCGGATTTTCTTTTAGCAACTCATGATCGCATTCGGGTGGGTGTAGAGGCTTGAGAACATAGCCACATGCTCAAAGCGATTATGTGAAGGCTGGAGCATAAAGCGCGGTATTCTTTGAAATTGAGAGCAGGTGTGATGGAGCCCAACTCGTTACGAGGAGGCGAGGGCGATGGAGCCCTAATGGCTCGAGTCTTTGGAAAGGGCTGAAGAGGAATTGTCCTTGGCAAGGGATCATATGTGGATGGAGGGAGGTGTTGGCCGTAGGATGGAGAGTTATAGGATGAAGGGAATTTGAAATCACTTTGTTTGAAGTCTCATCTTCGACCATGACCGAGGGAACCATTCGCCTCAAGCTGTTACACGAACTCCATGGCGGCGGAGAGCATTGATGAGCGAGGTCGGTGTTCTTCATGGATCTTATGGGCGTTTTCCAAAGCCGGGACTAACTCTTCCTTCCTAATCATCGGATTTCTTGTATCCTTACTTGCTTTACGCCAAATACTGCCATCGAGATCATTATCATCCCATTTAACCTTGGCGTCGATCGTGAACTTATCGGAGGGCGAGATTTCAAAGCATTTCACCAAATCCGGCTTTGCCGTGGCCACATGCTAGTTGCGGTCAAACCATCCATTCTCCACATTTGTTGCGACTAAATCATACGGCTTGTCGAGTACGTTGAATTCACGAGTTTGAATCATAAAATTCAATCATGTTTACATTCGCGTTGTTTGGGAAATGATCATTGGCGGGGTTGAGATCACGAGGCGCTCGAGTTTGCCCTTCTTAATTAATCCACTGAATCGCCTTTCTCAAAGGCACATGACGGTTGTCGGTCGTATGGCCCGTGAGTGCTGATGGAAAGCACAATGCTTAGTGGTGTCAAAAGGGATTTTGGGATCTTTGGGGCGATAGTTTCTCATGGGTTCGAGGAGACCACGCTCTAGCAAGCTATTTAAAACTTTGCTTAAGGGAACACCCAAATCCTCGGGATTCGAGATTTGGTCATTGACTTGGTCACCATTACGAACGGGGTTTGCCGGTTTTGGTCCGTTGGGGCGCTCGAAGCTTGCCGTTTCGATTAACCTTTGAACCGCTCTCTTCAAGACTATGCGGTTGTCGGTCGTGTGGCCATAATGATCATGGAAGGCACGGTGCTTACTCATGTCGAGAGGTGCATTTGAGCTCCTTGGATGGTAGTCCTTGAGAGGCTCCAAAAGGCCTACCCTTACTAAGCCCTTGAAAATTAAGCCCGTGGGGATCCCAAGATCATCAAAACGTTCTCGTTGCCTTAAAGGACCACCATTTCTTGGTTGCTTTTGGGGGCCGTCAATTGTACACAATGCCTTCTTTCCTTTACCGGATGTCGGAGCCGTGTTGGAAGGGTAAGGTTTATAGCGGCGAGACATGTTCGGACTCGTAGTCTTTTCCCGTGCACGAACCCTTTTGATGTAATCATCAATGTAATCGTCGAGATTCGACCTTTTGTAAACTTCATTCGTGTCGAGATACACAAGATTGATATGGTGAGATGGCCCGAGTCGACGATCGTCGATACTCTCGTTGCTAGGCTTTTCTTGTACCTTCTTAATTGGTTCTACCAATAATCCATTGGACGAGTCAATAGGAACATCGGGATTGCATGACCCCGCCACAAGATTGGCATTAGCAAACGAAACCACGGTAGGAAGTACTCTGGTGGGAGGAATGACGATCTGAGCATTAAAAGCGTGACCAGTAATCTTCCTCATAAGGCACTGGCGGTTGCCGAATATGAAGATATATGGCTCGTAATGGGTGGATACCGGGGAGCGATGAAGTGCGGATCCGAGAAGCTGCTTGAAAACATGAGGTTTGAGGCATCGTAACGGTAGGATTGAATGTGTCTTGACCGCACCGAGGAACATGGCTGCAAGGGAAATGTGTATACTGTACTTGATGAGCGGAGCGGCTTGCGTAACGGCCGGGTGGAGAATTTGATGAGGAGCATTTGACCTTGTCGGACTTCCCAACCGGAGGGGTGGGGTAGAGCACGATGAAGTGGTGATAAAAGCACAGTGGCCCACGTGATCTTGCGGTATCATAGGGGCCGGTGTGCTTTGAGAATTGGAGGAAGCAAGGCGGCCCCCTCGAACCATGGAGCATGAGAAAGCAAGCTGTCCCATTCGAGATGGTGACCCGAGCCGGGCGATGCGGTGAAGTAGTAAGCGGCCCCTTCCAGGCGATGACCGAACCAGGCCCGATGTTGTGAAGTAGTAAACGGCCCCTTCCAAGGCTGCGGGCGAAAGCCAACCGGCTCAATCCTGGTGGTGAGACTGAGAGGCAGAGGGCGGGTTGACCTAGATCGGGTGTCGAGGAGTATCGAGCGATGAGGCTGAGATGTCTTGAGCCCGACCAATTCAGTTGATGACCGGGCCGGCGAGGTTTTGGAGTAGCGGCCGGCCCATTCCAAGCCGATCGAAACCCAAAGGTGAAAACTGGGAGGCGCTGGGGGAAGTTGACCAAGATCGATACGATGAGGCCGAGAGGCGGGGCGAGTGATAGGCTTGGGGATGCTTGGCCCATTAGTAGTTCCACACGAAAGGGGACGGGGCATTTGATGGTAGTTGGCATGCCGGGAGGGTAATTAGCTCCAATCTTCGCATCAACCGTAAAGGTTCCATTAGGGTGGTGAACAATTGCTAGCCCCTGGGTTACGATACTTTCCAATAATTGGCGATCTGAGCCTCTTGATTTTGTCTTATACATTCCAACATCGATTCCCTTTGTTCGGCATTTTGCGGATTTTCGGGGTGTGGAGTTGTACGTCCCCACCGTTCTCCTCTGAGTTGGTCATTACGAAACTTTGAGCTGAAGCGAAGGAGGAAACCGATGAAGTATCGACTTCGGAATGGCGAGCTGAACAAACGATGACCCGGGGTCTCGATCAAACTTTGCTTCTTGTGGAAGGCACAAAGGTGTGGTTCGAGACTCGGGAAGCGAAACGAGGTTGGTGTTCGGGCTTAGGGCTCATGCAACATGCGGTTATTTGTTCTTGTTTACTTAAAACATGTTTTATTAACCTAATCGGTTGGAAAAGATTGCTCTTCTTTTCGCGAACTACTGCGATTCTGGATCGGTGGGCCCCGTCACTACGTCTATAAGCCCCTCGTATTCCACAGTATTTCGACCTCCCGGGGTGGACGGCCCGGGCGAGGGTCCTATAGGGCAAGTGGGTCCCACCGACCGAAAGAAAAACGATCCTAAAAGTCGGGCGGGTAATCGAGTCTTAACGAGCATTCGATGTAAATTACGGACAAGGCGACGTCAAAAGTCAAGATCATATCAGGGGCTCGACGAAAAGTCGGCATGATTTGGGTGATAAGCGTCCACAATTGATCTTGACTTGTCGTCGGTTAAGCCGTAATTAGGCATGGAATAATCATTAATCCTTGATGACTCGGTGTCAATCTTTGGGAGTCGATGTATAATTTGTGCCGATCGAGCCAGGAAGTCGGCGCCGGTCAATATCTTGGTCAAAGTCTGCGACGGAAAACCGGCGAACTTCGACTAATTAGGGTCCCGAAAGATATTGAGTCGGTATGCCGACAAAGGCTTGAAAGGAAAGGTCTATACACGAGACGGGGCATGACACGAGACCCGGACTAAAAACCAACCGGGTCTCGGACAAAGTGTGTCACGGACAAGTGCATGGTCGACACGAGGCTCCATGGGATGTTTGGGTAGTCTGTGCTCATCCGAGAGGCGTAATAAGACCAAACGGACCGCGACAAGGATTTCCCGGGTTAGGGACGTAGTGTGCGGTGTAAGGTCACGTGCGCGTAGTGTGCAAGCGCCTATCTTCTTTTACGAGAAAAATAGAAATTTTTTATGTGTCTTAAAAAGGCATGATGCATGATTTTTTTTTTTTTGAATTTTTTTGTTTTTGAAATTTTTTTTTTTTTGAAAATTAATGAACACATAAGCACATAAGCACAAAAATTCCGACAGTTAGGGACATTATTTCGACAGTCAAAATTTTGACTTTTCCGAGGCGGCCAAAAACAAACACGAAAACTGTGCAAAAATCAACACACACAAAGCAAAGGATTTTCAAATGTTGAGACGGAAGCTTGACCCTCAAAAGCTTTTCTTTTTTTTTGAAAATAATGATACCGGTACGTGGGATTGTTAGACCACAATTTATCCCCGACTCGTGTTAGGAGGCGATAACGGGAAGTTTAATGGTTTCCACCAATATACCAAATATCATTTTTTTTAGAAAAAGCTTTCTTATCCCCAGCGGAGTCGCCACGGTGATGTACCCGATTTTTTGTGAAAATCAAACGGAGTCGCCACGCCATTTTTATTTTAAGGGCCAAAACTTTGAAAAATGCCCGAGATCAGAAATTTGGGTTCGGAGGTCATGTTACGCGCCGGGAAGGACGTTAGTGTGCACCGGAACGCCTCGTAAAACGAGTCTTCCAAACATTCAAAATCCTTTGTTGTATGTGTGTGTGTGTGTGTGTGTGTGTGTTTTGGCCAAAATAAGTTGAAACTGAGGTAAGTAAAAATTGGGAACTCTTTTTAAGGCTTTAAACTGATCCCATGATTTTTTAGGTGATTTTTGGGTTGAGATTTGTAACTCAAAAGATTTTTGGAAGTTGAAAACCAATTCTGCCAGAATGAAAAAGGCAGTTGACTCTTGACTTTGAAATGGACTTAAAGGCTTCAAAACCTCAGAATCTGGGGAAAGTCCGAGAATGAAAGTTGCTTAAAACACCCTAAATAGGGTTTATACAAAGGAACTTTCCATTTTTGAAGTAATTTGAGGGGTCAAAACCTTCTGGAAATCTCAGATATGAAATCTGGATTTCCAGAAGCTGATGAACTGGCCTCTAAAAGAAAAATTGAAAAAAGGAGTTTTACTCACCCAAAAAATAAAGTAAAAATATGTATGGAAATAACTGGATGTTGGCTACAAAAAGTGTTTTGTAGTCAACACCAAATTCCACATTTATCTATGTCAAAAAAATTAGACCATGGACTGAGGTCTGAGAAAATTGCTACTGGACAGCAACTTCTCAAGAGAGAAAATGTGATTTTAAAGGGGGTTTTGCATCCATTCTTGTCCCCATTTCCCTAGGTTTTGGTTAGTGATCACTTGACATTTTAGTTGTGAATCAACTATACCAAACCATCCTTGGGGTACATTAGGACTAAACATTTCATTTGCTTGGGAAGGGGATTTTTATCCTTTGAAAATGAGATTTGATGCTTGAAAATGGTTTTTAGGGTTTTGAAAATGAGTTTTCTTTGCAAGAAAGTAAGAGAACTTGAAAATAATTTTGATCTTTGTAGAAGATCATCCATGGAGATGGTCTTCCATGGTGATCTTCTTAGATCTAAAGCAAGAAGATGAAAGAACTACATTTTGTAGCTTGAAAATGCGTGCATGGATGAATTTTAGGGTAAGGATAGGGAGGTTATACCTATCTTCCTTGTGTTTTGTGTTTGAAGGCTTGAATGTGAGAGTGTTTAAGGCTTGAATATGAGAGTGTTTGAGGGTGTTTAGGGTTGATGATTTGAGTTGGTTAAAGAGAAAACAAGTAGATAACAATGAAGTCCTCTATGTTTTCTCTCTAATCCTCCTTCTATAGGGTGATTTGAGCTTGGATTGGTGTATGTATGAGAGTATGTATGAGAGTGATTTGAAGTGTTTGTGAGTGAGTGAGATTTGGGAAAGATTGGAGAGAAAATGGTGGCAATCTAAGGATTCCCACTGTTTTCTCTCTATATTTCGCCGAGTTTCGTTCTTTGTGATCAAATTGTGTTGTGTAAGCGAGAGAGGAGGGTTCAATTTATAGCCCTATGAAATTGACAAACATGTCAGCGGATATGATTGACGGCGTGCCTTTATTCATTAATTACGGCTTCGGGCTTTGGACGGGAAGAATAAAATTCAAAAATCCGGCGGTTTATGTTTTCAACTTGCCCAATTCGGATTTTTCTTATTTCTTTTGCTTTTTGAGATTCTTTTCTTGGTTTAACTTTAAATGGCAATGCCCATTTTACCCTTACTTTGTTAGAAAAGTTAGGAATGTTAGGAATGTTAGTAATGTTATAACTTTCGTTAATTTTCTAACGAAAATGCTAACAAGCTCAAATTGGAGCACTTACACCCCCAACAGAAATTCTTCATCAAATAATATAAAACACATACTATAGCAACTTCTCCGAAAATTTGGACATAATTAATCAGGAGAAAATATTTTAGAAATATGGACATTCATTTGGGACAGAGGGAGTAATACATTAACTGTGGCTCAAAGTCATCAGACAGTATTATATTTGAAGACAGTATTATATTTGAAGACATTCATTTGGAATTTTTTTTTTTTTGAATCTATGATTGCCGAAAATTTAGGAGTTGATTACTTGAAAATCTATGATTGTCGAAAATTTAGGAATTGATTACTTGAATTAATCTAATACCTAATTTTTAGAGAATTTGATTCACTTCCTATTTTATTATTATTTTGTTCAAATTGATCCGAAAATTTATGAATAAATCAAATAATTTGAAATTTTATGTTTTTTTTTTTATGAAATGATTACCGAAAATTTTTACATTTCGGTTTAGAAAATATATAAGCTGTTTTATTTTGGTTCATTTTAACTTTATGTTTTTTATCTATGATTGCCGAAAATTTTCTCATTTCGGTTTAGAAAATATATAAGCTGTTTTTAAAATACTTCAAATGATTTTGCATTTCAATATAAATTTATTTTTTATCTTTTTATTATAGTTGTTAGATTAGATTGAGTTATGAATAAATCAAATAATTTGACATTTTTTTGTATTTGAATCTATGCCGAAATTTTATGAAGAAATAAAATAAGTTGAAATTCATTCACTTTGCCAAACTCATTACCATTTAAAAAAATAAATAAAAAAAACTGAATTATTATTGCAGTCACATTGCCTAAATGACCACAAATGCAAATGGTATACAAAATTCAGCGTTGCATAAACCAAAAAAAGAAAAGAAAAATAAAATAAAACTGAATTATAGATGACATCAATTCGAATGATAAAAAAAAATTAAAAAAAATTTACAATAAAATAAATTCATGAGTAACATTATTCCTAATGATGAACTTGATTGTTGTCGACATGAGTAATGCGCACTTGATCTTTATAGATGACATCAATTCGAATGTGACCATGAGGTAGTCCGCGTTTGAAAAACTCCACGGAGATGATAGAGACGACAACTGCATAGATGAACAGATATATAATTAAAATAGAGATTGTTAAAAAAAAAAACTGCATTCATCAAATCAAACTTAAACTAATAAATTAAAAGAATTACTTACATGAATTGAGGTTGCTAAAACAACATTCTTCTTTCAAATCTTTCACAAGTTTCTTGAATTTAGTTTTAAAATTACCGTACAATACATCAGGGATTTTTTCCTGTTTAAGGCCCGAACTGTCTAAAAATTTTGTGATTTCTGGCAAAAAAAGAGTAGATCCAAAGCTGATGAAATGTGAGAGAATCAACCGACTGTTTGTTTCATTGATCTGTGAAATTAACAAACAATAAATTCAGCCCAAATTTTAATCATAAATCATGTTAAAGTGAATAAAAAACAAATACTTGTTAAAGTGAATAAAAAAAATAGGATTACCTTCACGACGGATTCTCTCACAGTGAACAATGGAACTGATGGCTTTGATTTTCTGGCTCTTGTGAAGGACCTGTCGCGTGTGAGAAGAACAAACAGATGGAGATATGTAAGTGCGAAAATTGAAGCTTCCATGATGAGTTGAAACGAAAAACTGAATATTAAAGAAAAAGTGCGGAAGCTGATCTTTTATAGTAATCAAAGTTAATTTTCGGAATATAATGAGACTGAATTTTGAATTTGAAATTTACACTTTCAAAATATATTGAATTATCTATTATCTATTAAAATAAAGCTAATCAATTAAGAGAAAATTGAATTATCCGAAATAGTAGGAATTAGGCTTTTATTTTTATTTTCTTTTTTATTTTCGGTGATTACATGAAATAATGGCTGACCATTTAAAATTCAATTTTTGGAAAATCGAATTTTGTTAGGAGTTTATTTGGAAAATCGTTTGATTACTTGATTCAATTTTTGTTTAGTTTAAATCATTCCTAAAATAAATTCAATTTTTGTTAGGTTAATTCAGTAAATCATTCCTAAAATAAACATTTTGTTAGAAGTTTATTTGGAAAATCGTTTGAATTTTAAATTAACTGATTCTATAATTTTTGTTTAGTTTAAATCATTCCTAAAATAAACTCATTTTATAACTAAAAATTAAATTTTTGAAATTCAAATATACTTTTTCAAAAATTATTGAATCATCCGAAATTGTAGGAATTAGGAATTTTTTTTTAATTGTCGGTGATAGCAGGAAATAATTGCTGACCATTCAAAAACAAATTTTCGTATTTTTTAATTGGAAAATCTGTCAATTTTCTATTCATTAATTGGAAAATCGTTTGAATTTTAAAATTGGTTTGTTTAGATATGTTGAGATTTGGAAAATCATTTGAATTTTAAAGTAACTGATTCTATAATTTTTGTTTAGTTTAAATCATTCCAAAAATAAACTCATTTTATAACTAAAAATTCAATTTTTGAAATTCAAATTTACTTTTTAAAAATTTATTGAATTATCCGAAATAGTAGGAATTAGGAATTTTTTTTTTTACTTTTAATTGTCGGTGATAACAGGAAATAATGACTGGCCAATGAATAAATGCCACGTGGCTTTCAACATCATTATGCCACGTCAGAAACCGCCCTGTTATTGTCTTCTCCGTCATTGTCGTTTTTTCGAAGGTCATCTATATTTTTCTCTCCCTCTCCCTCTCCCTCTCTATCTTTCTCTTTCTTAGCTTGCTTCTCTCTATATATATCTCATATTTAAGCTCATCTCTCTGTTTCTCTTAGTGTGTGTGTGCATGCATGTGTGTGTGTTAGTCTATTTGTCGGTGATAGCATTGCTTGGACTCTATTTCTTTGAGCTCCCCTTGCCATGATGAACTAAATTGCTCTCCGAGTCTCCGTCAAATTAAGTATTTTCACTTTAAAAACTACTCAAGAGTCAAGACCACAAACGTACGTTGGCAGCTTGTAAAATAGACAAATAGTTCAAGAGTAGGTCTGCTGAGAAACGCGTTTCTCCATAACTATGGAGAAACGTGTTTTTAATAGCCAGAAGCTTTGCATTTGATATCCAGAAAAAAAAAAAAATCAAGGCGAGACCAAAGCTTACGGATATCCGAAGCTTTGGGTTTGATATCCGAAGCTGTTAGGTGCATATCCGAAGTATGTGAAATGTATATCCGAGAAGCTGTTAGGTGCATATCCGTAAGTATGTGAAATGTATATCCGAAGCTGTTAGGTGCATATCCGAAGCTGTTAGGTGCATATCGAGAAATGTGTTAGGGCATATCCAGAAATTGCTATTGAAGGTTTCTGGATATCCAGAAACCTTCAAATGTATATCCAGAAACCCTCAAATGAATATCCAGAAATATTTTGAAGGTTTCTGGATATTCATTTGAAGGTTTCTGGATATCACTTTCATAAGGTTCTGGATATCCAGTTCATTGTCGCGCGACAAGTCGGGACCCATTTCTCCATAACTTATGGAGTTTCTCCCTAGATTTTGGCATAGTTCAAGGGTGTGAAGAAATTTGAGATCGATGAAAATAAGGAATAAAGAAGCTATGTATTACTTCCTCCGTTCCAAATTTAATGATAAAAAAATTAAAAAAAAATTATCATTATTTGTTCTTGCTCAACAACGTGGTAACTGTCATTATTTGAATTAAAAGCAAATTTAAATTTTTCTTGGTCATTCTTATTGGGATGGAGGTAGTACAATTTGTAGAAGCAACTCTTGGAGATCCTTTGAAATATGGTCCATCATATATACAGTAATACACAATTAACTCTAAACTAAGAAGATCAACTAACACCCTTGCCTTTACCAACCTCTTGGAGAACAAATTGAATGAATGTTTGGCAAAACTCCTTCATTGGCAAAACTCCTCCATTTGCAATGAATGTTTGACAAAACTCCTCCATTATTTTGAAACAAAATATTTTGGGATGATGGAAGAATCAAAATTAGTGAACGAATTTACGTGTGAATATGCACAATTTTTCCTTGCCAAAAAGAATAGCGAATATGCAGAATTCACAAATATGTTCCATAGCAATATGTCTGCAATCCTAATAAACCTTCTTTGCTCTACTTCTCCAATCACGCACTTGACGGTCTTCTATTACATTTTTTCATTTTCCTGAAATCTTGCATAAATTCACGGTCAATTCAAAATTTTCCTGAAAACTAAATGAGACTTAAGAAATAGAGATTATTGCATTGAATGATTCAATTGAAAGAAAAAAATGAAATTGAACCTTGGATAAACATGTCCCACAGTAGCAAAAAAAGAATATACTTTGAACTTAAAATTTAAAATTATTATGAAAAGAAAAACAAAGAATTCAAAATTACCTTGGTCGAACTCAAGAGTTGGGCGACCGAAAATGATAAATATGTGTTGTGGAAAAAAAAGATAAGTGAATATAGAGGTAGGTTTTTCACCTTATAAAGGTAGGGTTTTTCACATTATAAAAAGTATTTAATATTTAATTTTAAGGATTTCAATAAAAAAAATTGTACATTAGGAGCGGAAAGATTTGTAATTGTAGGATGATTGCTAAATTAAATTTAAAAATTGACTATGCTAAAGAGATAAATTAGGAGCTAAATTATGATACTCCATAATTTTAGGGATGTTCATGGAAATGGTTTGACTAATACTTACAATAATTATCTTAAATTTAGATGTTGATTTTGAAAATTCAAATTGAACCCGCTTTTTAAGTATTGATTTTTTTTTAATTTGTTTAAACCGCAATTTATTATGAAAAATGAAAAAAAAATCAAAATTTTCTTCTTTCTCATTGCCACATGGCGAATTGGAATTGGAAGGAGGCTGACATGGAATCAATTTTTAAATAGAGATACAATTGTCTATAAATTAATATTGTTGAAACTAAGTTGAATCATTTTTAAAAATTTGAGGATGTTCGCTAATCCTAAAACTGATAATTCAAATTTATATTTTTAAATCTCACTCCTTTAGAATTAGCTTTATCTATTGAATTTGTTTAATTTCAGGAATTAACTGATTATTTAATTTTGGATTAATTTAATTCATTCCTAAAATAAACTCATTTTATAACTAAAAATTCAAATTTTGAATATCAAATTTACTTTTTCAAAATTTATGGAATTATTCGAAATAGTAGGAATTAGGCTTTTTTTTTTTAAAATTTTTGGTGAGAGGAAATAATGGATGACCAATTGAGAAATGCCACGTGGCTTTCCACGTCATAATGCCACGTGGCGCAGTGTGAAGGCTTGAAATTCTTCTGCTTTCATATATTATATAGATGTTTGTAATGGATTTTTTCTCAAATAATTTTATTTTAAAAATATAAATCCCAAAATAACTCACATTTGAAACTATTTTTCAAAATGACCAAATTTTTAGAAAATAGTTTCAAGTGTGAGTTATTTTGGGATTTATATTTTTAAAATGAAATTATTTGAGAAAAAAATCATTTGTAATGTTAGTGCATTCGTCTCAAAATATGACATTAAGATGACATTAATTTTTTAGACGAATAAAGTAGTATTCTTTTTTTAAATGATCATTGAGACGAAGTCACGAAGGAAGCCATATTCATTTTTTTTTACATAGAAAAAAAATTCTACTTTTTAAGAAAAAAATTCCTTCAATTAAAAAATGAATATTATTTTCGTCCCAAAATGAATACTATTTTCTATATCAAAAAAAAAAAAATTGCTTCCTTTGTCTCAATGAACATTTTAAAAAAGAATACTACTTTACTTGTCTCAAAAATTAATATTCATTTTCTGAGACGAAGACACTAATATTATAAACATTAATATTTACAAAATAATACTACATCGTCTAAAAAAATAAATTACTATCTTCGTCCCAATGAATATTTTATAAAATATTACTTCATTTGTTTTAAAAAATAATGTCATATATTGAAACGAAGGCACTAACATTACAAATATTAAGTTCTGAGGCAAATGAAGCAGTATCATTTTTTTAAATATTCACTGGGATGAAAAAAGTAATGTTCATTTTTTTGGACAAAAAATGTAGTATTATTTTTTTGTTATTCATTTTGAGTGAAAGTAATATTTATTTTTGAAATGAAGATTATAATTTTTTATAGAAGTATATTTTTTAAAGTATTTATTTGAGAAGGAAAACTAATATTTCTATTTAGTTTTCTTTATTAATAATTAGTATTTTGTAATTTAAAGTGAGACGTAGTTTGTACCTTTTATTTTTATTTGTTTTGTTTGGACTTTGGAGTCGCTGACCGATCGATTGTGGCTTGTGTTTGACCGATGGAGTGGCTGACCTGGAGTCTTTGGTTTGTGTTTGGCCTTGGTTTGTGTTTGACCGATGGAGTGGCTGACCTGGAGTCTTTGGTTTATGTTTGGCCTTGGTTTGTGTTTGACCGATGGAGTGGCTGACAGATGAAGTCCTTGGTTTGTGTTTGACTGATTGTGGCATTGGTTTGTATTTGGATTGGTTGTGGAAATTATGGCTGATCGATTGTGGCCTTGATTTGTTTGGATCGGTTGTGGGTTGTGGCCTGGTTTGAATCGATCATCCACTTATTATTGACCGGTCATCATGTTAATGATTTACCGACCCTTGATTTACTGATCCACAACCGATCCTTGTGACCGGTTAAACTCGCAATAAAAAAGAAAAGAAAAAGGAAATCCGTCTGCATACACGCGCCTCTGAGGTAAATGAAGCAGTATTATTTTTTAAAATATTCATTGGGATGAAGAAAGCAATGTTCATTTTTTTGGACAAAAAATATAGTATTATTTTTTGGTTATTTATTTTGAGTCGAAAGTAATATTTATTTTTGAAATGAAGATTATAATTTTTTATAGAAATATATTTTTTAAAGTATTTATTTGAGATGAAAAAAATAGTATTTCTATTTAGTCTTCTTTATTAATAATTATTATTTTGTAGTTTAAAGTGAGACGGACGTTTGGATGGCCTTATTTGTTTGGATCGGTCATCCAATCCAATAATATTGACCTGTCACCTCCTTGTTTGTTTGGATCGGTCAATCAATAAAATTGACCGGTCACACCATGTCCTTGTTTGTTTGGATTGGTCATTCAATAATATTGATCGGTCATGTCAATTATTGACCGATCACCATGTCAAGGATCGATATCGGTCATTCAATAATATTGACCGGTCACCATGTCAATGATT